>VDFB02270651.1:657343318-657361334 GCA_007258455.2 Sequoia sempervirens
CATTCAATAGGCATTTAACATAAAGTAAGACATAACGCGAGCACATTATACCGTGCTCGCATTATGTCTTGCTAGACATGCTCCCCACAAATGAAAAAAACCATGTCAAAACTGACATATAACGCAAGCGCGTTGTAACGCGCTCGCATTATATCTTGCTTTGGGAATCCCCAAGCCTTTGGATTGGTATTTTCCTTGGAATACCAACCCAAAGGCTTGGAGAGCATTCCCAATGGCCAGAGATGTGTTTTTGCAATTTCTACAATATTTCACATAATCGGGTTGGTGCTCACGGTCAGGATTGCATGTGGTTCAATATCAAACAAATCAAACATCTAGGTAATGTTAGGTTCTCTCTTAGCTATCCAACAATGTGATTTTTTTCACTTTCTAACAATGTTAAGCCGTTCATCCATAATTTCTTTTGTTTGTATGTCTCTTTTTTGGAAAAAATTAGTGTTTGGTGTTTTCTTCGTTATAAATTAACCGTTCATTGAAATTTAAAATAAATTACATTTTTAGAAACTAGACTCCATTCTACAATTTTTTTATTTTTTTTTTAAATTCAATTAGTTTCCAAAATTTGTAGGGGTAGCACAACCAAAATTTTGTTTTTCAGGAAGTGCCAACTTCAAGAATTAGTAAAAAATAAAATATTCATTAAAAAATTATCAGAAAAATTATGCATCAACTACATACTGTTAACTAACTTTTGATCGTAACGATCTTAAAAATACTAAAAAAACGTTCACCTTACGAGGGTCGTACAAGAGTTGCTATGTTATGTTTTTTTGACAAAAACAACACCAATTTTTGTGCGTCCCTCATTTGAACCCCTTAATCTCAACCATTTTCAAAATAAATTAGTATTTTAGAAAGTAGACTTGAAGCACTTGAATCCTTTTTTTTGTTCCATCTCAAAATTTTGAGTGTAAGTATCCTCAATTTCATGTCCAAGGTCAGTATTTCCTGATTTCAAAAAAAAAAAAGTGGCCACTTAAGCCCCCTTTTTGGGAACCAGCTTGGTGCACTTATCCCTCCTCCTAGAATGCGAGCGTGAAAAATGGGGTTTTTGGCCTTGGGCACAACAAAAAACACAATTGAAATGCAAGGATGAATGCGCGAGCGCGTTATAATGTGCTCACGTTATGACTTTTCAAAAAAAAATTAAAAAGTGGTCACAAATTGGCTACCCATCTCCATGCACCCGCCCTTCTGTCCATTGGTAGTGTATTTAGTCATTAATTTTAATCATCATTTTGATCAATTTGGTACTTTATTTAATTGTTTTTGTTCACTGATTTCTTTCAACTTGTAGTATATTGATACATTGTTTATTAATTGCATAATCATTATATTTAGTCATATTTATTCACTGATTTCTATCAATTGGTAGTATATTTAGTCAATTGGTAGTTTATTTAATTATTTTGGTTCACTAATTTCTACCTAAAAGTGCCGGAAATGAGACAATGTTTTTGAGGTTTAAACATAAAACACAGAAAAACATAATCAATCATTCATTGTACATAATGAAACATCTATTAAGAAGGAAAAATACTAAAATTTTATTGAGAAAAGGTGTTCTTACAGTAGATACAAGACAAAAATATGTCTTTTCTTTGAAAAATGTGTTACAAAGTGTGTTTCTCAGTGTTGTGACTAAGAAAATTGAGTTACAATTCATTTTTTTCTTATATAGCTCCAAAACAGACAAAAAACACTAAGATCCATGAACAACACATTCAAACTATTGCATAAAGCAGTGGGTCAAGTTGTCTAATAGCTACTACATGATAAACATCAACTATGTCAAAATTTTCAAATATTTTAGTGGCCACCATGTGAAGGTCCCTTCTTTCTCTTTCAGACAGACAACTCTATCTATTTTGTCTTCATTAGCAAGGGTATGTTACTTGTGACCTTTAAAATATTTGCATTTGCATCTCATGTTCCTTTCAATTTGATTCCATGTACATAGATAGTGAGTGAATCTGCCCAATTCCCAAAGCAACACCATCAAATAAATCCAACACCCCAACTTTATCCCCTTGGAGTTTATTAATACATTTCTACAAAAAAAAAAAAAATACACATTATATTGAGATATAAAACATTCGATAACACACAGATAAACATTCGATAAATATTTATAAGAAACTAGAAAATAACGATAGGAAACATGAAACCATGCACCTAACAAAGCTGTTGCATTAAATTTTTTAATGAAGCAGCTTTGATCTGTGGATATTTTAATGCAGCTTTGATAGGAAACAAAGATAAGAAATTTTCACATCAATATTTTCACTCCAGTAAGAGCTATTGTAACATACTTGTGATGGAGTGTATTGTTGTCATAAGACCTTCAACAATGCCAAATTTATCATTGATCACCTAAAAAGGACAAAAGAGTTTAAAATTGTGGAACTCTAAATTTTATTCTCCAATAAGAATATAGTGTTTTCATGTGTAAAGATTAAATACATCTAAAATTGTATGATCCAACTATTTAACATATTCTTACAAACCTTAGCTAAGGGATCCAGACAGTTAGTGGTACAACTAGCATTTGAAACAATGTTCAAATTAGATTTGTACTCATGCTCATTAACCTCAACAACAAACATTGGGGCATCCTTTTTGGGAGTTGAGATGACTACTTTTTTAGCACCTGCCTAAGAATGACCAACAAGAAGAAAAAAATTACTATTTCCTGCTAAAGTAAAGAGTCACCTAAAAATCATTAGATAAGTTCAACACTCTTACATCAATACAGAGAAAATTACATTAAAACTTATTATTAGAGACATAACAATTTCATTAACATCCAAGGTATAGCCTATAGGATTGATGAAACAACAAAATGACATATATGAATTGAACCATAATGTTTACACATGAACTACTGCTAACTTTAAGATCATCTAGAATCACATTCCTAATTCTAGAACAACATTAATGTAACTAACTAGCTGCTTGAAAAGAATATCAAATACCTTATATAATAAAATTATTAGATATTTCCATGGTCCATTACTGTGCAATTTTTTTTGTATCAACAAATCACATTCTGTGATCCAATCATCAAGATGAAGAAAGCCATCTACCAAAAGGATCCTGGAATGATTCAAAATGTTAATAAAAAAACACACTTGCACAGAGTCTTCTACCAAAAGCTTGCTAATTCAAAATTATTAGAGGTCAAAAATGGCATACCTTCAAGTGTGTAGTTGCTTTCTCTTTATCAGTAAAGACTCATGTTGATTCAACCACATGCTCTGCACCAACCTCACCCCAGGGAATTTCTTCCTAATTTCTGAACAATTGAATTGGATTAGACATGTACATAAATATGCATAACAACACATCAAATAAAAGAAAAAACTCTAACCCCTGTAAACACTTTTCTCATGAAATCTCTCATGGAACCTTATCATTGGACATTTAAAATGACTTACCTGCAACCAAATATAGCTACGTGTGTCTCACCAAAAAGTAAAGTTTTTTCATCCTTAACCTTCATGTTTCTTCCACTGGCCATGGACACTATCATATTTGAACATATAGGTATGAATGTAACATAAAAAAAGAAAAAAATGATGAGTACTCACAAAATCCTATTATGCCAATAGTCAATCAATGAAATATATAAAGACTCATAATAACATACTTCATTATGAAAAGTGCAAATCCTTCTAGGAAAAGAATTACCAAAAGAAAAGGATCAAAATTTCCCAAAAAATATCTCTATCCTTTAGAAAGCTATGATAATGTCCACAAATTCACAAGTGCATTTTTAATTGGTGTGCATATTCTCTACATACAGGATTGTAAGGCTCTCTAAAATATGGATTAGTTCACACCCACAATTAGTTTGTGTTTCCCATGCAAAACATTTTGGTAATAGTTATGTATGTTAATTAGATTAGATTCATACCCATACACAAATCTCAACTACAATGGTTGTCATTTTGAAGGAGTTTGTATTCTTTGTATAAAAAGGTTCTAATTTATAATCATGTCAGACCTAACATATTTGAACAAAGACATTTCCTATAAATATACATAGATCAAAGTTGTTGCATTAATCCACATTTGTAATCGTGCTATTGCTTGTGCCATCATGTCAATACCCCCAATAACTTGGTAGAATTAATCCACATTAGTTCCAAGATAATGCCCGTAATGATCTAGACCTAGCTTACAAAAAGAAAATTCAGGTGGTGCATCAAAACAACATTTAATACAAAAGGAAAACTTTATCATATTAATCAATATTACAACAATGTAAGACAATCCTCAAAATTTTCAATAAACTTTCAATCAAAATATAAAGTTACCATTATTTCGCAATCCATGTTGAACTTGACAACAATTCCATTTATTATACTAATTGAAAGAATTAAACAATAATACATGTGATTTGGTCATGTTAACCCTTAAAATAAAACTTCAAGTGGTGTGTTTATTTCAATTATACATGCATATATATTATACATAATTTTATCATTTGGACCAAAAAGAAAAACTCAACAATAGAAAAATTGAAAAAACACATAGAAATCATTTACTAAAATTTAAACATGTGAATATATATCTAACTTTAGAAAGGTCTCTTCACATAAAGCATAATAGAAAAAGTGAAAATCAATCAAGTTCCAAATTTTTATCTATGTGCTTCTAATTTACTCATTGATTAAAATTTAGGAGTCTCCCAATAGTTTCTACTTGTTTCATCACATAATAGATTTCAAGGGCTCAATCTTCTTGCTCTCTTTGTGATTAGATTAAGGCTACCAGTTAGAAGGTTGGATTATATCGACCATTACCAAGGCCTTCTCAATCATGGGAATCTAATCCAATAGACTTCATAGGTGGTTTTCTCAACACCTAGTGCAAAGACCACTGCATCATTGTTGTTTCCTACTGATTTTCATTGCATGGAATTTCCTTTCCTTGAATTGAGCAAAGAGATAAAGATGTTACAGTCATATGTCATGCAAAGGAAACACTTTGAAGGAATATTTGATTCCATACACCTAGGAGATCTGGTGCCTCTAAACTCAATAGATACATGTCCTTCAAACATGCCATGACAATGTAAATTACAAAATACAGTGATGTATCATTTGGAAAGCTAGAGCTAGTTCATGTTACATATTATGATATCATCTTAGACCTAGGACATATGACAGTTGGGGTTTGGTTATTGTGCATGTGTGACAAGTGAAGTAAGAAATCAACTAATTTAATAAAGGTACTCATGCAAATTTATCTCAAAGACATGCGTCTTTCAGTGGTTGCCAAGGTTGCATTGAAGAACATTACAATAAGGTGATTGTAGGGATATGGGACTGTGCAAATTAAATGAATGATACTGAGTGCAAGTTAGTGAATGCAGTGAGTATCATATCAAGCATATACATGATGAAAGTGCAATCTTGAATAGGTTTGGAGAATAAAGTGCTTGTATCAAAGCTAGCCTTGAGAGGAGCATGTAGCATTATAACACTGCCACACAAATGATACTAAAGGGGTAGGGTTTTGATAGGAATCAATTAGCTCCCGATAAAAGTAACCAACTAAGGGTTTTGTTGTGAGCTTCATGAGAGATTGAAAGAAAGGGAGTTAGACCATCTTAGTTCATTATCAATATGAGGTCCAAATGCCAAGACAGTTAGTATTAGTTGAAATTTTCATGAAGCCATGCTCAGATTTAGTGCTTAAACAAAGGCTCTTTTATGAGCATTGCACAAACAAGTATTGGAGATAAATGTAATTTCAATGTCCACCATTTAAAGCCTTTTGTTTGAAAATATGATCATATAAAAAATGAAAATGAGGATAGACTTATGCAAAGGATCTTATGGTTGTGCAAGGGTTCAAAGTACAAGGTGACAGTCCTCCTAATCAAACTTTGAATAGTGATTCAAAGATAGGTTTTCTTGTGAAATGACAAGGAGGTGACTTTGCACATTGATGCCAAATGCAAGCATAATTTTTTTTTCTACAACACTGATTCAATTGATAGGAAAATACATGGGTTGATTTATATTACATGACCAAAAGATGACACAAAATCAACAAATATTCTCCATCTAAATTCATCTCCAAGATTGTTGCAAGAGAAATTGTTTTGAGAGATGTGAACCATTTCCATCATTTTAAATAGGGATAATGTTCTTGTGGAGAATATTGGTGATGCTAAATGAAACAATCTGAAAAATATCCTTGCACTATAATAATGTGCACTACATTAGATATCCAATAATAACAAAGGGACATCCATCAAAGCATAATAGCAAGGATTTTTTTATCATATGTTGTAGTTACAAGTTCCCTACTAGACATACATGAAAATGTGGAAGCATAGACAAGGAAAGTGAACTGTTTCAAAAAATGCCTCAAAGAAATGTGATATCATGGAATGTCGTGATTAAAGGATATGTTCAAAATGGGTTTTTCTGAAAATTCCTTAGAAAATTTTAAGAAAATGCAACCAATGGGTGTAAATCCCAACTCCTCAACCTTTGAAAGCATACTTCCTACCTGTGTGTGAATTGGAGCTTTGTATGAGGATACAAACATCCATCAAAAGCATATTTGGAAGTGTATTTTTATCAAATAGTGTACTTGCAAAATTTCCACTTCGGATCACCAAAGCCTTCACAAAAACTTCTACTCAACCACTGCAACACCACAAAATTGTTGTTGGGCCTTCACAGTGATGCAGTAAAAGCATGTTGAAAGCATCCTTCTTTCCTATGTGTGAACTGGAGCTTTGGATGAGGATATGAACATCCATCAAAAGCATATTTGGAAGTGGATTTTTATCAGAGATTGTAGTTGCAAGTTCTACTTTGGATCACCAAATCCTTCACAAAAACATTTTTGAATAACCACCACAACACCACACGGTTGTTGTTGGGCCTTCGTGATGATGTGGGAAAAGTCAACATGCTTTTCCTGCATCATCGCGAAGGCCCAACAAAAATCATGTAGTATTGTGATGGTTGTGTAGAAGTTCTCCCAAGTGTGCAAGTGCAGTCCTAGGAGGTTGGATACCAAAAGTGAAAGAAGAGATGTAAGTGAAAATTTCTCTTGTAGGTTCCAATGTTTGAAGGATGTTTCCATGTTTTTCTTGAATCAAGGAAAGGAAATCCCAAGTTCTTCAAGGAGAATCTATACACAGCCTCAAAACACTAGTGTGCTCATCATGTGCCATCCTAAATTAAGTCCATAGTCATAGCTTTTTCATGACTGTCATATACCCATTCAGTCCCACAACCAGATCTTTGACATATGCTTGCCATATTGCCATTTTAACTCATGTCCTTAGCCATAAGAATATGCAACTATGCCCATTCCAAGAGAGTAGATTTCTATATGGCATGTCTTCAATATTGATTCAACAAACACTATGATCCCACATTTTATATACATATCTATAAGTTCATTTCCCACATAAATATTGACTCAAATCCTTTCTTAATTATGTACCTTATTGCAGAGCTGCAACATTGGTGCATTCCATAATGCCACATTTTTTGAGTCATTTTGTTGAACAGATCACATGTAGTGCATGTGATTCTAGGAGAATGCAACATTCATGTTTTTGTAGAGAACTAATGATTTGAATGGTTTTATTCTTTGAACATAAGATAATACAAGGAGAAATTTTGAAGAGAGCAAAAGGGAAGATAGAGGATTGCAGCATTTCAAAACTCAAGCCATCGTCATGACCTTGAATGCTTGGTGACTGTTTTATCATTGTATTCTAAAGCTACTTTGAGGATATGAGGAATGATAGTCATTATACATGAATATGTATCTTTTAGATCAAACCCTAAGGGTTTTATAATAGGAATATTTCAAAAGTTGAAGGGATACATTATTATGAAGTGAAGACTAATCATGCATAGGGTGCAGTTAAGTGTGGAGTATTGTTACCTAGGG
Organism: Sequoia sempervirens; assembly: GCA_007258455.2. NCBI lineage: Eukaryota > Viridiplantae > Streptophyta > Pinopsida > Cupressales > Cupressaceae > Sequoia > Sequoia sempervirens. Next base: position 657,351,275 of record VDFB02270651.1, read on the forward strand.
TTTCAAGGATGCAATAAAGGGAGTGACTTTGTTGCTTTCAAAACAAAGATTCATTAGCAAGAAGTCCAAACCTTGAATGTTTCCTCTTTTCCATCAAGAAGGGAGTTCAACCTCACATTGATAATTCAATCCTCTCATCATATCAAGCATGTGAGATGTGGTAGTAGTGAAGAACAAACCCTTATGAGCTTCTTGTGCATGCAGATTGTGCCAATATAGGGTTTTATTTTATGCAAGTAAGTATACAAGCATGATCACTTACATTTGAAGGAAGGAACATGTTGTAGGAAGCACAAAATATCTCCTAAGGGGGTAGTTACCTTATGTGTATTGCAATATCTAAGGGTTTATAAGAAAGGTTTAATGACTTAGATACAAAGATACAAGGATTGTGCAAGGTCAAAGATGCAGGACAGTTCTAGTAGATTATCAATACATTGACAAATTTTCCTTTTGAAAACATAGTGCTATGTAGAAGCAATGCATGAATTAAGAATTGGTTGAAGGGATGGAATGAAAGGTAACTCTTTCAAATGATTATTCTAATGCAGTTATGAAGAGGAGAAAATGGTGTGCTACAAGGTATGATTGATTACAGACCTATGTAGGTTTTCCTTGAAGATAGTTTTGTGTGTGAAGCAAGATCCTTCAAGTGTTGTGATAGTCTCAAGATGATAGCATGCAAAATTTTATGATGATGTATCAAAACCATAGTGTTTTCCCATTTGCATTTTGACCAATAAAATGCAATCACAGTGATAAGCTTCCTCTTGAATACAAAATCAATAGCAATAATTCTTAATGCATACCTAAAGTTGGTGGCACTATTTCAAAGATACAATGATAGTCATTAATGCTAGGATTTAATATGAGGGTTACCATCAAAAATAAATGAGGTAACTACCTATGTGGGGCATATCTTAGTATTTAAATGTTGTAGTGAAATGAATGAATATGAAGAAGACAATATATTTGAATGAGGACTATGATAAGGGTATCTTTTGATTGTGATTTGTGATTAAGGTTCATATATGACTAATTTATGCTTGTTCTAGTGATCTTGGTGATGATAAAAATTCAAGAGGATGGCAGTCACATTGATAGTCTAAGAAGGGGAATGGAGTCACATATTGCTAGTCAATAGAAAGCACACCCTCTACATGGATAAGTCTTAAGTTTTTCCTTAAAAAAAAAAAGGATTCCATTGGAGAAATTTTCTCAACATCTTGTTGACTAGAAATTTTTTTACATTTATTTGCAGTTGTCCAAGGGTCTATTGGCTCTCAAAATTGTAAACTCTCAAACCCTAAAGACAAGCTAAAACCTAGCCCCCAAGGGATGTCGACTTAAGGAAAAAGACTTGTTGCTTATGATTAGGTAGGGACAATTAAAAATAAATGAAAATTTAGATACCAAACCTTGAAGGTAAACTATACCCTATGCACTAGGAAACCCCAAATTTTGTCAATAAACTCTAAAATTCTAGTTTACCACTATCAAGGCTATAAACCTCCTTAAAGAAGAATAAAGTTCATGCAAGAGACCAAAGATACATCAAGTACTATCCCAAAGATGTATTCATTTCAGGATTATAGATCATGCATGACTATAAAACAAATTACAATGTACATCTCTTTGAGAATGATACAAGAACAACTTTCCTAAGATATTGTACTACTAAAGCAATGAGATGTGCAATTCAAGTAGGACTCCTAGTATTAAATAGATGTGAAATGATCTTATGTGTTATGTTTATGGTATTGGTGTGATGAGAGGCTAAGTTTATATAGATTGGTGCCTTGATCCTATTGGGCTATAGTGTTGATTCTTAAAATCACAGATAATGTATGTGCAATCTACAATTTTACAATATAGAGATGACAACAACAAGGACTAAGTATTGCATTCATAAACATAAGCTAGGATCTATTTATACAAAATAACACAACATAAAGAATGGATCCTAGTTCATTAATCCATGAAAAAACATATATACTTCTTGTATTGCATTGAAAAGATACCCTCCAAAAGACTTTACAAGGATTTTACATTATTAGCCACAACACTCAAATTAGCAAATATGATCAGAGGTATAACTAGTCATTTACAAAAGCATACCTACATTCATGGAGACCCTCACATTCTTGGAAATTATTCATTATAGAACTTCCTTCATTGATTACACAGATAAAGTCATAGAATGGAATTGGCATCCAAACTTACAAGAGAATAAACAGGCCTTACGTCTATTAGAGAATGACAAGCACCCTGATTACAATACTTACCTCATGTAGCCAGCCCATCAACAACCTTTTTAAACTAAGCAATCAACTATATATATGCTATCTTCATTACAAAAATTTGTACCAAGATGACAACCTACAACTCTTCCAAAGGTAGTCAAGAAGAAAAATGGCAAGATTTTAGAAGGTATAGATGTATTGCAGATGCAAACCATGACAATCAAGTTAATGAATTGAAGAGTTATAGTCACTTCATCAAAAGAAACTTGACCAAATTCTAATGCCCTCACATTACACATGATGAAGCTTCTATGAGAATAGTAGCATGCATCATGAAGGGGAGTACAGTCATAAGAAAAACCTTTTTGGCTATAAGTAGTGAAGGTATGAAGATGAAAGGATAGTCACGAAAGGATTGAAATGTCACTCTAAAATAATGAAGATAAGCTAACTTTCTATGATGAAAATCACAAAGATGACCATGGATCAACACAAGTTTTAAATCCACAACCAACTGAAGAGGATTGTCATAAAGGTCATTGATGTAGGAAGGCAGAAAAGCAAAGTCTTATCCATGAGTATTTGAGACCTTGACAAAGGTAGCAATAAAGATAATTGAGGATAGTCAAATTAAATAGTCAAGGTTTTAAAGAAAGACAACCTAAATGAATGTCATGAGGAGTAAGGATAGTATTTGAATGTAATAAATATAATCGTCATTCACCAAAACCTAGGACATGTTAAAACAAGAAATGAGGGAAATCATATAAACAAAGGGTAAAGTTTTGAATGGATAGTTGAAAAGAGGAAATATAGTGACAGTCAAGGGTTCAATGGCTAGTGAATATGACTAAGGGACAATAAATTCTAGGATATAAGAGATGACTACCACCTAATCACTAATTCAAGGTCATGGAATCACCATAGTGCCAGTCACAATCCTAACAAGGTTACTAAGGTAGGGTAACATGAAGACTTCATCAAATGAAAATGACCACCAAGAATGGCAATCAAGAAAAATCCTCTCATCTGAATGACAATAAAGAGGAGTATAGAAGGTAGTGAGCCATGTCAAGATGCATAAAAGAAGCTTTCAAAGCATGACATTACAAAGAGGGAGAGCGGTCCCAATTGGATACCTACAAACCTTAACCATGGACACATGAATCCTTTTACTTTTGTTGGAAAGTCTCACTTTAATTGATTTTATTTCCTATGTGCTTTGTGCTAGAAGGTATAGATGTATTGTGGTTGACAAACTATATGAACAAGACCTCAAGTCAATAGTCTATTAAAGAGATTCTTTGTACTAGAGGACAAATTTTTGATCAAAGGTATAAATTAAAGACAAACAACAAGGTGAGGACAATTCAGAGTTCTTGTAGATAAAGATAGTGGAAGTCACTATGAAGAAGATGGTGAGTTTTATCATGAATTCCAAGTGAATAAATGAGAAGTGATGGTCTCCACTAAGATCATAACCTATTGTAACCCTACCTTGTCATTGGTCAAGGTTGAAGGGATGTATAACAAAGAAGACCAAGTTCTTTATGGCATGTAAGGACAACCATAACTTTATGTAAGTCATTTTCATTGATGATAGTGGTTTATCATTTATGATAGTGGCCTTGAGGAAAACATAGGGGAAATGTCATGCATCATAAAGTAAGTATGATAATCCATATTGAAGGTGATATTCACCAAGAAGGACAATTCCAGTGATCTCATAAGAAGATAGTCATAGCTTATGTTTTGGATCAAAACCATGAATGCAACAAATGGCATTAATCTTGATGGATCAACGGTAATGGAGTACAGTGAAAAGGTATTCATAAGACATGAGGGTTACAGATCATGCAATACCAAGCATTAGATGGTAAAGGATAGTCTTTAGGACTGTAAGGAAGAACTTGGTTATTATTTGTGATAGTAAATGACCAATGAAGTGTAAGACAATGATAAAATTCAAAGGTAGGACAATTTTGAAGGTTCATGAAGAATTAGCAATCAAAGACAGTCCTCTAGGAGTTAATGCTTGATGATACTGTCTTGAGGATCACATGGCAAATTAGTGACTACAAGTAAACAACACTATGAGGTGAAGTGATTAAGGATGAAAAAATCTAAAAGGAAGAGGATAGTCCCTACATCAGAGGGTAATGTTTCATTGTACTAGCCTTTTAGATGGTTTCCTTTGCATACTTTTACTATCCTCTTGTCTCAAAGGTCTCAAGGTACTGCCATCAAACTCTTGATAGTGAACCCTAAGCAAGGTTTGTTGCCTCCTCACAGAAAATAGACTTAGGTTTTAATGCTTCTTTGAGTTGGAAACTGTCCTATCTCTATTTTCCTTTGTTTGAAACACTCCTAAGGTGTGTAAAGGTGTCTACTAAAGAAACCCACTATCATTTTGGAATATCTCATGACTATCATAAAGATCAAAGTGCACCACTATTTAATTCCATTCAATATTGATTGTTATCCATTGTTTGATGTCACTCCTTAGTAAAGGATTGTCTATTAACCCTATTTCAAATATCCTATTGAAATTTTATCACTATATCTGGGGTTTCAATAGCCTAAATGTAACCTCTTTTCATAGAAGAAAAGGAGCACTTCTCAATAGCATAAGGCCTTTAAGGCGTACCTGGTAGTTTTATGCATGGGAAATGCATGCAAAGTCTTTAGATCTTTCAACTGGCAGCGTGGAAGGTGCCTAGGAGTTAGTAACCACATATCTCTCTTCAATCCCCAGGAAAACCATCTCTTCACTTTACCTTCAACAGGAGAAAAACCATACTATTCATCTTCAGCATGGAGTTCTCTTCAGATTTACCCTTCTCCACAAATGTTGTTGTTCAAACATGAAGTTAACCTAAAATTGCTTCGCAACATGAGCTTCTCCTACCCTTTCCTTGAAAATTGGCAGTATCTTTTAGTTTTTCTTTGTTTCTCATTCAAATTCTAGCACCAAAACCTAATTTTCCTTTATTTCTTTATGGTTTGAAACCTTTTGTGTGAAGCTAATACCTTTTAAATAAAAAATTTTAGCAAATTTTCTAAATTATCTATTTTTTATTTGTGACTAATTATTTAGTCATTTCTTTTTGTGTGACTAATTATTTAGTTGTTTTTTTACTCGGCAATCAAATTAGCCACTTATGATGATCAAATTAGTCATTTATAGCTCTATTGCAAAAAATGGTTAGAATTTAGTGATTTTTAGGTGTCGTGACTAAATTTTTTAGTGACGTAGTCATTTATTTTCCAAATTCTACTAATGTTAGGTGGATCCATTTTCCCATGGGTGATTTCATCGATAGGTAATCCTATCCTAGACAGGAAATTTCTCTTTGTCAACAGGAGATTTCATTTGGTCAAACTCGTCAACCCTCATTCTTAGGCAGCTTCAACCTATGGATAGGTGGATACACTCCTGGGCAGACACATCCTCTTCTTAGGTGATTTTGTAGATAGGAGATCTTGTTTAGGAAACTCTACTTTGTTGATAGGCGATTGTGCTCTTAGGAGAATTCGTTTCTCAATAGGAAAATCAACATTGTTCTTAGGAAAATATGTCCTCTATATAAAATCCAAAGATCAAATCCTCTTGACTAGAAATAGTCCAAGTTGTTCCAAACCTAATCCTATCCTAGACAAGAAATTTCTCTTTGTCAACAGGAGATTTCATTTGGTCAAACTCGTCAACCCTCATTCTTAGGTAGCTTCAACCTATGGATAGGTGGATACACTCCTGGGCAGACACATCCTCTTCTTAGGTGATTTTGTAGATAGGAGATCTTGTTTAGGAAACTCTACTTTGTTGATAGGCAATTGTGCTCTTAGGAGAATTCGTTTCTCAATAGGAAAATCAACATTGTTCTTAGGAAAATATGTCCTCTATATAAAATCCAAAGATCAAATCCTCTTGACTAGAAATAGTCCAAGTTGTTCCAAACCTAATCCTGCAATCAAAACAATTTTTGCATTCTCCAATCATTCTTATCGATAATTTTCATCACACCACCCCTCTCAAAGTTCATCACATCATCACTCTATTAGCTCAAGGACATCCCTAAATACATATCATCAATAGCTTCATCATCTTAAATAAACATCTAGCCTCCTAACACTTGTTTGAGAACTTTGGAATCATAATCTAATCGATCAACCATCATCTTTATCATGATTTCTTAGGAACATAGCCTATCCTAAGTTAGTAATCTTCCTCGACCAAATCAACTTACCTCGAGTGAGAGGTTAGTTCATGTCGAAATCATTTGTGCTTGATAAATTTCCTATCTCAAGTATAATCCTATCATCATCAACCTATGTACTTGAGAATGTAGTCTATCTCAAGTACCAATCAACCAATCATCATCAACTTGAGTTCTCAAATCAAATCGGAGTGCTAAATCAAACATCCAATTAATCATCTGATCACTACCATTTAAATTTTTCCTTGGACTTAGAATCATCATCTTTTAATCCAACCATCTTTTCATCTTTCATTCCCATCACCACACGATTGTTGCTCAAGAAGCTCATGGAACAACAATAGCAACAATTTCACCAATCGCCTTATTCTATTCACGTGTCTAGTAGCAAAAATCCACAACAAACCACCATGCAAGGGTGACCCTCAAATTCACATTATCCCCATGACCTTGTGGCATCTAAGAGGAAATGGTTTCACAACCTGAACTCACTCCTAGCCTTGAAGATCATTATAGTAACCCCACCAATGTTTGTATGACTGATCGCCTTATCAGTGGATGTTCTGAAGCCATTCTCACCAAATTACTCATGTAGGGAGCTAAGCCTCCACCCAAGTTTGACATGATGCAATATATGGATATAATTTGACAATCAAACCCTCATGCTCCTTTGAAAAACTCTTGGAATATACTAGAGTTTTGGAATGATGTAGTGATTCAAGTTCCTCCTTCTCCCCTTCAAATTTCTTTGATATGATCTAGATCAGGGCTTAGTCTTGTTCATGGAGTACCTAATCTTGCATCATCTATATATTTCTAGGGTTATGCCCCTCACAACATCCAAAATATCACATTGAAAGTATCAATTCATCCCCAAAATCTAGGGAATATGATGGTTCTTGTGACCAATACCCCTGCATCAACATCCTACCATGTTCCTCTTTTACTAGTTCAATTGGTCTACTATACCTCCTATGCTACCACCCCATCATCATCTCATGTTCAACCTCTTGCAAAATTCCATCTCAATCTTATCCTAATCCTCCACCTAAATATTTCTCTCCACGATACCATCAGTACCCTACATTAGTACTTCTAGTTGAGCTTTCATTTTAACAAGGTTCATATCATCATTAACCTCTCGCAACTCCACGTCATAACCCACATCCTCACACCTCAAAAGATTATACATATTGGTTATATCCACCTCAACCACCTCAATACCCATCCTATCAATCTCAACAACCCCCACAATAATATACAAATCCTCAACCACCTCAAACAGATCCTTTCCAATACTCCTCACACCCATACTATTCTCAACCACCTCATCAACCACCAAATATATCTCACAACTATCAACCTCATCCATCAAAACCTCCTACGCAATATTATGGAGGTGTATCTCAATATCCTTTTCACTATCAATCTCAACCACTTTCATATTCCTATCCTTCACAACAACAATCAAATCACCAACAATTTCAATAAAAAAATTAACCATCATAATCACCACAACAACCACCATATCTCAACACTAAAGAAAAATCATCATATTTGAATCTACCTCCTAATCAATATCATTGTATTCCACCCCCATATAATCCATACACCAACCAAGCTCATCCTAGTCTGTTAGGTCCTCCTGCATTTGAAATACCTAATAAGGAATAGGAGGACATGAAAGGTTCCCTTAAGGACTTGCAAGGTGGGAGCACAAAGAATTCCTTTAAATTCAAGGAAATATATCCATACCCTTTTGATCGCACTATTTCCACCACACCTTTTCCTAAACAGTTTGAGATCCCCAAATTTGACAAATATAAAGAGAAAGGTGACCCTAGTGATCATGTTAAATATTTTTATATGAATTTTCAAGAGGTGCAATATAATTATAGCTATCTCCTTCATTTATTCCCTTAAATCTTGGGTGGACAAGCATTGGATTGGTTCTTGCACCTTCCTTAGGGATCCATCTCTACTTTTACAGATCTATCTAAGAAGTTTGTGGCACATTTCTCCTATAATCTTGAACATGAAGTTAACATGATGGATCTATGCACTAATAAACAACGTCCTAGAGAAAATTTCACAAATATTTGCAAAGTTGGAAGGCTCAAGCTAGTCATCCTTCATATCACTTACTCAAAAAAAAATTGGTGAATATATTTGTTGAAAATCTACATACAGATATGTCCTTTTATTTTTGCATTCATTGTGCTTCCACATTTGATAAAACCATTGAAAAGGGTGTCACCTTTGAGAAGGATCTTGCTGCTAAGGGTTTGGTTAAAATCTATAAGGAAAATACTGATAAACCCTCCATTAACAAATATCGTTTCTAGAATAGAAATAAATAAATAAAATTTTCCAATGATGGTGTGATAGATATTATACATATCCAAGTGGATAATACATCTCAAGCCTATCAGAATACACCCATCACATCTACTACCAATATAATATCCATTCCTTAACGAACACCTCGACCTCCAAATCAAGGCAATGCTAAACACAGTTTCACTCCTTTAGGAGAACCTCTCAATGCGGTGTTTCATAAGCTAGTCCAAGCTAATGCGGTCACCTATTTGTTCACCCAACCTTTTGATGAAAATAAACCAAATCCTAATTTTTTTAAAGAAAACGAGTATTATGACTAGCATAGGATTAAGGTAAATTCCACTAATAAATGTATGAAGCTCAAGAATTATATCCAAAATACCATTAAAAGAGGTGACACTACCATTGAAGAGAATCAATCCACCTTGTCTAATGCTCAACTTTAAATATACCAAAATTCCTTTTCACATCACTCTCAAGGTTCTAACACATCCAATGCTAATTTTGGTCCACGTAATTCTCAAAATAATAACCAAAATAATAGGACCAATAATGTTGACTATACTAAAGTCCCTTTTAATTCTAACAATGTGGTTGGTTGCATCACGCAAGTGGATCCACAAGTGTCTATGATTAGAGTGAAAGTAAAAGAACCCCAATGTGCAATCACTACCCAACGAGGTTGTATCACCATCCCTAGACCATCCAATGCATCTCAACAACCTTTTGTAATCCTACAATATAATATCTTGGATCATCTTGGTAAAGTCTTCTACAATCTACCAAGAGATCCTCACCAAAGCATTACAAGATTCTCTTGTTCCTACTGACATTGATCCCACATAATTCTAAGTATTAGTAGGACATCTTTCATCAACCTATCGATTGGGTTTTAGTCAAAATGGCATGCCTCTAATTGATACTACCATAATCATCACATGTACATTAATTCCTCATTTCCAAACAAAAGTAAAGAGGGTCATGTTAGATAATATTTTTTCCTGTGTACACAAAAGTTCATAAAACAAGTGGGATATACTCAAGATGATTTAGACAATTAGATGATCACTATCAAAGCATATGACAATGTAGAATGAGATTCAACTAGAATAATTTACCTCCCCATCAAGGTTGGCCTCGCCTTGCATTATACTGCATATCATGTCATTGATATTGACATCCCCTATAATCTCCTCCTTGGTCGTACATGGATCCACACCCAGTGCCATTTCACCCACCTATCATCAATGACTCAAATTT
>VDFB02270651.1:657361434-657459031 GCA_007258455.2 Sequoia sempervirens
GATCACCAAATCCTTCACAAAAACATTTTTGAATAACCACCACAACACCACACGGTTGTTGTTGGGCCTTCGTGATGATATGGGAAAATTCAACATGCTTTTCCTGCATCATCGCGAAGGCCCAACAACAACCGTACAGTATTGCGATGGTTGTGTAGAAGTTCTCCCAAGTGTGCAAGTGCGGTCCTAGGAGGTTGGATACCAAAATTGAAAGAAAAGATGTAAGTGAAAATTGCTCTTGTAGGTTCCAATGTTTGAAGGATGTTTCCATATTTTTCTTGAAGAAAGGAAAGGAAAGCCCAAGTTCTTCAAGGAGAATCTATACACAGCCGCAAAACACTGGTGTGCTCATCATGTGCCATCCTAAATTAAGTCCATAGTCATAGATTTTTCATGACTGTCATATACCCATTCAGTCCCACAACCAGATCTTTGACATATGCTTTCCATATTGCCATTTTAACTCATGTCCTTAGCCATAAGCATATGCAACTATGCCCATTCCAAGAGAGTAGATCTCTATATGACATGTCTTCAATATTGATTCAACAAACACTATGATCCCAAATTTTATATACATATCTATAAGTGCATTTCCCACATAAATATTGACTCAAATCCTTTCTTAATTATTTACCCTATTGTAGAGCTGCAACATTGGTGCATTCCATAATGCCACATTTTTTGAGTCATTTTGTCGAACAAATCACATGTATTGCATGTGATTCAAGGAGAATGCAACATTCATGTTTTTGTAGAGAACTAATGATTTGAATGGTTTTATTCTTTGAACATAAGATAATACAATGAGAAAGTTTGAAGAGAGCAAAAGGGAAGATAGAGGATTGCAGCATTTCAAAACTCAAGCCATCATCATGACCTTGAATGCTTGATGACTGTTTTATCATTGTATTCTCAAGCTACTTTGAGGATATGAGGAATGACAATCATTATACATGAATATGTATATTTTAGATCAAACCCTAAGGGTTTTATAATAGGAATATTTCAAAAGTTGAAGGGATACATTATTATGAAGTGAAGACTAATCATGCATAGGGTGTAGTTAAGTGTGGAGGATTGTTACCTAGGGTTTCAAGGATGCAATAAAGGGAGTGACTTTGTTTCTTTCAAAACAAAGATTCATTAGCAAGAAGTCCAAACCTTGAATGTTTCCTCTTTTCCATCAAGAAGGGAGTTCAACCTCACACTGATAATTCAATCCTCTCATCATATCAAGCATGTGAGATGTGGCAGTAGTGAAGACCAAACCCTTATGAGCTTCTTGTGCATGCAGATTGTGCCAGTATAGGGTTTTATTTTATGCAAGTTAGTATACAAGCATGATCATTTACATTTGAAGGAAGGAACATGTTGCAGGAAGCACAAAATCTCTCCTAAGGGGGTAGTTACCTTATGTGTATTGCAATATATAAGGGTTTATAAGAAAGGTTTAATGACTTAGATACAAAGATACAGGGATTGTGCAAGGTCAAAGATGCAGGTTCTAGTAGATTATCAATACAGTGACAAATTTTCCTTTTGAAAACATAGTGCTATGTAGAAGCAATGCATGAATTAAGCATTGGTTGAAGGGATGTAATGAAAGGTAACTCTTTCAAATGATTATTCTAATGTAGTTATGAAGAGGAGAAAATGGTGTGCTACAAGGTATGATTGATTGTAGACCTATGTAGGTTTTCCTTGAAGATAGTTTTGTGTGTGAAGCAAGATCCTTCAAGTGTTGTGACAGTCTCAAGATGATAGCATGCAAAATTTTATGATGATGTATCAAAACCCTAGTGTTTTGCCATTTGCATTTTGACCAATAAAATGCAATCACAGTGACAAGCTTCCTCTTGAATACAAAATCAATAGCAATAATTCTTAATGCATACCTAAAGTTGGTGGCACTATTTCAAAGATACAATGATAGTCATTAATGCTAGGATTTAATATTAGGGTTACCATAAAAAATAAATGAGGCAACTACCTATGTGGGGCATAGCTTAGTCTTTAAATGTTGTAGTGAAATGAATGAATATGGAGAAGACAACATATTTGAATGAGGACTATGATAAGGGTATCTTTTGATTGTGATTTGTGATTAAGGTTCATATATGACTAATTTATGCTTGTTCTAGTGCTCTTGGTGATGATAAAAATTCAAGAGGATGGCAGTCACATTGACAGTCTAAGGAGGGGAATGGAGTCACATATTGCTAGTCAAACAAAAGCACACCCTCTACATGGATAAGTCTTAAGTTTTTCCTTCAAAAAAAAAAGGATGCCATTGGAGAAATTTTCTCAACATCTTGTTGACTAGAATTTTTTTTACATTTATTTGCAGTTGTCCAAGGATCTATTGGCTCTCAAAATTGTAAACTCTCAAACCCTAAAGACAAGCTAAAACCTAGCCCCCAAGGGATGTCAACTTAAGGAAAAAGACTTGTTGCTTATGATTAGGTAGGGAAAATTAAAAATAAATGAAAATTTAGATACCAAACCTTGAAGGTAAACTATACCCTATGCACTAGAAAACCCTAAATTTTGTCAATAAACTCCAAAATTCTAGTTTGCCACTATCAAGGCTATAAACCTCCTTAAAGAAGAATAAAGTTCATTCAAGAGACCAAAGATACATCAAGTACTATCCCAAAGATGTATTCATTTCAAGATTATAGATCATGCATGACTATAAAACAAATTACAATGTGTGCAAACCCTTTTCCTAGTACCTGCAAAACAACATGAATAAACGAGTTAGACAAGGAATTACAAGCTAAAAGAAGGATTCCCCATGAAATCCATTTACAAATCAAACTAGGAATGAAAATGATGAACACAAAGAAAATGATAAAAACTAGATTTAATCCTAATTTAAATAGCAAACACTTGATCCCATGGGGGAATTGGTGCCAATCTGATGTGAAAATTGGCCCTTTCCCAATCCCTATGATGAAATCTTGATGTGTTGAAGATGATGTTGATCCACTTTGACAAAAGATGAAAACTCCAAGCCAAATCTGCAAAAAGCCTAACTATGAATTCGAATGATGCATGGAAATGGCTAAATATTTTAGCATGGTAACTTTGCTTGGACTGTGGATGATAAAATGAAGAGAGGAGCTCTTCATTTATAGGATTTCAAGATGGATGAATGCCCAAATTTGAGCAATGTGGGACTAACATTCATCCAATGATATGGTGCCACTTGTCAAGCTATGAATGGATGATGGTTGTGCAAGATTTGGGGTTTGTGCCAATAAATGTCAATATTTGAAATTCAAATTTGTTGAAATGACATGTAAGAGGGAAGAGAAAATGCAATAAATGCCACTTGTCTCAAGGAAAAGGACATGTAAGAGGTTTTAAATGCCTTATTGGATGTACATGTTGACTTGGAATTTTTGAATTCAAATTGAGGGAATATTCCAAAAAAATGCCAAGTGAGGAAAATAGGGATTTAATAAATGAATTAAATCTATTTTTATGTGCAACTTGCATTATCTAGAGGATGTGACATGGAATGAGGTTAAATTAATCAAGGGTTAATTAATTTAACAAGAGATTAGATGATGTGACTTATTTGACTTAGATTTATGGATTTATTTAAATCAAATAAGAGAGGAATATGATAAGAGATTAATCAAATAAAGATTTTGATTTATTTAATTAAAAGGGATGGTGTTAGATTAAATCAAATAAGGTTTTAATTTATTTAATTTAATGGATAGACTTTAGAGATTTAATCAAATAAATTAATTATTTAATTAAATAGGGATAATTAGATCAGATAGATTGATTTAATTAACAAGATAAATGACTTGATTAGATAAAGTGATTTATTTAATTAAGAGAGGAATATTGATGAATTTAATCAGATAGGGGAATTTGATTAAATGGTTAGACCGAGGGATGATTCAGGAAGAAACGATGTTAGTAAGTTAGGATCGAATGCACAATGTCAATCAGTATATTTTCAATGTCTACATTTTGCCCCTCTTTGAAGCAATGCACTTGTTGCGTTGGTTCAAAGAATAAACGATCTTAATCAAAGCCAAAAAAAATTGATATTTAAAGACTTGCCCCACTGCTGCATGGCGAGAGAAAACATGCCATTATAATGCCCCCTCGAGAGATCGAACAATTTTTTTTAATTTTGTGGGTGATCTAGCGAAAAAAGATGACATAGTCCCTGACAAGTCAAAAAGGGGTCCGGGAGGCTAAAAACGTGTCTAAACGCAATAAGATGATGAGAAACAAGCCTCCAACGGATGAAAACAGGTTCAGGGGACTGAAACCCTAGCAAGACAGCCCTAGAGGGTCAAAAAAGCCTAATTTTTAAGCTTAAAAGGAACTCGAAGGGTCACTTTCAAGTCATTTTCACACACCTCCACTAGCAAACCTTGAGATTTGAGCTCTAAGCTTCTGATGATATGGCGCAACGACAACTTCCTCTACACATTTCTGACCAAGTTCGGACCTACTAGCGGCCACCTAACATCAGTGCCCCAGTATGTGACCCTAACTGAAGCTTCATTTTTTCATTTTAACGCATTTATTACATGTTTAAAGATGAGCTCGCCTCTAGCGGTGCTATTATAGCACCGCTCGGTGTTTAAAGTGCACCGCTAATTACCCTTTTGCGTCGCAGCGGTGCTGTTTTGTGCCGCAGCGGTGCTGTTTTGTGTCACAGCGATGCAATTTGGAGTTTAGAAACTCCGCCGCTGGGCTCGGGTTCAGCTCAGACTCGGCAAGCCAGTTTGGACAAAGTGCACCGCGGCGGCGCCCTTTTCATGAAAATTGCGATGCTGGGTGTTAAAGTGCATTGCGGCAGCTTGATTTAGCAAAATTTTGGGTCCAGCGTCGGAGTTTGAGGAAACTCAAACTGCGACGCCTTCACAAATTACACCGCTGGAAATGAGTTTGGAGTGTTATGCAAGGATTTTTTCAAAAAATTTAACATCCTGACTTTCTTTGATACAGGACGGACCGAGGGAGCTCTACTCTCGGGAGCATCGATCGCGGGATTTGGCAAGCGTCCTACGGGACTTGAGCGACAAAGACCAGGACCGACTGGGCATCACCGACCTATGGCATATTGCATACGCAGCGCCCATGCGCACACACCTCAGGATGTTGTCAGCACTGGCTAAGAGGTGGCACAGCGAGACCTCTTCATTTCATCTTCCCACTGGCGAGGAGAACATCACATTGGAGGACGTCTGGCGCATACTACAATTGCCCATTCATGGCCGCTGGGTGATCTACGATATGGAGGAGGGACATAAGCATTGCGTCAAAGTCCTCGCCACTCAGGATATTATCTATTGCAAGGGGCAGATCGAGCTGGAGAGGTACAGAGCTATAGCACCTCCCTTCCGTTGGGCCGTTGCGACGATCATTTCGAGTTTGGTTGCCCCAGATAGATGAGGGCGGTATTTCAATCCGAGTTGGGGATACTGTTGGGAGAGGATGGTCCGGGACAGGCCAGTTTGGTTTGCATGGGGGCCTGTCCTTCTGGCTTCACTCTACAGGGATTTGCATGAGTACGCGTACGTGGATGGTAGAGCGCTGGGGTCCGGTGTGACACTTTTGCATGTCTGGGCATGGAAGCACATTTATTTGGTACGTCCATGAGTCATTCCAGTTCTGATGGGGGCAGAGGATGCCCTAGTGGCATGATACAAAGGGGGTGTGTCATTCACACACACCGGCGAGCATGTGATCCCCTACTGGAGGCAGGTCCTAGATGAGATGCTTGTGTTTACTTGGAGACCATATCTTGGTCAGCCCAGATAGGCCGACAATGCAGATCAGCTCTTCTATTGCTGCCAGGATCAATATATGCAGGGGCGAGAGCACACCATGATCGAGCGGTATCTGCCTAGGCACGTACAACGTCAATTCGGAGAGCCACAGGATCGGCCAGACGACGACTATGTAGCCATGTTTGCACGCAGCATGACACAGGTGTCATGGGGGCCTAGTATTCCTACTGCAGAGGTAGTTGACAACTTTCATCATTTGGTAGCCCAACCGTGGGCTTATGATCAGGGCTTGGTAGATCTGGGCACCACACAGGCCTATAGAGATTGGTTCAGGCCTCCTCTTCGATTGACTATTCTAAGTGAGGATCCAGAGGCACACAGGGTCAGAGGCAGAGGGAGAGGACGAGGACAAGGACCCAGGTCGCGATTCGGCAGGATCCACCAGGAGTGCCCCCAGTTCCACCAGGTCAGGGAGATGTCCATATGTAGGACTAGTAGCAGGATCAACCAGTCCCACCCCCACGAGCCAAGGGTGAGGATCATGCTCATGCGCAGCTACGGGTACAACCAGCAGGGCAGGCAGATGCACGAGATGCCTTGATTTTACAGTTACAGGCATAGGTACAGGCAATGATAGTTGAGAGGGACCAGGCACAGGCTGAGAGAGAGTAGCTTAGAGCAGAGAGAGATCAGGTTGTACAGCAGTGACAGGCTGCAGAACTAAAGGCGGCTACAGAGTTAGGCTGCAGACAGCAGATTGAAAGCATGACAGCCTTGGCCTCCTCCCAGGGTATAGTGCCGGTATGATCTTACAGGGAGGCTATCCGAGAGATAGATTAATACCGCTGGGCTTACCACGACACTGTACCTAGAGCAGATTGGGTCCTCGATTACTCAAAGCAGGCCAGCCAGAGACTACTAGAGGGTCACGGTGACAGGGGTAAGGGCAACATTCACGGAGATCGAGCATGATCTAGATGATACACACTTTTGGTGCCTTATGGGCTCATTTTTGATAGCCATGATGGGAATTTTTGTACTGATTGACATACATGTACAGTGATCCAATTATTTTTATTTTTTTGTACTATGACAATTGATGGTATGATATATATATGAGCTGATTTTGATGTGATGCCATGTGTACTCCTTTATTTATGCATGTATGATTTATTTCTATATGCTTTGCAGTGATGTTTTATGGATACATTTATTTCTAATGATGTTTATGAAATGATTATGACTAACAGATCTATATTATGCTTACTTATGATATGATGTGCAATGACGTTATCTATATGATTATTTATTTTTTCGTCGATGCAATATGTGATATGGGTTCTAATATGTAAAATGGTGTGATCTATGGTATATGCAATAATGTGTAAAAAAATGCTTATATATGAGATGATTTATGGATGAATGTGATATGATGCGATGGTCGTGATATGATGCTAATGCATAATGAAATTGAGATGCCTAGAATAACAAATGTTTATTATCCTAGATGTAATAAATGATGATGATGTGTTAATGCAAAGTGATATGCTGATGCGTAATGTGAACAGAATGTGATGATATGATGCTATGCAAGTATATATGCATAATGAATTAAATGCTTATATACCTATTGCTTATGATTATGCAGAAATGGTTATGGAATGTTTATAAAGTGCAAATGCAATGTTTATGCAATGATTGATATAATGCCATGAGATGCAATGTTATGGGTGAAATGCGATGATATGGATGCACCTGTTTATATGATGATGAGAATGTGATGTTTCCTATATGATATGCAATGCAATGTGCTAATGGTGTCTATATGATGTGCTTATGTAATATGCTAATGATTTGTGGATGCAGGATCGAAGGTGATGATGGTGATGATGAGCAACTATCATAGTACCTAGTTAGTAAGAAAAGAAGAAGTCATTTCAACAAGACGCATGATAACACAAATGCAAATGATGATGATGATGATCATTACCTACTGAGGAATTGGGATTTTCAAAGGGACATATTTTCTTATGTTTGATAACACACGTGGTACGATGCATCAAGGTATAGGAAACCAGGATGGCGTGGTACTTAGTGTGATGGACTTTGACTCGACAATCAGATAGGAGTATTCTTGTTCACACCTAACATACGGAAACCTTGCTAGGATGTATTTTGGAAGTTTTAGACACCTTGGACCAAAACACAGAAATGTAAACCCATCCCTGTAATAGTCAACAAGTTGCCCTAGACCTCTTCCATACATTCCTAACAAAGCAAGTATTCACCGAGGTTATATTGCAAGAACATCGAACAAGCACAACAGACAAAAGATAATGATCGTTGCCCCATTCCTATTTCTCTAAATCCGTTGCTTTGGGATATCATCGAGACGTCCTTGGAATGAGTGCAAAATAAGATAAGTCCAAAGATAAAGACCAATTAAACAAACAAACTGATGCTCTTCAATACTGCTAATGGAAAAAGGATGTGTTTTCTAAGATGATAACCGAAACTTATTGCCAAAAGATGATGCCCATTGTAGGAAGGATTCATCCTAGGACATGTTAGTGGATGGCGGCACGTCATTTCGTTGATAAGGGATGATTGATATGGGACCATTTCAGATGATGTGTTACCAATACGAAGAGGTAACCAACTTGCTTGCATGCTAACTTAGACTTAAGACTTGACATTTTGAGTTCTACTTGTATTTGCTAGACTTATTTCCAACTGTTTCACCAAGGTTTGAGGATGACGATTAGTTTATTATGGGTGGTGCTTATTGCAGGTGTAAGCGAGATGAGGCGGATGGATTTTTCAAATATTTGGATGTTTTTGATGTTTTGAAATGTTCTAAGGCTATTTTTTGGTATTTTCAAGATTTTGCAAATGTTTTGATTTTTGATTTTTTAAATGTTTTGGGGTTTTCTAAGTTTTTGACCAAGAGACTAACCTAAAGACCTATCCTAGGGGTCTCGAGGGCTGGTTGACAGACTAGCCTTGCCTATGTTATATACACAGAGACCATGTAGTTTGACTGACGACTCGACTGATTTACAGATGGTGATATACATAATGAGATGTCAGCTTATTATGACAGACTCCTATAGGAATGACCTAAATGTCTCGGGGGATGATCAAAGATCAACCTTGCCTACGTTCAAGCTCAAAGACAACGTAGTTCGACGAGATGACCCTGTTTTTGGTTTTTGATATGTTCTGAATGTTTTTGGATTTTCTAATTTTCTAATGTTTTTGGATTTTCTGATTTTGAGGATTTTAAGACCATACACGAATCCGATCCAATGAGAACGTGCCCCCAGTGTGATGCAATAGACTACCCTGATAAAGGTAGGACAAACTGACCTTGAGGATGGGCCGAGTAGTACTAGGAGGGATCATGATACGAACGCAGGACCAAGCTATGGTGCGAATGCGAGTGGATGTGTGATGGATGGAGACCTGAATGCGATGGATGATGGAAGCAAAATGGGTGAATGGTGCAGATCGAACCATAGAGTTCCTGGTGGATGGAAAGTGCTTATTTATGCAAGGTGCCTGTTTGCCAGGTTTTTGCCGAGGTACTTGCCCAAAGTGCCACCAAAGTGGTTTTCACTATAGGACAATTTTTTTGATCATTTTTTGTATTTTTTTGTATTTTTTGTATTTTTTTATTTTTTTGTTGTCACCAAGACGCCTGTTTGCCAGGTTTTCGCCAAAGTAACCATTTTTTTAGGACTTTTTATGATTTTTTTTAGATTTTTGGTTTTATACCCTAGAAGATTTAGGCATAAAGCTCCTGCAGAGGTTCCCCTTCGGCTGTTGATAGTTGATATGCCCCTGATTTATAACTTACTGTTATAAAAAATGGTCCTAACCAATTAGGTTCGAACTTGCCTTTGCTGCTGGGGTTTGGGACATTCTTCTGATTTTCTTTTAAGACCAGTTCTCCGACTTGGAAAGTTTTGCTTCTAATTTTCTTGTTGTAGCTCTGTTTGAGTCTATTTTGGTAGACTTGTAGATGATTCAAAGCGTCTATGCGTCTCTCATCCAGTAGCTCCAGCTTGTTTAATCTTGATACCCGATAGTCTTCATCTGTGATAAGGTTTTGCAATGATATTCTAAGGGATGGGAGTTCGATCTCAATTGGGAGTACGGCCTTTGATCCGTAGACCAAAGAGAATGGGGTGGCACCGGTGGGTGTGCAGATGCTAGTTCGATAAGCCCAGAGGGCGGGATTAAGCTACAAGTGCCAGTCACAACCAACATCATTACTGTTTTCTTGAGGATTTTAAGGATGGTTTTGTTCGTGGCTTCTGCTTGGCCATTGCCTTGGGGATAGTACGGGGTGGAGAAGCGATGCTGGATTTTGAATTTCTCACACAAGTCGTGAACCTCCTAGTTCTTGAAGGGTATCCCATTATCTGAGATAATGGCTTGTGGGACACCGTAACGACATATGAGATAGTTCAGGATAAATTTTGAGATCTGCTTCCCAGTGATATATGTCATGGGTATGGCTTCCACCCACTTTGTGAAGTACTCAGTTGTAGTTATGATGAACTTATGGCTATTAGATAAGGTGGGCGTAGTAAAGTACCCTTTATGCTTCTACGGTATAAGGTATCACCTAGGATGACAAATCTAGATGTCTTTTTGATAAAGGTTCATTTTAGGTTCGATGGTAGGTCAGCAAGTATGACTCCTATTCAAAGATATGTATAGATGTCATGATACCAAGGATCGCGAGGACCAACGATTTCACACACATATTTCGATTTCGGTACCTCAAATGTGGGGATGAGAATCTACTTGATCATAAATTCATATTTCGGCACATTATGAGGGATGTCTAATAGAGACCTAATTGTAGCCATGGCATCTGTTGCTCTGTTGTTGGTTCTTGGAATATGCTCAAATGTTATGTCAATGAAGGATTCCTTTAGAGTCTCCACCAATTTCTTGTATGGAGTGAGCTTGTCATCCTTAGTCTGATATTAATTATTGACCTGATTTATGATCAACTGAGAGTCCCCATACACCTTGAGAGCTATGATATTCCATTGTACTGCTATCCTGACACCTATAGTCAAAGCCTCGTATTCCGCTATGTTGTTAGTGCAAGGAAATGCCAATTTGTATGACTTCGGTATGCAATCCCCTTGCGGGGTGATGAAGAAGACACCAGCTTCTGATCCATGTTGTGTCTATGAACCATCGAAGTATAGTTTCCAATGGTCAGTTACGTTGAGGTTAAAAATGGACTCATCCAGGAATTCTGAGACAAGAGGATTCTCAGAGTAAATGGGTGCTTCTGCTATTTGATCCGCAATAACCTGTCCCTTGATTGATTTCCTCTCTACATACTCGATGCCATACTCTGATAGTATCATCACCCATTTTTCCATTCTACTCGTGAGCATTGCCTTGGATAAGAGATACTTGAGGGGATCAATTTTGGCGATGAGCTTGATCTTGTGTGCCAACATGTAATGTCTGAATTTTTGAGATGCAAACACTACTGCGAGGCAAGCTTTCTCGATGAATGAGTAATTTAGCTTGTGGCCAACCATTGTTCTACTGATATAGTAGATGGCCCTCTCCATTCCGTTTTCATCATGTTGAGCTAGGAGAGCTCCAAGGGCTACTGTTGTTGCTAACACATATAAGATCAATGGCTTCTTTGGGATAGGTGGCATTAACACTGGAGGTGTCAGTAGATATTCCTTGATTTTGTTGAATGCTTCTTCACACTTTGTATCCCATTTATACGCTACCCCCTTATGGAGTAGGTGAGAATATGGATTTTGCTTGTCTGCCAGTTGTGCTATGGACTATCAGATGGATTGAAGTCAGCCTTGGAGGCCTCTCAGTTGTTTTAATGTCTTTGGCGCTTCCATCTCGAGGATTACTTTTACTTTTGTTGGATCCACCTCAATACCCCTCATGGAGACTATGTATCCTAGCAATTTACCTGATTGTACACCGAAGACACACTTATTTGGGTTTAGTCTAACTTTGTATTCCTCCATTTTGTCAAAGATAGCACTTAGGGTTGCTATATGATCTTGTCTCTTTATTGACTTAGCTAGAAAGTCGTCGACATAGTCTTCAACCATTTTATGAATCATGTCATGGAAGATCAATGTCATGGCCCTTTGATATGTTGCTCCTGCATTCTTTAGGCCGAATGGCATCATGTTCCAGTAGTAGGTCCCCCATGGACAAGTGAAAGTTGTCTTATGTTGATCTTCTTTTGCTATCATGATCTGGTTGTATCCTGAAAATCCGTCCATAAGTGATAGCATCTCATGCCCTGTCGTCATATCTATTATCATGTCGATGTTGGGGAGTAGGAAATCATCCTTGGGACATGCCTTGTTCAAATCTCTGAAATATGTATAGATTATGATGGCTTCGTCGGGTTTTGAAATAGGTACCAAATTGGACACCCATTCTGGATAATTGATTGGTCGGATAAATCTTGCATCCAACAACTTTTTGAGCTCCATTTTGACTAACAAAGTGATTTCAGGATGCATTTTTTGAAGCTTTTGTTTGACCGGCTTTGCTTCTGGGTACATAGCTAAGTGATGAACCATAGTCTCTGGATCAAGCCCTGGCATGTCAGCATAACTCCATGCAAAATTTATTTGCCTTTCCCTTAAGAATGCGGCTAGGAGTTCTTGCTCTTCTGATAATAGTGATTCCGCATAGAAAGTGATATGCAGGGCCTCCTCTGTTCCTAGGTTGACAGGATTGCACTTTTTGGCCAAGACTGCTGACTTCTCTTGATGAATAGCGCTTAAGGGAAGATTGAATCCTTCATCCTCGGGCGCCTCAGGGAGGTTTTCACCATTGGATACGTCCTTTCTTTTTACTATTTTCTTGTCAAAGAGTGCCACAAGGTGGTTTTCACTCAAGGACTTGGATATGATTCTTAGTTTCTCACTTTTGTGACTAAAGGATTCAATTGTTTCCCCGTAATAGGCCTGTGTGTCTAACTCCATTATATACCCTGCCTTATGGTCTCCATCTGGGATGTTGTCCCTCAATCCCATGAATTCTGAGAGTGCCTCATCGTTTTTGAATGTATCGAGAACTGGTGGTCCTCATTGGTCATAGTCAATCAGTTGGGGGTACACTAAACGGATCTCATGATTTGGATGATCGGTTTCGAAGGAGAGGGTGCTAATCATATACAGGGTGGTATCTTTGAATAACCTAGGTAGATTAGATATGGTATCTTCATCATCACTACTAATATAGAACTCAGTTATGAAATTATGTGTGTTTCTACCTGTGACTATTGGTGAGTGTACTTGGACTAGCACTGGCTGAGGAGAGACATTAGCGGCTCTAACTGGAGGACTTCAGCCACGTATGGTTATTCTCGGAGGGGTACATCCAAGACGAAGATTTGTTATGGGTTGCATCTCTGGCATGATAGGTATTATGAGTCCATTGTCATTTTGTCCTAGTCTTTGATTTCTTTCATAGCCCATTGCAAGCATCATTTGTAGGCCCCTGCTACTTTCGTCCATTGGTAATTCAGGTGTCGGTCTTTCATCTCTATACAACATATGAGATGGACCTGCTTCAATAACCTCATGGCCAAGGTCTCCCCATCTTGTGAATTCAAGATAGTCTTCAGGATATGTTTGTGATGTAGAAGCTTGGTTTTCTTGTGGACGTCCCCATGATCTAGGAGATTGAGGTAACTCTCCTATCACAAAAGCATTGTTAGGGAACTTGTAGCTTCCACAACCGTCCTCCTGGATGATGAGCTTGATGTCAGAGATGGTGGAAATGGCAGGGATGGCGGGTGTCTCTGTCGCAAAAGTGGACGCGAGAGTGGTGGGGTCGATGTATGATATGGATGGGCCCTCATCATTCTTTGGCACTTGGGGGATTTTGTAATACTTGGCTTTGAGATTCTTGCAGTATGAAAATGGTTCGGGATCTCCATGGATGGTGACCTCTTGTCCATTATGTGTAAACTTCACACATTGGTGGAAGGTTGATGCTACGGCTTTCATCGCATGGATCCATGGGCGTCCCAAGAGGATATTATATGGCAATTCGAGGTCCAAGACCTGACATGTGGTTTCCATGAGCATTGGCCCTACTTGAATAGGGAGTTTTATTGTGCCCTGAGACACTCTTTCTTGGTCATCATACGCTCTTATTGTGATGCCCTTACCTTTTTCGATGGAATCTTCTGATATTTTCAACTGTTTGATTAGGCTAAGAGAGTAGATGTTCAAACCTGTACCTCCATCCACCAAGACCCTTTTGATTTTTCTCTTGTTTACAATGGCTTCCAAGTGAAGTTAGCGGTTGTGAGATGGTTGGGCGGGGAAATCTTGGTCAGAGAATGTAAGGAGATTAGGTGTTATGATATTTCCGACCATAGCTTGGAATTGCTCTGCATCGAGATTTGTAGGGACAGTGGATGAGGCTAATGCTTCCTCAAGGATCTTTTTATGGGCTGATGATATTTTTAACAACTCCATGATGGAGATGTGTGCTGATGTTCTCTTGAGTTGTTCTACAACATTTTAGCTATGTGGAACAGCTCTAGATGAAGGGATTCTATTAGGTTCGGATGATCCTGCAATGGTGACTTTGTCGCCTCTTGTGGTGACTCCACAATCTTCGGCATGGGCGCCCTTGATGGTGATGACCATGAAGTCTTCATTTAGGGAGGCAAAGACTGTTTCATACACATGATTTGCACTACCCTTCCCTTTATCATTTTTATTCCCTTTGTTTCCATGATTCGGCATCGGATTCGTGTAGATTTTAAGATCCTGATTTCAAGTGGGTTGTTCTACGTTTATGATTTTCTTGTCAATAAGATCTTGGATGATATTTTTGAGTCTCATGCAGTTCTTCGTGGTGTGACCTTTGATTTTATGAAATTCACAAAGTTGATTCTTGTTGTACCAAGGAGGTTTGACATCGGGTTCTTGGTAGTTTTCAAATGTAGGAGGCTTGATGATTTTTTCGTTGATCAACTTTTTCATTATGTCCTCCAGTGGTTCCCCCAAGATAGCGTATTTTTGTTTGGGATAACTTTTGCATTGGGGTGGTCCTCTTTGATTATTGAGGTTATTGATGGTTGGATTTGTGTGATGAGTGTTTTGGCGTTGATTTTGGATTTGCGGTGTGGGTGTATTTTGGCGTGGACCACTAATGACCACCTTGGCATCTACGACACCATCATTAGTAACATTTTTTTTCCTCACCCACGTGCAAGGTTTATCATTATAATTGGATGATGGGTGATTGTTTTGTTGTTCATGATATGATGTTGATTCCGCGGGTTGAGTCACAAGGGCTCTTTCGATGCTAAGCACCTTGGAAATCAATTGATCATATGTGGTGATGCCCTGAACATTGAGATGAAATGACAAGCAGCTTTCAAGGTTGGCTATGATGGTGCAAACTTGTTGTTCTTCTGGCATGGTCCACTTGCTCTAATTGGCCTTGGATCGCCATCATTGAAGGAACGAAGCAAAATATTCATTCTTTCCTTGTTTTAGAGCGTATAATTCTTCAAGACTGACATCCATTGCGATGTTACATGCGTAGTTTTTAATGAATGCATCCCTAATTTCTTGGAAGGTTCTAATGCTTGAAGGTAAGCGAGAGAACCATTCTATAGCAGGACCTGCCAAGCTTCTAGGAAATAGCCACATCAGATAAGTATCGTCATATGCGACCTCCATGCAATGAACCTGGAATTCCCTGATGTGATCTTCAGGGTTTCCCATCCCTCAATATTTGTCAAACTTAGGGATCTCAAATCCCTTGGGGAATGGTTTCATCTCTAAGCTCCTATCAAATGGATAGGGACACAATTTGCTTGGTGTTTTGGTTCTTCGCCCCAACCGAAGGTCGAGCACTTGTTGTGATAACAACCTGAGTTGTGTCGTTACATCACTTTGCGGATTAGGGGGTGGTATGAATGTGTTTTGAGGTGTTTGAATTGTTGGTTGAATGGATGGGTTGGTTAGTGCGTTGTTCAATGGTATATTATGTTCTAGCGAGCAAGATAGGCCTCTACCTACTTTTGAATGAACGACGCTTGTTTATGATCTTGCTATTGTTGTGCTAGTATTTGTGCTTGTTGTTGCGCTTGTTGTTGTTCCAACAACGCTTGTTGTTGTGTTTGTTGTTGTTCCCACAACACTTGTTGTTGGGCTGCCATTTCTGCTACTTCTTACTGCTCTTGGTATCGCTTTAGTGCTTGCTAATATGCTTGCACTTGCGTTGCTTGTGCAAGAAGTTGTGCTTGAGCGGTCCTTTGTGCTTATAATGCTTGCACAGCTTGGGCGGCTTCTTGTTGTTGTTGCAATAACGCTTGAGCTTGTTGTGCTTGTTGTGCTTGTTGCGCTTGTAATGCGGCTTGTGCAGCTTGAGCGATTTGTGCAGCTTGAGCAACCTGTTAAGCAGCTAGGTGTATGGATTTTTGTTTCTACACTTGTTGGCATCCTCTTTAGAAAGTGGCTTGCAATGCTATGTCGTATTGGTTTGATGTGGTGAACATTGGTGGTGGTGGATTTCGAATGGTGGTGGATGATGATGTTGTGTTGATGTTTTGGGTGTTGGATAGTGCTATTGATGTGATTGGTCCTTGAGAGACCATGCTTTGCAATGTTAAAGGGATGTTTGATGATGTTGTCATTGCTTGTGTGTTTGTTGTTTGTTGTTGCGATATCAATGACAAATTTTGAGCGTTCGGTGTGATGCTTTGATTGATGGTTGGGATAGCGGTTTGATTGATACTTGGTAGGGGAGGAAGCCCTAAACCGAGGAGCAGTGTGGATGATAATGGCAATGGTGGAAGAGGTGGAAAGGTGAGGGGTGTGAGTTGTTGTGAGAACATTGTGGTGTCGAATAAGCCCCCTAGTCCGAACGTATTTCCCTCTTCTTGTGAATTTGTGAGAAGAGGTGTTTATGGTGCTCCATGAAAAGATGTTGATGATGGGTCATAATGTAAAGTGAGAGGAAATTTTTTGTGTAATGGGATGTTGAGTATGTTTTGTTCCAAGGTGGTGTTTGCGTCCAAGTTTTGATTATTAACAAGGGGATGTGATTGAAGAGCATTAAGGAATGTGCTTCCCTTGTTGACATTGGGTTGGGTCGGAGCAAACGATGTTGTGGTTTGCGAAATGTTTTGTGTGATGTTTTGGGATGGAGGTGTAGATGAAATGGGGATGGTGGATGAGATCGGAGGAAATGATGTATCCACTATAGTACTCACATCAAAATCCGAAGGCAACTTGGCCCCTTGTTTTGCTAGTTCAAGCATATACAACGAAGGGTCAAGTCTCATCATGATGGTGATGATTCTATGGTTATCTAGATTTTGGAGCATTTCTATCATTTCCTCGTGATACATTCCAAAGGTAAGGTCTTCCCCTTGATTTTCTTCTTGTGGATTTTGGGATGATGAGAGGGTCAACGGATTACTTGATTCGGTGGGATTCATTTATGCGTTTGTTTGGCTAAGATTGCTTGAAGCATGTGTTTCTTTGTTGGCTTCCATACTCTTCTTGTATTGAGATCTCGTTTGAACCATAAAACAAGGATCAATCTTCAAGAATATGGGAGATGAATCTCTTGATTCTTTGGATTGTTCGTTATCTTATGCTCCAAAGTATAAAGTTTTTTAGGATGCCTTGAGGATCAAAGGTGGTGATATGATAGTGATGTTAGAGATGGATGATACGAATGTTGTGGCTTTTGATAAGTCTTGAATGAAATACTAGGCTTTTAGGACTTTGGATTTTTGATTTTTTGATTTGTGAATTGATTTTGGATTTGAGATTTTTGAGATTTTGTCCTTGATTTTGATTTTAATTTTGATTTGGATTTCGAACAAAAAGACCCTAAGATTTTGGATGATGATCTATGGGATAGTTTTTTTCAAAGGATGATAATTTGAATATGTGTGAGGAGAAGGATGCATCTACCCACACCTATTCAAACAAGATGGTTTGTTTCACTAAGCATATGAAGAAGGATTCATCTACATACACTAAGCTAGACAAGACGATTTTGATTACTTTGACTAAGTATATGCAAAAGGATGCATCTACACATATTTAGCCAAAGGTGTTTTGATAAATGTTTTCAAGGATTCTATCCCAATGATTTTGACGATTTTGATTTTGCCACAAAGCCTAGTATTAAGGATGATTTCAAGATTTTCCAAAAGGTGATGATGAGAAGGATTTTGTTTTGATGTTTTGATGGATGGATGAAAAAGGATTTTGATGTGTTTTGATCCTAGGATGAACCTAAAAAGATACACTTTGTTTGCTTAGACCTAGGTATTGAAGAGCATGCAAATGCTTCCTAATGACTTTTGTAACCAAGAAATGATTTCATTTGAACATTCATTTTCAGATTTCCAATCAATGGTTTGTGCTTTTGAGATTTGGAGTCTTCAACACATATGAAAGTTCATTTTATTTAGCTTTGCTTAATGTTTTTATTTTTCCAAAAACACTTTCTTCAATTAGGTTTTCAAACTAAGATGTCCAATGTCTTAATTTCTTCAAACCCCACAAGATATGTTATGTGGAGATTTAATGAACTCAAGGCAAGGGTTTTCCTATTGTTTACTTAAGAAGACAAATTGAGATATAATCCAATGTTTAGAAACCTATAAGGATGTGAATCCCAAGGGAAATCAATAACATATGGATTGAGTCAATTGTATTTGTCCTCAAAAGGGTTTGAAATTTGGATGATGTTAAGTGTTTGTTTTTGAGATGTTTTCGATCAAGCAATGCATTTTTGTAACCCAAGAATAAGTACAATCATATGGATGTGTAAGATAATATTTGTTGGATTCCCACTTGGACAAGTCCAACTACGCTTATCTCTAGTGAATGGTTAGATGCTTGACCCCACTGGCTCCCCTCCACGACACTCACTTATACGGGGCAGCCAAGCATCAACACCCATGAAACTCCCATGGCATGTTTTCCATTTCTACTAGAAGACCGTAAAAGTGTGGGGTAGCTTCAGAATGACTGTTCTTGCACCAACAAATAGATTAAAGGATTTTGGCAAATTATAGCACATGGGTTGTAGTAAGGACTTTCCATTCGTAGGAGTTGACCCAACGTGGCAAGAGTCCCCTTTCGGATCCATCTTGTCGCAATCAACCGCGTGATATTGGCATTTCATCCAATATCCACATTTATATCCCAGCTGGAAATACTCTTGGCTTTAGAGTGTTACCGATTGAGTTGTTCCCTTGGGTGAATACTTTTTCCCCAAGGCAGGCCCTCTAGGATAAAAAGAGCGAATGAAGAACAATATTTGTAACTCGATCAATCCTTGAATGCAACAAGGAGAGAGAATATACGCAATGAAGCCCCCACTCACACTCGCACAATAGTTTATTCAATTTTAAGCCCAAATTGAAGTGTGGAGGTGATTGCTTTGTCTTATCTCAAAGTCATGGAAAAGGCCTTTTGATTCTCAAGATCGCTATAAAGTGCGAGAGAAGCGCATATGTCATTTTCCAATGCATTTAATCTAAGTAAGCCCTCACGAAAAACACAACTACACTCGTTCTTTTTAGATCCTCAAAGAAATATGTGAGTTCATTTTTAGAGCACCAAAAGGACAAGTGGTAAACATTTGTTCAATTTGTTAATCCCATAAACAAAATCTAGTAAGTTGTTGATCCTATTGTTCGTTTTAACCTTTGCAAGAAATGGAATTGAAAGGTACTTTTTAAGCCCAAATGAAAACTAGTATTCTAAGAACGAAGAAGATGAAAAATTCTTGAAGAAGTGTTAAACAAACACTTAAGTGTTAAAAAACACTTTGATAGGAAAAGATATCATCACCATGTTCCTCCTTTCTTAGTTTTCGATTTCCAAAGTACAAAGAAGAAAAACAGTCAGATTCTGGAAAAACACAGAAGTTAAAAACTAGAAAACAGGAGATAAATAAATCATGAATCAAAAGCAGGTGCTAAAATTCAAAATTTCTCTTTTTACTGTCTCCTAGCGTCGCAACTCGTGAAGGCGTCGCTATTTTTTTCTCTCAGCGGTGCTCTTACAGTGCCGCTTACCAGTCAGCAGCGCTTTGTGTCGGGACAGAGAGCACGATTACGTCGCTGTTTCACCCAGCATCGCAGTTTCTGCTAGCGTCAGAGTTTAGGATTTTTTGAAACTTCTGCAGATCAGCGAGTCCAGTGGCAGAGTTTGAAATTTGAATTTTTTGGCGGGATGAGTCCAGCGGCACTAAAATAGCGACGTTGACAAGCCCACGGTGCTAAAATAGTGACACTGACGAGTCCACGATGCTAAAACAGTGACGCTAACGAGCCCGCAGTGCTAAAACAACAACGCTAACGAGCCTGCGTTGGAATTTCTTGTGTGTCAAGAAAAATGCAGAAATTTCAAAGAAAAGTTTTTAAAAAATGATGTCCAGCCCTCCTTCTAGCACCAAATGTGCGAACCCTTTTCCTAGTACCTGCAAAACAACATGAATAAACGAGTTAGACAAGGAATTACAAGCTAAAAGAAGGATTCCCTATGAAATCCATTTACAAATCAAACTAGGAATGAAAATGATGAAGAACACAAAGAAAATGATAAAAACTAGATTTAATCCTAATTTAAATAGCAAACACTTGATCCCATGGGGGAATTGGTGCCAATTTGATGTGAAAATTGGCCCTTTCCCAATCCCTATGATGAAATCTTGATGTGTTGAAGATGATGTTGATCCACTTTAAAAAAATATGAGAATTCCAAGCCAAATATGCAAAAAGCCTAACTATGAATTCGAATGATGTATAAAAATGGCTAAGTATTTTAACATGGTAACTTTGCTTGGATTGTGGATGATAAAATGAAGAGAGGAGCTCTTCATTTATAGGATTTCAAGATGGATGAATGCCCAAATTTGAGCAATGTGGGACTAACATTCATCCAATGATATGGTGCCACTTGTCAAGCTATGAGTGGATGATGGTTGTGCAAGATTTGGGGTTTGTGCCAATAAATGCCAATATTTGAAATTCAAATTTGTTGAAATGACATGTAAGAGGGAAGAGAAAATGCAATAAATGCCACTTGGCTCAAGGAAAAGGACATGTAAGAGGTTTTAAATGCCTTGTTGGATGTACATGTTGACTTGGAATTTTTGAATTTAAATTGAGGGAATATTCCAAAAAAGATACTAGGTGAGGAAAATAGGGATTTAATAAATGAATTAAATCTATTTTCATGTGCAACTTGCATTATCTAGAGGATGTGACATGGAATGAGGTTAAATTAATCAAGGGTTAATTAATTTAGTAGGAGATTAGATGATGTGACTTATTTAACTTAGATTTATAAATTTATTTAAATCAAATAAGAGAGGAATATGATAAGAGATTAATCAAATAAAGATTTTGATTTATTTAATTAAAAGGGATGGTGTTAGATTAAATCAAATAAGGTTGTAATTTATTTAATTTAATGGATAGACTTTAGAGATTTAATCAAATAAATTGATTATTTAATTAAATAGGGATAATTAGATCAGATAGATTGATTTAATTAACAAGAGAAATGACTTGATTAGATAAAGTGATTTATTTAATTAAGAGAGGAATATTGATGAATTTAATCAGATAGGGGAATTTGATTAAATGGTTAGACCGAGGGATGATTCAGGAAGAAACAATGTTAGTAAGTCAAGATCGAATGCACGATGTCAATCAGTATATTTTCAATGTCTACACAATGTACATCTCTTTGAGAATGATACAAGAACAACTTTCCTAAGATATTGTACTGCTAAAGCAATGAGATGTGCAATTCAAGTAGGACTCATAATATTAAATAGATGTTAAATGATCTTATGTGTTATGTTTATGGTATTGGTGTGATGAGAGGCTAAGTTTCTATGGATTAGTGCCTTGATCCTATTGGGCTATAGTGTTGATTCTTAAAATCAAAGATAGTGTATGTGCAATCTACAATTTTACAATATAGAGATGACAACAACAAGGACTAAGTATTGCATTCATAAACATAAGCTAGGATCTATGTATACAAAATGACACAACATAAAGAATGGATCCTAGTTCATTAATCCATGAAAAAAAATATACTTCTTGTATTGCATTGAAAAGATACCCTCCAAAAGACTTTACAAGGATTTTACATTATTAGCCACAACACTCAAATTAGCAAATATGATCAGAGGTATAACTAGTCATTTACAAAAGAATACCTACATTCATGGAGACCCTCACATTCTTGGAAATTATGCATTATAGAACTTCCTTCATTGATTACACAAATAAAGTCATAGAATGGAATTGGCATTCAAACTTACAAGAGAATAAATAAGCCTTACGTCTATTAGAGAATGACAAGCACCCTGATTACAATATTTACCTCATGTAGCCAACCCATCAACAACCTTTTTAAACTAAGTAATCAACTATATATATGCTATCTTCATTACAAAAATTTGTACCAAGATGAAAACCTACAACTCTTCCAAAGGTAGTCAAGAAGAAAAATGGCAAGATTTTAGAAGGTATAGATGTATTGCAGATGCAAACCATGACAGTCAAGTTGTTAATGAATTGAAGAGTTATAGTCACTTCATCAAAAGAAACTTGACCAAATTCTAATGCACTCACATTACACATGATGAAGCTTCTATGAGAATAGTAGCATGCATCATGAAGGGGAGTACAGTTATAAGAAAAACCTTTTTGGCTATAAGCAGTGAAGGTATGAAGATGAAAGGATAGTCACAAAAGGATTGAAATGTCACTCTAAAAGAATGAAGATAAGCTAACTTTCTATGATGAAAATCACAAAGATGACCATGGATAAACATAAGTTTTAAATCCACAACCAAATGAGGAGGATTGTCATAAAGTTCATTGATGCAGGAAGGCAGAAAAGGACAGTCTTATCCATGAGTATTTGAGACCTTGACAAAGGTAGCAATAAAGATAATTGAGGATAGTCAAATTAAATAGTCAAGGTTTTAAAGAAAGACAACCTAAATGAATTTCATGAGGAGTAAGGATAGTATTTGAATGTAATAAATATAATCGTCATTCACCAAAACCTAGGACATGTTAAATCAAGAAATGAGGGAAATCATATAAACAAAGGGTAAAGTTTTGAATGGATAGTTGAAAAGAGGAAATATAGTGACAGTCAAGGGTTCAATGGCTAGTGAATATGACTAAGGGATAGTCAAGTCTAGGATATAAGAGATGACTACCACCTAATCACTAATTCAAGGTCATGGAATCACCATAGTGCCAGTCACAATCCTAACAAGGTTACTAAGGTAGTGTAACATGAAGACTTCATCAAATGAAAATGACCACCAAGAATGAGAGTCAAGAAAAATCCTCTCATCTGAATGACAATAAAGAGGAGTATAGAAGGTAGTGAGCCATGTCAAGATGCATAAAAGAAGCTTTCAAAGCATGACATTACAAAGAGGGAGAGCGGTCCCAATTGGATACCTACAAACCTTAACCATGGACACATGA
Organism: Sequoia sempervirens; assembly: GCA_007258455.2. Classification (NCBI taxonomy): domain Eukaryota; kingdom Viridiplantae; phylum Streptophyta; class Pinopsida; order Cupressales; family Cupressaceae; genus Sequoia; species Sequoia sempervirens. Next base: position 657,384,772 of record VDFB02270651.1, read on the forward strand.
ATCCTTTTACTTTTGTTGGAAAGTCTTACTTTAATTGATTTGATTTCCTATGTGCTTTGTGCTAGAAGGTATAGATGTATTGTAGTTGAAAAATTATATGAAAAAGACCTTAAGTCAATAGTCTATTAAAGAGATTCTTTGTACTAGAGGACAAAGTTTTGATCAAAGAAATAAATTAAAGACAAACAACAAGGTGAGGACAATTCAGAGTTTTTGTAGATAAAGATAGTGGAAGTCACTATGAAGAAGATGGTGATTTTTATCATGAATTCCAAGTGAATAAATGAGAAGTGATGGTCACCACTAAGATCATAACTTCTTGTAACCCTACCTTGTCATTGGTCAAGGTTGAAGGGATGTATAACAAAGAAGACCAAGTTCTTTATGGCATGTAAGGACAACCATAACTTTATGCAAGTCATTTTCATTGATGATAGTGGTTTATCATTTATGATAGTGGCCTTGAGGAAAAAATAGGGGAAATGGCATGCATCATAAAGTAAGTATGATAGTCCATATTGAAGGTGATATTCACCAAGAAGGACAATTCCAATGATCTCATAAGAAGACAGTCATAGCTTATGTTTTGGATCAAAACCATGAATGCAACAAATGGAATTAATCTTGATAGATCAACGGTAATGGAGTACAGTGAAAAGGTATTCATAAGACATGAGGGTTACAAATCATGCAATATCAAGCATTAGATGGTAAAGGATAGTCTTTAGGACTGTAAGGAAGAACTTGGTTGTTATTTGTGATAGTAAATGACCAATGAAGTGTAAGACAATGATAAAATTCAGAGGTAGGACATTTTTGAAGGTTCATGAAGAATTAGCAATCAAAGACAGTCCTCTAGGAGTCAATGCTTGATGATAGTGTCTTGAGGTTCACATGGCAGATTAGTGACTACAAGTAAACAACACTATGAGGTGAAGTGATTAAGGATGAAAAAATATAAAAGGAAGAGGACAGTCCCTACATCAGAGGGTAATGTTTCATTGTACTAGCCTTTTAGATAGTTTCCTTTGCATGCTTTTACTATCCTCTTGTCTCAAAGGTCTCAAGGTACTATCATCAAACTCTTGACAGTGAACCCTAAGCAAGGTTTGTTGCCTCCTCATAGAAAATAGACTTAGGTTTTAATGCTTCTTTGAGTTGGAAACTGTCCTATCTCTATTTTACTTTGTTTGAAACACTCCTAAGGTGTGTAAAGGTGTCTACTAAAGAAACCTGCTATCATTTTGGAATATCTCATGACTATCATAAAGATCAAAGTGCACCACTATTTAATTCCATTCAATATTGATTGTTATCCATTGTTTGATGTCACTCCTTAGTAAAGGACTATCTATTAACCCTATTTCAAATATCCTATTGAAATTTTATCACTATATCTGGGGTTTCAATAGCCTAAATGTAACCTCTTTTCATAGAAGAAAAGGAGCACTTCTCAATAGCATAAGGCCTTTAAGGCGTACCTGGCAATTTTATGCATGGGAGATGCATGCAAAGTATTTAGATCTTTCAACTGGCAGCGTGGGAGGTGCCTAGGAGTTAGGAACCACATATCTCTCTTCAATCCCCAGGAAAACCATCTCTTCACTTCACCTTCAACAGGAGAAAACCATACTATTCATCTTCAGCATGGAGTTCTCTTTAGATTTACCCTTCTCCACGAATGTTGTTGTTCAAACATGAAGTTAACCTAAAATTGCTTCGCAACATGAGCTTCTCCTACCCTTTCCTTGAAAACTGGCGGTATCTTTTAGTTTTTCTTTGTTTCTCATTCAAATTCTAGCACCAAAACCTGATTTTCCTTTATTTCTTTATGGTTTGAAACCTTTTGTGTGAAGCTAATACCTTTTAAATAAAAAAATTTATAAATTTTTCTAAATTATCTATTTTTTATTTGTGACTAATTATTTAGTCATTTCTTTTTATATGACTAATTATTTAGTTGTTTTTTTACTCAGCAATCAAATTAGCCACTTATGATGATCAAATTAGTCATTTATAGCTCTGTTGCAAAAAATGGTTAGAATTTAGTAATTTTTAGGTGTCATGACTAAAATTTTTAGTGACGTAGTCATTTATTTTCCAAATTCTACTAATGTTAGGTGGATCCATTTTCCCATGGGTGATTTCATCGATAGGTAATCCTATCCTAGACAGGAAATTTCTCTTTGTCAACAGGAGATTTCATTTGGTCAAACTCATTAACCCTCATTCTTAGGCAACTTCAACCTATGGATAGGTGGATACACTCTTGGGTAGATACATCCTCTTCTTAGGTGATTTTGTAGATAGGAGATCTTGTTTAGGCAACTCTACTTTGTTGATAGGCAATTGTGCTCTTAGGAGAATTCGTTTCTCAATAGGAAAATCAACACTGTTCTTAGGAAAATATTTCCTCTATATAAAATCCAAAGATCAAATCCTCTTGACTAGAAATAGTCCAAGTTGTTCCAAACCTAATCCTGCAATCAAAACAATTTTTGCATTCTCCAATCATTCTTATCGATCATTTTCATCACATCACCCCTCTCAAAGTTCATCACATCATCACTCTATTAGCTGAAGGACATCCCTAAACACATATCATCAATATCTTCATCATCTTAAATAAACATCTAGCCTCCTAACACTTGTTTGAGAACTTTGGAATCATAATCTAATCAATCAACCATCATCTTTATTATGATTTCTTAGGAACATAGCCTATCCTAAGTTAGTAATCTTCCTCGGCCAAATTAACTTACCTCGAGCGAGAGGTTAGTTCATGTCAAAATCATTTGTGCTTGATAAATTTCCTATCTCAAGTATAATCATATTATCATCAACCTATGTACTTGCGAATGTAGTCTATCTCAAGTACCAATCAACCAATCATCATCAACTTGAGTTCTCAAATCAAGTTGGAGTGCTAAATCAAACATCCAATTAATCATCTGATCACTACCATTTAAATTTTTCCTTGGACTTAGAATCATCATCATCTTTTAATCCAACCATCTTTTCATCTTTCATGCCCATCATGTAACGCCCGTCGTGCAAACCCCAGAGAACACACACAATGCAAATAATTTTTTTTTTTAAATAATTAAATTAAACATGCAATAACATTAAACCATAACCACATAGCATATTACATAACATTAACACACTTAATTCTCTGGGGCACGCGAGGTTACTTCGCAACAACTAAACGGAAATAAAGATAAAGATTACAACATAACCATTTATATTATAATAACCATGAATAAGGATACATCCAATAACCATGATGCGAGAATAATAAACATCACATAATACAACCATAATAAATCTCTTAAGAAAGATACAAATGATCCTAACTATTACATCATCGTTAATGTTACATTACAATCTCTTGATAAATGAATTACATTGAATTTCCCAACATGGGGATTGATACAAGAACAATGAAAACTGAAATACAAAGTGAATAATGGTACAACTCCAACTGCGGATATGCTGAGAAGACAGGATGCTGATGGAGAACCCAACAGGTGTGGAGCACGTTCCACCCAACCATGTGAATTATAATATAACTCACCCCCCGTGCTCAGAGGTGACGAGGAAGAGAACCCGACCATGAATGCCAAACCGACACATGAACAACATAATACAACACAAATACAACTCAAGGCATACAATGAAACAACCATCAACGTTCACAAATCACATAACAAGTTAACACTATGAAACTCATCACAGTTAAATAAAGCATCACCAATTAAACAAGTATCTCAAAATAATCATAAACCAAAATTCACAAGAATCAGAAACAACACTAAGAATACAATATCCAGAGGTGACAAGAAACAAGAACAAGGGTGTCTAGTGGAGAGTGTCATCGCATAACTCTCATGGGATTCCCTGGCACTTCCTCCAACTAAGGCGTCGACACCCATCTATGGATCCCCTAGCCCTTCCTCCTACTTGAGGCGCCGGCACCATAGGGTAGCTCATGCGGAGTCAATAACCTCTCATGAAGACGAGATTACGACTTTTCTGACCACGGCCTTCTCAGTCTATCATTAGTCTATGATAGCCCTAATGCATAGATGAGGATTCCATTGTTTATTATCTTGTGTGTTTTACTACCCATCCCCCTAAATTCTATTTTTAAATTATCAATTGTTTAACTACTCTACACGTGGGTTCCCCTAAGCTCTTCCTCCTTCTGAGGCGCCGGTGCCCATGAAGAGCCACTCTCCCTATGACCCATAACATATCTCAAAGCAGGCAAGGGTTGAACTAGCACATATAAAGCATAAAACCAAAACCAAATACACGAGGCATTAATCCTCTCACAAATACTCTTAACCAAAAGTCTTAACAACACCGTTCAACCCTTCCACACATAAAACCAATAACTCCAAAGCATAATCAAGATGAGAATAACATTCTAAAATAATAAGCCTCTGGAACAAGGTTTCACAATCTATAATGATTCCCACATCGACAACACTAAGCGATAAAAAAAACCTAACATAAAAGAAAAACTCATTATATATTCCAAGGTTGCACCATTAAGTTTGATTCCATTCCCAATTAAATAACTAAATACGATTGTCTCAATAAGGTCCACAATCACAACTAAAGGCTAATTCTTGTCTAAAATATTTGTTTAACCAAAACAATAATTAAACAGTGCCCTTTTAAAATATATAAAAATTACCTAAATATAAACAAAATTGAACATTTAAAATCCAATACAAAATTACATTCTTAAAATGTAATAAATTAACATTAAAATTAAATAATCATAATTCCATTTTAAAATAAATAATATTAAATAAAAAGATTATAATTTTACATTTTTAAATAAAATACATTATAATCATATTAAATATATATATATATATATATATATATAAATATACCAACAAAAAATAAATATATATATATATATATATATAATATAAAAATAAAAGTATAAAAAAAAATTAATAATAATAATAAAAAAAAACTTACATAGATGAAGGCCCACGGCCTTAAAGGCTACCGCAGCAGTCTATAAGACTGTTGTGTGCAGAACCAGGGGGTACGGGGAGCGGTACGGCTTCGGTCGTCCCTCCCCCACTCCCAACTAATTTTTTTTACAAATATTTTTATTTTAAAATGCAAATTGGAAATTTTAATTTCACATTTCTTTTTTTTTTTTTTCAACATAAAAGAATACTTTTAACTATTGTTTTTTTATATATCTAATTTTATATTCAAACCCTCAAAATCTGTGCCGAGCACAAGTACGGCCATAACTTTGGCTTGAGCAAAATTTTGACCCACTAAATAACCAGTATAGAAAACAATAAAAATAAAACAAAATACTATATATATATATATTTTAACATACAGAGTAAAAGTACAGAGGGGTAAAGTATAAATAAAAGAATAAAAATACAAAGTAATGAATACATCCATTCATATATCAATATATTTACAAAACCTCACATTTATTATTCTCAACAAGGAAATCTTTCCTAAAATCCTATTATTGTTAAGTTGAACATTTCAGAAGATAAAGGTTTTTGTTTTGACAAATTGGAAACAGTTCAATAACTCTTTTTTTTATAAAAATTCTAGTCTAATATCTTTCACTAATTTTCAATTCAAACAACAGTTTTCTTTCTTCACACGAATCATATTTAATAAATTTTATTTTACTCTGAAGCAAAAAGATGAAGGAGAAAGTACGAGAAGGAAATACGAGTGGAACTTGGTGTCCTGCACTTATTCAAAAATCTGATGATGCCCGTTTGATTCTAATGACCTCGAAGAGCTCCCTGTTCATGCTTCCAAATCTCCTCTACAGAATTTTTCCCTCGAACTCGAATCCAATTCTTTGTTTAGAAAACTCTCCAGGACAACACCAGTAACAGATTGAAAAATCCCTTTCTAAAACTCTCCTCAAAATATAACCAAAGATCCAAAAATCTCTTTTCAAGATTCAAAAATACATAACCAAAGACTTGTACAACTTCTGTATCACTAATTCTCTGTGTGTGAGAAAAACTCCCAAAATTCCTAATTAAAATAAAAGATATTGTCCATTTCTTCCAAAACTCTAAAAATCAAAAATAAAAGAAAATAATTCTTTAAAAGCAAGCTTTTTAATCAGATCTGTATTCTTATTCGTTCTCACAACTTTTTCATTCTTTTATTTATTTATTTTTGTTTTAATTTCTATTTTTACAACTTTACTTGCACATCACATTAACTATTTAATTTAAATAATTTATTCTAATAATTATCCTCAACAAGATAATTAATTAAAATAAATAACACACAATTTAATATTATAATTATCACACAATAAAACTCAGGACTTTCAAAAATAAATAAATCATTTAAATATTTAAATACAATTTAATCTAACATTAAAATAAATAATTATTTCCATCATTTAAATCGAATACACCACAACATATAAAGTACCAACATTAATTAAAATATGACAAAACACAAACATGACCCACAATGAACGACAACTACACGAACGTACAAAACCATTTAGACAAGATGGTTTGACATCATGGGACGAGATGACTTCATTGTCACCTTTGTTTCAACATTTAACCATTGGGCTATTGGTGCTCGCCCTGTCCTGCCGAAGCAGGTGGAATCGAGACTTGTACCTGCAAATCCTGCATACAAATGAAGTCATGTACATGTGCATACATATATATAAAATCAAAGCATTAAATCGAAGCATTGCATTGTGAGAAGGAATCGTAGCGTAACAGAGCACTCGCAAACGAGTGATGCTACATTGTCATTCATCACCTCTATCCTAACAATTATAATCTAACTGATAAAATAACATTTCTAAAATAACAAATCATCTCATGACATAATTTATTAAATCATTGCATCATATCATAATTCTGAAAATCAACTAATATAACCAACCATAATGTCATATGAAATGATCATGTCCACTAAAGGAATAACATCATCAAACGTCTAACCAACCAACTCAAACAATAATAGTATCATCATAGTATCAACATATCAAGTTAAAGCATAGAAACTAATAAGTCTAAACAATATGGGGGGTATTACATCCTCCCCCCCCAAGGATATGGCTTACTCCAGGAAGCCATTAAATAGATAAGAGTAAGCACACAACAACCACGCAGAGAACACACCACAAACCACACATATGAAAACACATGCTCCTACAAGAACGAGCAGATAAGTCAACACAATGGGCTCATAGTGTCCCAGTGTGCGAACCTATGCTCTGATACCAAGTTGTAACGCCCGTCGTGCAAACCCCAGAGAACACACACAATGCAAATAATTTTTTTTAAAATAATTAAATTAAACATGCAATAACATTAAACCATAACCACATAGCATATTACATAACATTCACACACTTAATTCTCTGGGGCACGCGAGGTTACTTCGCAACAACTAAACGGAAATAAAGATAAAGATTACAACATAACCATTTATATTATAATAACCACGAATAAGGATACATCCAATAACCATGATGAGAGAATAATAAACATCACATAATACAACCATAATAAATCTCTTAAGAAAGATACAAATGATCCTAACTATTACATCATCGTTAATGTTACATTACAATCTCTTGATAAATGAATTACATTGAATTTCCCAACATGGGGATTGATACAAGAACAATGAAAACTGAAATACAAAGTGAATACTGGTACAACTCCAACTACGGATATGCTGAGAAGACAGGATGCTGATGGGGAACCCAACGGGTGCAGAGCACGTTCCACCCAACTATGTGAATTATAATATAACTCACCCCCCGTGCTCAGAGGTGACGAGGAAGAGAACCCGACCATGAATGCCAAACCGACACATGAACAACATAGTACAACACAAATACAACTCAAGGCATACAATGAAACAACCATCAACGTTCATAAATCACATAACAAGTTAATGCTATGAAACTCATCACAGTTAAATAAAGCATCACCAATTAAACAAGTATCTCAAAATAATCATAAACCAAAATTCACAAGAATCAGAAACAACACTAAGAATACAATATCCAGAGGCGACAAGAAACAAGAACAAGGGTGTCTAGTGGAGAGTGTCATCGCATAGCTCTCATGGGATCCCCTGGCACTTCCTCCAACTGAGGCGCCGACACCCATCTATGGATCCCCTAGCCCTTCCTCCTACTTGAGGCGCTGACACCATAGGGTAGCTCATGCGGAGTCGATAACCTCTCATGAAGACGAGATTATGACTTTTCCGACCACGGCCTTCTCAGTCTATCATTAGTCTATGATAGCCCTAATGCATAGATGAGGATTCCATTGTTTATTATCTTGTGTGTTTTACTACCCATCCCCCTAAATTCTATTTTTAAATTATCACTTGTTTAACTACTCTTACGTGGGTTCCCCTAAGCTCTTCCTCCTTCTGAGGCACCGGTGCCCACAAAGAGCCACTCTCCCTATGACCCCTAACATATCTCAAAGCAGGCAAGGGTTGAACTAGCACATATAAAGCATAAAACCAAAACCAGATACACGAGGCATTAACCCTCTCGCAAATACTCTTAACCAAAAGTCTTAACAACACCGTTCAACCCTTCCACACATAAAACCAATAACTCCAAAGCATAATCAAGACGAGAATAACATTCTAAAATAATAAGCCTCTGGAACAAGGTTTCACAATCTATAATGATTCCCACATCAACAACACTAAGCGATAAAAAAAAACCTAACATAAAAGAAAAACTCACATTATATATTCCAAGGTTGCACCATTAAGGTTGTTTCCATTCCCAATTAAATAACTAAATACGATTGTCTCAATAAGGTCCACAATCACAACTAAAGGCTAATTCTTGTCTAAAATATTTGTTTAACCAAAACAATAATTAAACAGTGCCCTTTTAAAATATATAAAAATTACCTAAATATAAACAAAATTGAACATTTAAAATCCAATACAAAATTACATTCTTAAAATGTAATAAATTAACATTAAAATTAAATAATCATAATTCCATTTTAAAATAAATAATATTAAATAAAAAGATTATAATTTTACATTTTTAAATAAAATACATTATAATCATATTAAAATATATATATATATATAAATATACCAACAAAATATATATATATATATAATATAAAAATAAAAGTATAAAAAAAAATTAATAATAATAATAATAAAAAACTTACATAGATGAAGGCCCACGACCTTAAAGGCTGCCGCAACAGTCTTATTGACTGCTGTGTGCAGAACCAGGGGGTACGGGGAGCGGTACGGCTTCGGCTGTCCCTCCCCCACTCTCAACTAAATTTTTTTACAGTTATTTTTATTTTAAAATGCAAATTGCGAAATTTTAATTTTGCAATTTCTTTTTATTTATTTATTTCAACATAAAAGAATACTTTTAACTATTGTTTTTTTTATATATCTAATTTTATATTCAAACCCTCAAAATCTGTGTCGAGCACAGGTACGGCCATAACTTTGGCCTGAGCAAAATTTCGACCCACTAAATAACCAGTATAGAAAACAATAAAAATAAAACAAAATACTATATATATATATATTTTAACATACAGAGTAAAAGTACAGAGGGGTAAAGTATAAATAATAGAATAAAAATATAGAGTTATGAATACATCCATTCATATATCAATATATTTACAAAACCTCACATTTATTATTCTCAACAAGGAAATCTTTCCTAGAATCCTATTATTGTTAAGTTGAACATTTCAGAAGATAAAGGTTTTTGTTTTGACAAATTGGAAACAGTTCAATAACTCTTTTTTTTATAAAAATTCTAGTATAATATCTTTCACTAATTTTCAATTCAAACAACAGTTTTCTTTCTTCACACGAATCATATTTAATAAATTTTATTTTACTCTGAAGCAAAAAGATGAAGGAGAAAGTACGAGAAGGAAATACGAGTGGAACCTGGTGTCCTGCGCTTATTCGAAAATCTGATGATGCCCGTTTGATTCTAATGACCTCAAAGAGCTCCCTGTTCATGCTTCCAAATCTCCTCTACAGAATTTCGCCCTCGAACTCGAATCCAATTCTTTGTTCAGAAAACTCTCCAGGACAACACCAGTAACAGATTGAAAAATCCCTTTCTAAAACTCTCCTCAAAATATAACCAAAGATCCAAAAATCTCTTTTCAAGATTCAAAAATACATAACCAAAGACTTGTACAACTTCTGTATCACTAATCCTCTGTGTGTGAGAAAAACTCCCAAAATTCCTAATTAAAATAAAAGATATTGTCCATTTCTTCCAAAACTCTAAAAATCAAAAATAAAAGAAAATAATTCTTTAAAAGCAAGCTTTTTAATCAGATATGTATTCTTATTTGTTCTCACAACTTTTTCATTCTTTTATTTGTTTTTTTTTTGTTTTAATTTCTATTTTTACAACTTTACTTGCACATCACATTATCTATTTAATTTAAATAATTTATTCTAATAATTATCCTCAACAAGATAATTAATTAAAATAAATAACACACAATTTAATATTATAATTATCACACAATAAAACTCAGGACTTTCAAAAATAAATAAATCATTTAAATATTTAAATACAATTTAATCTAACATTAAAATAAACAATTATTTCGATCATTTAAATCGAATACACCACAACATATAAAGTACCAACATTAATTAAAATATGACAAAACACAAACATGACCCACAACGAACAACAACTACACGAACGTACAAAACCATTTAGACAAGATGGTCTGACATCATGGGATGAGATGACTTCATTGTCACCTCTGTTTCAACATTTAACCATTGGGCTATTGGTGCTCGCCCTGTCCTGCCGAAGCAGGTGGAATCGAGACTTGTACCTGCAAATCCTACATACAAACGAAGTCGTGTACATGTGCATACATATATATATAATCAAAGCATTAAATCAAAGCATTGCATTGTGAGAAGGAATCGCAGCATAACAGAGCACTCGCAAACGAGTGATGCTACACTGTCCTTCATCACCTCTATCCTAACAATTATAATCTAACTGATAAAATAACATTTCTAAACTAACAATTCATCTCATGACATAATTTATTAAATCATTGCATCATATCATAATTCTGAAAATCAACTAATATAACCAACCATAATGTCATATGAAATGATCATATCCACTAAAGGAATAACATCATCAAACGTCTAACCAACCAACTCAAACAATAATAGTATCATCATAGTATCAACATATCAAGTTAAAGCATAGAAACTAATAAGTCTAAACAGTATGGGGGGTATTACACATCACCACATGATTGTAGCTCAAGAAGCTCATGGAACAACAATAGCAATAATTTCACCAATCGCCTTATTCTATTCACGTGTCTAGTAGCGAAAATCCACAACAAACCACCATACAAGGGTGACCTTCAAATTCACATTATCCCCATGACCTTGTGGCATCTAAGAGGAAATGGTTTCACAACCTGAACTCACTCCTAGCCTTGAAGATCATTATAGTACCCCACCAATGTTTGTATGACTGATCGCCTTATCAGTGGATGTTTTGAAGCCATTCTCACCAAATTACTCATGTAGGGAGCTAAGCCTCCACCCAAGTTTGAGATGATGCAATATATGGATATAATTTGACCATCAAACCGTCATGCTCCTTTGAAAAACTCTTGGAATATACTAGAGTTTGGGAATGATGTAGTGATTCAAGTTCCTCCTTCTCCCCTTCAAATTTCTTTGATATGATCTAGATCAGGGCTTAGTCTTGTTCATGGAGTACCTAATCTTCCATCATCTATATATTTCTAGGGTTATGCCCCTCACAACATCCAAAATCTCACATTGAAAGTATCAATTCATCCCCAAAATCTAGGGAATATGATGGCTCTTGTGACCAATACCCCTGCATCAACATCCTACCATGTTCCTCTTTTACTAGTTCAATTGGTCTACTATACCTCCTATGCTACCACCCCATCATCATCTCATGTTCAACCTCTTTCAAAATTCCACCTCAATCTTATCCTAATCCTCCACCTAAGTATTTCTCTCCACGATACCATCAGTACCCTACATTAGTACTTCTAGTTGAGCTTTCATTTTAACAAGGTTCATATCATCATTAACCTCTCGCAACTCCACATCATAACCCACATCCTCACACCTCAAAAGATTATACATATTGGTTCTATCCACCTCAACCACCTCAATACCCATCCTATCAATCTCAACAACCCCCACAATAATATACAAATCCTCAACCACCTCAAACTGATCCTTTCCAATACTCCTCACACCCATACTATTATCAACCACCTCATCAACCACCAAATGCATCTCACAACTATCAACCTCATCCATCAAAACCTCCTACGCAATATTATGGAGGTGTATCTCAACATCCTTTGCACTATCAATCTCAACCACTGTCATATTCCTATCCTTCACAACAACAATCAAATCACCAACAATTTCAATAAAAAAATTATCCATCATAATCACCACAACAACCACCATATCTCAACACTCAAGAAAAATCATCATATGTGAATCTACCTCCTAATCAATATCATTGTATTCCACCCCCATATAATCCATACACCAACCAAGCTCATCCTAGTCTGATAGGTCCTCCTTCATTTGCAATACCTAATAAGGAATAGGAGGACATGAAAGGTTCCTTTAAGAACTTGCAAGGTGGGAGCACAAAGAGTTCCTTTAAATTCAAGGAAATATATCCATACCCTTTTGATCGCACTATTTCCACCACACCTTTTCCTAAACATTTTGAGATCCCCAAATTTGAAAAATATAAAGAGAAAGGTGACCCTAGTGATCATGTTAAATATGTTTATATGAATTTTCAAGAGGTGCAATATAATTATAGGTATCTCCTTCATTTATTCCCTTAAATCTTGGGTGGACAAGCATTAGATTGGTTCTTGCACCTTCCTTAGGGACCCATCTCTACTTTTATAGATCTATCTATGAAGTTTGTGGCACATTTCTCCTATAATCTTGAACATGAAGTTAACATGATGGATCTATGCACTAATAAACAACATCCTAGAGAAACTTTCACAAATATTTGCAAAGTTGGAAGGCTCAAGCTAGTCATCCTTCATGTCACTTACTCAAAAAAAAATTGGTGAATATATTTGTTCAAAATCTACATATAAATATGTCCTTTTATTTTTGCATTCATTGTGCTTCCACATTTGATAAAACCATTGAAAAGGGTGTCACTTTTGAGAAGGCTCTTTTTGCTAAGGGTTTAGTTAAAGTCTATAAGGAAAATAATGATAAACCCTTTATTGACAAATATCGTTTCTAGAACAAAAATAAATAAATAAAAATTTTCAATGATGGTGTGATAGATATTATACATATCCAAGTGGATAATACATCTCAAGCCTATCAGAATACACCCATCACATCTACTACCAATGTAATATCCATTCCTTAAGGAACACCTCGACCTCCAAATCAAGGCAATGCTAAACATAGTTTCACTCCTTTAGGAGAACCTCTCAATGTGGTGTTTCATAAGCTAGTCCAAGCTAATGTGGTCACCTATTTGTTCACCCAACCTTTTGATGAAACTAAACCAAATCCTAATTTGTTTAAAGAAAACGAGTATTATGACTAGCATAGGATTAAGGTAAATTCCACTAATAAATGTATGAAGCTCAAGAATTATATCCAACATACCATTGAAAGAGGTGACACTACCATTGAAGAGAATCAATCCACCTTGTCTAATGCTCAACTTTCAATATACCAAAATTCCTTTTCACATCACTCTCAAGGTTATAACACATCCAATGCTAATTTTGGTCCACGTAATTCTCAAAATAATAACCAAAATAATAGGACCAATAATGTTGACTATACTAAAGTCCCTTTTAATTCTAACAATGTGGTTGGTTGCATAACACAAGTGGATCCATGAGTAACTATGATTAGAGTGAAAGTAAAAGAACCACAATGTACAATTACTACCCAACGAGGTTGTATCACCATCCCTAGACCATCCAATGCATCTCAACAAACTTTTGTAATCCTACAATATAATATCTTGGATCATCTTGGTAAAACCCATACACAAATCTCCATTTTAGGCCTACTAAAGTCTTCTACAATCTACCAAGAGATCCTCACCAAAGCATTACAAGATTCTCTTGTTCCTACTGACATTGATCCCACATAATTCTAAGTATTAGTAGGACATCTTTCATCAACCTATCGATTGGGTTTTAGTCAAAATGCCATGCCTCTAATTGATACTGCCTATAATCATCACATGTACATTGAATTCCTCATTTCCAAGCACAAAGTAAAGAGGGTCATGTTATATAATAGTTTTTCCCTTGTGTACATTAATGTTCATAAAACAAGTGGGATATACTCAAGATGATTTAGACAATTAGATGATCACTATCAAAGCATATGACAATGCATAATGAGATTCAACTAGAATAATTTACCTCCCCATCAAGGTTGGCCTTGCCTTGCATTATACTACATATCATGTCATTGATATTGACCTCCCCTATAATCTCCTCCTTCGTCGTACATGGATCCACACCATGCAGGCCATTTCACCCACCTATCATCAATGACTCAAATTTCCACATAATGGTATTGAAGTCACTATCCATATTGATCCTCAACCTTTTGAGTACTTATGTACTCTTGAGGCCTCTTTTTCGTATTCTCAACATTGTCTTGGGGTTGAAGTGGCACCTTCCAACACAACTTTTTCCTCATCTTCTATTGATCCCAACACACTTATCACATCTTCCAATTCATCTGCTACTCTCGAATTCACTTTTTCCAAGGTCAATATCATTGATAGGGTTGTGGGGAGTATGAAATGAGCACCGCTATTAATGTGGGAACTTTGCCTCCCTCTCCACATAATTTTTGAAGGCCATCTTCATCAAAGGAACCACAAGTGTCAACGGCCAAAATTTTGGGATCCACTAATGTCCAATCTTTGGGTACCTTGGAGCAAGAACAAATTGAAGAAGGCATTATTCAATGAGTATGTCGTGAAGAACCTAAGAGTTTTACTACACTCTTGTAATAATTTTAGGAGACTTATCCTATCACCCATCAAATGGATCAAAAGGTCAATTACCAAGGGAAATGATTGGGGGCGAATGGACAAGGTATACTCCATCCCATTGATCTACCAACCAATGCTAAACATCAAGGACTTGAGTATGACGCTAAACAAAAGAAACCTTCAATATCACAAAGTACTTCTAACAATGTCACTTCAGATTTTGTTATTATTGAAGACATTACATATGAGGTCATTAAACTCTCTTACGATTATTTGGATGTCTCCTCCCTCTTTTCCACTTTCATCTTTGTTATTTACCTTTCACTTTTCCACCCTAAACTTATTGATTGGGACCAACATGGATCCACACATCTCGATGTATTTCAAAAAGATGGAGCATTTATAGAATTCACATATTTATGTGAGGATCATAGATCATGCTTTATCTATGAGCTTGATCAACATGCCTACTTTGGGGAAGATTAATTACTTAACCGCAAAAGTAAAAATCAAGAAAATAATTCAAGGTATCTTAGTGAAAACCTCCCTGAGGCACTTATAGATAAATCAAAAGTAAAAATAAAAGGTGTATCCTATGATTAAAACCTCTTTGAGGCATTAGAGGATGGGGATATTCATCTTCCCCTCATGGGTATACCCTTAGCCAATCGAAAGGTTCTCTATCTTGATTGAAGAGACTAAAGAGATTAATTTACGCATTGCAACTGAACCACATATCACATATGTGGCAAGTTATTTGTCAAAAAAGGAATACCAAACATTCTCTTGCATTCTCCAACAAGGCTCAATTAAATTTACATGATCATATTCTAATATTTTAGGGATTTATCTTGCATTAGAGGTCCACCACTTGGACGTTCATCCTTATGCCAAGCCTATTAAACAAAAACTCTATAAGATGCACCCTCAAGTGGCCCTATTGGTCAAGGTAGAGCTCAAAAATCTATTGTAAGTAGGTTTTATTTGGCCTATAGACTAATCTTATTGGATCTCCAACATTATCCATGTCACCAAGCTAACTGGGGGCATTTACATCTACACTGAATTTAGAGATCTCAACAAATATATTCTAAAAGATGACTTCTCGCTTCCCAATATTGATATCCTTATGGATTTGACAGTGGGTCATGCTATGTTGTCATTAATGGATGGTTTTTCAAGTTATAATCAAATTTGCATTGTAATGGAAGATCAACATAAAATGGCTTTTACAACTAGATGGGGAACTTTTCGCTATCAAGTCATGCCCATTAGTTTAAAGAATGCAAGTGCCACCTATCAACGTTCCATGACTATCATGTTTCATGATCTCATTCACATCATCGTGGAAGACTATGTGGATGATTTTCTAAGTAAATCAAAGGCTAGAGAAGAACACCCTCCTACATAGCATGCATCTTTACTTTATTGGAGCAATATCAGTTGTACCTCAATCTAAAGAAATGTGTCTTTGGTGTTACCTCAAGTAAGTTATTTGGTTTCATTATTTCTAGGAGAGGCATTGAGGTTGAACCAACTAAATTCAAAAGAAATTATGGATATGCATCCTCCTAATACACTAAAACAATTGAGAAGTTTGCAAGGTAAACTACAATCCATTTGATGGTTCATTGCTTAGCTTGTTGATAAGTGCCAATATTCTGATCATTTTCCTCAAAAAGACACCACTTTCAAATGGGATGATTCATGTCAGTACAACTTTGACAAAATAAAAGAATATTTGGCTAATCGACCCATCCTTATACCTCCTATATCAAGTAAATTTTTGTTATGTCCATGGCATGAGGGGCACTTCTTGCATAACATGATGAGAATGGGAAGGAAAGAGAAATGCATTACATCACTTGCACACTTGTTGGCTACGAACTTAACTAGACACCCATGGAAAAGGTATGCTTGGTAGTGTTCTTCAATTCTCAAAAGCTCGGACATTATATGATCAACCACTCAATCAAACTCATTTCTAAATTTGATCAGATCTCACATATCTATTATCACAAACATATTTGATAGGTCATATGGATAAATGGGTCATGCTTCTTAGTGAGTTTGATATTGAGTATGTTGATTGAAAGGAAATCAAAGGTCAAGTCATCGCAGATCAATTATCATAATCTCCTTTAATGGATGCTTACCCATTGGTTACAAAATTTTCAAATGAATTCATCTTCACTATCATTGAACATGCACCATGGAAGTTATACTTTGATGGCTCATTCACTCAACATGGTTCAAGTGTAGGTAACCTCTTTGTCAACCCCCAAGGAGTCTTCATACCCGAATCATTCAAATTAGCCTTCCCATGTACGAATAACATTGTAGAACATGAGGCCCTTATCACTGGCTTGAAGATAGTAGTCTGATGGAATATCGACCACCTACATGTCTATGGTGATTCTCAAATCATCATTAAATAGGAAAATAATGAGTTCCAAACTAAAGATGATAAATTGCTTCCCTATAAATGCATGGTCGATGAATTTAAGAAATATTTCAGCTATATCCAGTTTGAGCAAGTTCCTCATCTTCAAAACAAGGTAGCAGATGCAATGGCTACAATTGGCTCCTTATTAGATATGTCTTGTGATCGTTGTGAATGTGAGTTCCTAGTTGAGCAACTATTGATGCCTATGTGTGATCTTCCAAAAAAAATATGGTGTGTGAGATCGTTGGTCCTCAATCTCCCTAGTATCATGACATCTACACCTTGCTCCATGATAATATCTTACCACCTAATCTCACTTGAAACCAACATATTGTTACACAATCCTTAGAGACACCTTATATTGTAGAGGGTATGATGGTTCCTTACTATGATTTTTAAATGATACAGAAGCTAAGTTAGCATTAAATAAGGTACATAGTAGTATTTGTGGGGCATATTCAAGTGCTATGGTCCTTGTAAAGAAGATTTTTCATGCAAGTTATAACTAGCCTATTATGGAACATGATGCATTTGAATATGTTAAGAAGTATGTTCCTTGTCAACAACATGTAGATTTAACACCGACACCATCTCTAGCATTGCTACCTAAATTACCTCACCATGGCCTTTCTCACAATGGGTTCTTGATTTGGTTGGAAAGATACATCCTCCATCATCTAATAGACACACCTTAATCATCATCACCACCAAATATTTCACTAAATGGGTGGAATCCATTTCACTCACCTTCACACCGACATCCAAATTTCCAAATTCATCCTATATCATATCATCTATCGATATGGTATTCCCTTCGCCATCATTACCAAAATGGTAAACCATTCAAAAACCAACATGTGCAACAATTTTGTAATCAATTCCATAGCCAGCATCATTCTTCCACTCCATATTACCCCCAAGGTAACAACCAAGTTGAGGCAACTAATAAAACCTTAATCAAAATCCTTAAGAAAGTTATCAATAACACTATTCGTGACTATCATTTGTACTCCTATCAATGCCACTCCATATTCACTTGTCTATGGTGCTAAATTTATCTTTCTGATAGAAGTTGAACTCCCATCACTATGTATCTCATTAAAGAACATTATCAATGATGAGGAGTATCAAGTTGCATGCTTGAGTCAGTTAGAGCTTTTGGATGAATGGAATCTCAATGCTTACGACCATCTTCAAGCTTATGAGAATAGGCTAAAGAGAAGCTACAACAAGAAAATTAGGCCTAGCCAATTCCAACTTGGTGATATAGTTCTTAAAGAGAACCAACACACTCAACAAGATTGAGAAAATAAAGGAAAATTTGAGGCTAATTGGTTAGGTCCTTATGTCATCACTGCAAAGTATGGTTCAAGATCTTATTAGTTGGATACACCTAAAGGTGAACCCTTGGATGAACCTATCAAAATCATCCATAGAAAAAGGTTCTACTCTTAAATCAACTGAGTGAATCCCACCTTTCAAAAATTAAAAAAATTAAAAAAAAATGTCAAAAAAGCAATAAAAGTAGTAAAGAGAAATAAGATGTCCTACAGTGAAAACCACCCTTGGTGGTGCCTTGGAAAAGTGCATTTAGTGAAAACCTAGCAATAGGTACCACTCATAAGGGGCATAATCATTATCTAACACATCTTCCCTCTTCCATGTGCTTTCATATATCAATACTCATATCTTATCCATCTTATCTGCACCACCCACATTCCATCCATTATCCATCATAATCCCTCCATCCATCTCATGGTATATTTTGGTTGAGATTTCAATAATTTGGATCTACTATCCCAATTCTGAGCTTCATTTGTTTATTTTGGAGTGCACCCCCTAGGTCCTAATGTATTCCCAATATTCAAAATTCTTTTATTGGTTAGGCTTTTTTTGTTTGTCCTTAAATGTATATAGTGTACATAGTGTCGGTCTTATGTCCCCATCTAGGACCATAATTGTGTATGTTGATTATTAGGTCATGTCCTTGTGTCTTTTGTGTCACCAAGATCCCCTATCAATTCGACACTTCAATAAAATTCATTAGCCCCCTCGAGTTTCAAATATCCTGACTATCCCTTGTCATAGGAATCCTAGAATCTATCCCATCCATCTTTGGTCTTCACAGGATAAATCGTTCCTCACATCATACCACATTAACCCACCCATCATCCTCATGGAAAAGGATATTTGAGATCTCTTGTTATTTTTTGGGTGCTTTTGAATTTTTGTTTGTATTTTTGAGCTACCTACTCTACCTACTTGAGGTCGCCACAATCCATCATATCATGGTGTTCTTTGACTGGTAGAAATAGGGGCATATCTTGTATTTCTATGATTATGTTTTCCTAGTTGTATTGGGTAATACCCACCAAGATCCATTACAATATTTTGTTACGCTGGGGCATCCTCTTGTGCTTATGGTTTTTCAACATTGGCCCCTCTAAAGCCCTCTGTGACTTTGTAGGATGTTGGATTAATTTTTTTTTTTGTTGTGTCAGTCCTATGCATGCGATGTGAAGTCACCTTGGTTTCTCATACCCCAGTGCATAGTATCCCATGCTATATCAAATTAAGTGCTCACAACATGGTAGTTTAATAAATAATACTAATTTTCTCAATAATTTCACCCTACCATCTACAATTCCCATCATCCTATCTTTCATATCCATTCTCATTATTCCTTTCCTAATTCTTTGGTTTTGAATGTGCAAGTGTCTTCCCCCTTTCACTTTTCCTATCAGGTTTGGTTCAGTTTTGGCTGATACACTATGGTTCCACCTATCATCTACCCCTATTTCCATCATTTTTATTGTCATTTTGTTGCATAAAGTTGTTTAGAATTTGTTATTCTAAGCATCTTTTCATTATTTTCGTTATCATTTTGTTGCATAAAGTTATTTAGGATTTTTTATTCTAAGCATCTTTTCATCATTTTCATTATCATTTTGTTGCATAATTTTTTTAGGATTTATTATTCTAAGCATCTTTTCATCATTCATTATCATTTTGTTGCATAAAATTGTTTAGAATTTGTTATTCTAAGCATCTTTTCATCATTTTCATTATCATTTTGTTGTATAAAGTTGTTTAGGATTTTTTATTCTAAGCATCTCTTTTAGCATTTAGTTGTATTTAGTGATTTATGATTCATTTAGATTGCATTGCATTAATCATTTAAATCCATTATGTAGTGTTTTCATACAATTAGATTCATCCATTATATTTATTTGCATTCCATATTAACCCATGTGCATACATTATACATTTCTCATTTGCATACATACATAAATTAAATATATATATAATCACATCACTAGAACTCATCTCAACATACATGCAAATCCACCCTACATCATGCATGTTAGTTCGCATCACATCCACATAACATATATATAATTGCATACTACATCACCACCTATCAATATCATGTGTCAAACCATAGCATCACATACATCACATATTTATAATCAAACATATACATCAAATCATACACATCACATACATATCTCACTATACATATACATCAAAATATAACATAAAATACACCATACATACATAGTGTGCATCCATATCCATATCCACAAATAAATCATTGTCCAATCACATGCATCCATATACATCATCAAAACAATAAAATGTCCATATACATGACCATCAATCCATAAAATATTCATATCAATAAAATAACCATATACAAGTCCATCAAATAAATGAATGTCTATGGTGCAATCAATATCCATGAATCATTATAAAATAAATCATATATACATATACATCCAGGAGAAATATACTGACCAAAATAAATATCAACATCTATACAAATGACTCATTGATCATCCATTGAAACATGTGTATCATCTCAAAATTGCCACCTAAATCACCTCACTATCCTTCCTAGCCACTACTACATGTATATAAATGTGTCAAGGATGGTGGCATGCCCCTTGGTGTTGTTGGACCTCCTCCTTTGCATCCTTGAGGGGGGGCCATCGACCTGTTCCTCTGTGATCCTGACCACAATGATCAGGATCCACTCTGTCTCAAGTTCTCTGCCTTTGAGAAGCTTGACCTTCTCTCCAACTTCGAGACTGCAACATGATATAGATCTCTATAATAATACATCTCCCAACCCTCCCACATTAGCTAATGTTTCATCTCCACAATCCCCCCTCCTCCTCCTTGGGCCATGGTTGTGTCTGGCTCCATCCAATAGCGGTCCCTTTCTCCCTATAAGTGTGCCCTCTCCAACTCCCATATATCGTGGGCTAATTGAGGTTGTCTCTCTTTACAGTGATAGTGTGTACATCCTCTTATAGGTTGTATGCATGTGCTTGAAAGTTGTCCCTATTCATTTTCCTGGTGGCTAGGTCATCTTGGGCCTATCGTATTTGTCCCTATAATTGTGCAACTCTACTCTTTGTAGCAGCTTTTTGGCTCTCCAGGTCCCCATCCCCCTCCTCTTGTCATTGGAAGCATAACATTCTCCAACTTTGGTATGCTCTAGGATCTCCTCTCCTCCTCATCTACCTCTATCTGCTCTACCTTTGCCTCCTCCTTCCCCTCTCCCCCTTCCATCCCCACTCAATCCTGAGAACTCCTCCAATATCTCCTCCTCCACAATATCCTTCCCCTCCTATCGCTCTATCTCACTAATAAATCTTCTCCTTCTCACTCTCCTCACCTCCCCACTACTACCTCCATCCTCCCTACTGCAACTACTCCCTTCACGGGCACCATCGACTCTAGCCTATGTCCCCTCCACCACTTTGTGTATCATGTTGTCACTTTGAGGTCATCCACACCCCCTACCTGTCCTAGAGTGTCTCTACCATGTCTCTCTTTAGGAGTATGCTGCTACCCTAGGGGCTATCTATGGCCCCCACTCCCCTATCTCTCGTGACAACCATGCAAACCTCTCCCCACCCTCTGGAATATCCTACACTATGCCAAACTAGTGTGTCACTCGATCTGGCATGTACCTCTCAATGAGGAAGGGGTATTTACCTATGATGTAGCAAGAAGTAAACATATACTGGCTCCACTCATCATTCTCCTCCTAGCCATCCACCTCCTTGTATGGCCTCCAAAAAATTCCCTCATCCTCCACCTCATCTAGTAGCCTCCTCCACGGTGCCATGCTATGTACTATAGCTCCAATCTTCAACTAAAATACATGGGCTCATCTATAGAACTTGTCATCCTCTATTCAATTATTCATGCAATGTTGATATGCTCCCATGCCCACACCTATAGGAGGATGATGTGGGTGACGCTTAGTCCTCCCATGTTGTAGACTATTCACAATTCCATGTATATCTACACAAATAGGAAAGGACCCCACACATACCACCATTGTCACTCCATTATCCCAATCACCATGTTCCCCAATGTCAAGCTGAAGAACCTCTCGCTCTAATCAGGCAAGAGCACTCCACTGATTAATCCACATAGATATAGTGCAATCCCTTTTACTAGCTCCCTACACTTTTCTACATCTAGTTCCCTCCCTTAAGTGGGCACACCTAATATTTCAAATAACCTCTCTAGCAACTCGAGTATTTCCTACATGCTCAACGCGAGTACTCGAGGTCCTTGACTCGATAGCCTCTAGATCCTCCACATGTCCTATAGGGTAACTACCATCTCCCCTATCAAGAGATGAAAAGTGCTCATCTTTGAGCTCCATTGCTCCACCAGTGCTATCAATAGGAGCCTATGTTCCTAGATCACTAGCATCCTTGCCATATAATCCAAGCCACAAGCATCCAAGAATGTCCAATCCTCTTCCAAAAAATATACTTCCAACTAGAGGACTGTTGATCATCTCTCGTGAGTTCATAGGCTCCTTGTGGTCTACATTCATCCCATTTGAGTGTCATCTTTTCATTTTTTCTATTATACTTTTTTGCTAACTCTTTTTGTAGATCCACCCCTTTGGGCATATTTTCTTATCCTCTAGCAAATCCGCCCCTTGGAAAATCTACCCATCCTCTGGCAGATCTACCCCTTGGTAGATCCACCCATCCGAGCTAGCAAATCCACCTCCAGCGACATCCACTTGTCCTTTCACGCATCCACCCCTTCTCTAATGGAATCGCCCATCTAGTGAATCCACCTTTCCTCCGCATTCACCTTTGTGATACGGATCCGCCCCTTAGCAAATCCACTTGTCCTTTGGTGGATCTTCCTACCTTGGGTGCATTCGCTTGTCTATTACAAATCCACACCTCCTTTGGAAAATCCACCTATTCCTAGTGCATCCACCCATCTGCAACATATCCACCTCTTAGAAAATAAACCTTTCTAATTGGTGGATCCCCTTGTTCCAAGTACATCCGCCCTTCCTCTCTTCATGGCTAGATTTTCCCTACCATGTTGGGTAGATCCATCTCATGTATTAATTTTTTTGACTTGTCATAAATGCACCAAAATTGAAAGTATAAGCATTACATACCTAATCGCCTCACTCTCCTCGTCGTGCCTATGCCCTCACAATGTTTGGCTGGTGTGCAATAGCTCATCCCTACACCATTTTCTCACTCTACTTTGTCTGATCTCCAAGGTAATTAGGGTTCAAATGAATATTAATTACCCTTAATTATTATTTATAGTTAACCCTAATTACCCTAATTCACCTTATTCGCTCTCGTTTCTTCCCTATAACTCCTTTTTCTTCCATTCCTTCGCCATCCTTCCTCATTTTTTGTTGTGGATTCATTTTTGTTCCTCTCTTTGATCTTTCGAGAGGCCACCCAGGCCCCTTTTTCTCATACACCCTCTCGAGGGGGTATTACTCCCTCTATACTATTTTTTCTTCTATTTCTTTTAATTCCTCCATGCTAGGGTATCTCCTCATCCAATTCTCCCATCGAGTTGACTATGTTTTTATCTTCTTCAAAATATCATTATTTTAATACTATTTCGAAGAGGGGAAAAATGTACACCTAAAATTGACCACTTGTGTTTGGTCAATTTTGTCCCATCATTCCATCTAATCCCCTTTATTCACATTAATTAAATAATATTTTGATTATTTAATTAATGTTATCAATTTAATCCTTAAATCTACTAAGGTCCTAAGGTAATTAATTTGTTAATTATTTATCTTACCTTTCACCCCCTTCTTTAAATTAAATAAATACCTTTATTTTTTAATTTTATCAATTTTATCTCTTCACAAGAATTAAATAAATTATTTAATTCTTCCATTTTCTCTCCCCTTGTCACATCCTCCATCATTCCTCATCATTCTTTAATCCTAGTTCTAATCCATTCAATAATCATGTGCACACACTTAATCATGGATTAAGAGGTGTCACATCCTCCAACTTTTCCCACTTGCATCCTAATCATTCTTCACTAAGCCTAATCCTCACCTAACCCATCCCCTAATCACTTGAGCATTCCTAATTTCCCTTAATTAGAAAAGGGATAATCCCCTTTCCATTTATTGCTACCCACTTTGTCCTCCAAGCCTTAAAGGCTTTCCCATTTTGGATAAGCAACCCCACATGGGTCCTTTCTCCAAAGTACACCCAAGGAATTTAAAATTCATTTATTCTCTTTCATTCCATACCTTGGGAATGTTGGAAAAGGAATGCCTTTATGATGAAGATCTTCCCCATCTCCCAAGTTACTTTCCAATTACCAATCTCTCTCTCAAGCCTTCACATGGTGACACTTGTCACCATTCTAGGCCTTGAGAGATCATCCATCTCCCCATATCCTCTCATGATGCCACTTGGCATCATCTCATGAGTTGATATGTCACAAACTTGCCTATCCATTGATCTCCATTCATGCAATCCTATCCCTCCATTCATCTCTCCTCTTATCAAATGCAAAACATAGCCATTTTTTATTACCCATAATCTTTAAGAAAATTGGTAATTTTATGCTATCAAAATTTTGTTGAGAACACATCAAATTTGATTGAACCAAGGAAATCTACACAGTGAGAGCTTCAACATACCGGGTCTTTGTCGAATTCGACCAAGTAGGTTTGATATTTTTATGCCCTTATCTTGATTGTTGCTTGATTTTATGTTTTTTTGGGATTTTCATTTCATTTCCTTTTAGTTTTAAAGCACATTTTCACTACACACAATAATATTTAGTAGATTTAGCTTCTTCCCATTTTATTAGATAACCAATTCCTATTATAGTAAATCTTGCATGGGATTTATGTGTTGGGAGTTCAATGGTTCCAATGAAATCAATTGCCCATTTTCAAATGGGACTTATGTCATAACTAGCTGCAAAGATATCTCTCTCTTATAATAGGCTCCCTAAAAAGAATCGTGTCATCTCACATGTATGTTGCATCCTTAAATAAGTAAGAAACCATTAAAATTTCCACCATCATGTTTCTTATTGTCTCATCTTTGTATTTGTGTATGTATATTCCTCCATGAGCCTCTCTCAAAATATATTTTCTTTCATTTTTATTACAACTATTCTTATAGCCTCATCTCTCCTAATATTATATAATTCTCCTTCCACTAATGTGTAGGATAGTGAATTTTGTGTGAACTTATTCATTTCTTCTTTTAAATTTTCTCGAGGGAATTGCCTTGTTGATAATAATTATGTCACATCACTCAACTCTTGTGGTAACACATTTATCCTAAACAAATCTATTCCTTGAATAATTTTTTCTAGATTTATCATGTTCATAAATTTGAATTCTTGGAATAGTACTAGCTACCAGTATATTATCCCCTATATAATTGATCAACTCAATTGATATTTGAGGAGCTCATGATCTTTTAATTATATAAAAGGTATGGATAATAATTTTTAAGCTTGTCTAAGACATAGACCATCAACAAGTCCTTCATCTTTGTAATTGTGTAGTTTCTTTCAATTTGTGTTAGTTTCTTGATGGTGAAAGTGATGATATGGTCTTTACTTCCTCTATGTTGTGTTAGTACTACACAACTTGCAATATATGTGTCCATGTACATTTATGAGAGGTTCTAATTTGGGAAAACCAAGATCAGTGCCTCCACAACTTTTTCATTAGTGTTTCAAGAGCTACTTGACAATTTTTAATCTAGTCAAAGTTTATATTTTTCTTCTTATGAATTATCTCTTCAATCATCCTCTTAGTTGTTGAATAAATCCTAATGAATTTGTGGTGATAACTAGTGTATCCTAATAAATTTCTTACTTCAATAACTATCTTGGCCATGTGAAATTCAAGATTATGGAAACTTTACACAAATCCACCACCATGCATTATTTATATATAGTGTGGCCCAATAGTGTACCAAAATGTATTGAAAATGTATATAAACAAAATTTGTGCATGGTCTTTCATCAATCGATAGACAATCTAGTCATCCAAATACACTTCTAATAATTAATGGATAAACATTTTGAATGCATTTGTCATTATTTTATTAAATATTGTAGTGGAATTCCTTAATACAAACATCATTTTGCACATGAAAAAACCCCATTTGGTCCCAAAAATAGTTTTAGGAAATTATTTATATTTTATTTTTACCTAATAGTATCCAAAGAATTTATTAGATAAGGAATATAACTTCTCAACCAACAATTATTTCTAGGGGGAAGGGGTCATGGATGCAAGCCTCATTCAGTTCTCTAATGTCAACACAAATTTCAATTTCTCTTGTTTTCTTATGCTAAACAACCATAGGCTAATATAGTTGACCTCTTCCACTTATCTAATTATTTCACCCCAAAAAAATATCTATTTCTTGTTTTACGTTAGTTTTGACATTGGGATTTAATCTATAAGGTATTGTTTTGTGGTTTAATCCCCTCATTTAACTAGATTTTCATTACCCCTACTTTTGTAATACCTTTTAAATAAATAAAATACTTGGGAAATAAATCTGCATAGTATTTTAAAATTTTCACTACTAAATAACTTCTCTCTCTCTAATATTCTCCTACCTTATATGTTTTTGGGTCTCCTTCACATGCTATGTTCACTTTTTTTATCCTTAAAGTTTGATAAAAATAAATGAATTCAATAGAATTATTTATTTTTCTCCTTCATCTACTTCAACCTCTAAGCTCTCTGGATCCTCTTCCTCACACTGTCTTTCACGTCCTCTTTTATCCTTGTAACCTACTCTTTGAGGCACCACATTAGAATCTTGCATCTATTCAACCAACTTCCAAATTTTATGTTCCCTTTGTGGAGCTAACCTTTTCTTTCCTTCTCCAAATGTCTCTTATTTTTGCAGTGATATTATCACTTCCTTAATCTTTTATAATATAGTCCACTTATTTATTGGTATCATGGAATGATAAGGTCCTACAAAAATCCTCATATACTATATCCAAATTCTTATCTCCACATTGTTAGGAATAGGGTGTTGTACACCTTGCACAAGAATAAATTATTTAATTATGTAAAAATAAATATTTTATTTGTGGTGCATCTTTAGGAGGTGTGTTTAGTCACATTAAGTATGTATTTGGGCCCACTTGTAAATTTGTATGTAACATTGGTCAGATATTTTATGTGTGGGTTGCACATGGGAAAAATATTTAATATTGGGAAACTTGGTATGAAAAAGTAAATGTTGGATTCAACACTTTTGTGTACTCATGGCTTTGAGGTACATGGTTGTACCTTAACACTTGGTTTTTTTATTTGAGGTTGGATCTATAAAAGAAAGAATAGTTTTAGTGGTTGAGGTTGGCTAATTGGTTGTATGGTTGGTTAGTGGCTTGGCTTGGAGGTCATTTTTTTGAGCTATATTTTAAAGAATTCATATATGAAGCTTGGCATGGGATGTTCGTACATATGCTTATACACATGGAGGATGCACTGGAAGAGCTTGATGTTTTAGAAGTATTAATGGAGACTCTATAAGTGTATTATAATATTTTCATTGTGGATACTTTTGGAGGCTGGTTTTTTCCCTCTTGAGGGTTTTTCCAGGATATATCTTGTGCAATATTGTGGTATGTATTTGATATTTCTATTATGGTTATTATGTAAGCTTGTGTGCATTCTTTTCTCTCATGGGGTTATGTGAGAAATAGTTTGATCAAAATTTATTATTTTCTTAACATAGTCTTTTCTTGATGGATGTATCATATTTTTACTATGGGTAATAAGGTCTATAGAAAAATTATAAACTTAATCTTTCATCATATTATTTTGTGTTGTCTCAATTCCTTATACAATTTCTGAAATCGATTATAGGGTAAAATATTTAAAATATTCAGGTGTGAGTTGTAGGTTTCTTTCCTAAGTTAAGTATCATTTTTTGATAAGTATATTCAATGAATTCCAAGTTGAATGTTGGATTTATGAGTTTACCACCAACATGTTGCACTAGACATGCCAAGGTGTTTTCTAAGGCTTCCATTCTTAATTTTTTTCATTTCAAATTTGTGTTCCATGTTTTCTAGATAGCTTAGACAATCACCTACTCCTAAGTATTGAGGTAGTTTAATGCAATATATTCCCCTAGTTATGTGTTAT
The DNA here is from genome assembly GCA_007258455.2 of Sequoia sempervirens. Taxonomy (NCBI): domain Eukaryota; kingdom Viridiplantae; phylum Streptophyta; class Pinopsida; order Cupressales; family Cupressaceae; genus Sequoia; species Sequoia sempervirens. The sequence continues at coordinate 657,413,806 of VDFB02270651.1, forward strand.
ACCTTATAATTTTGTGGTGGATTTGTCTCCCTTTTCTCAATGTTTTCTAGTTAGTTGTATAGATTTATTTTTTGTAGTGTAATTCAACTATTTTACTAATCCTTCTAATACTATGCACTCTCGTAGACCCTAAAATCCATTTGTCCCTTACCTCTAGTTCATCCAGAAGTTATGTTTCTATTACATCCTCACTTTTTGTATTGTGTTGACTACTATCTATTTGAATTTATTTTCTTTAAATTAGGATTCTCATGTGTTTCTCTCTTATAGATTCTTCCTAGTGATCCTCATTGACATCCTCTTCTTCAAATATTTCCTCCATATATGTATCATATTTATGTATAACGTATATGTCTAGTACCCTATTCTTTATATGAAATATCAATTCTTCCCTTTGGGAGTCACTACTCCATCATAATTAATAAAATATTCTAGACCGTTCAATATGACAATAAACACATCAAAATATCTTCATTTCTACAACCACAAATTCTACTCTTTTCTTTATCCCTAACAAGTTTACCTTTGCATTCTTACAAGTTCCTATGGCACTCATAAATGTTCCATTGGCCAAGGTGACGTTGTAGGGTGTTTCGTGTAATATTGGTCTTCCTAATATTTCCCAAATCTACTTGGACATGATATTTATGTTGGCCCCTAAATTTATCTATACCTTCTTCACCTAACATGCATTCTTAGTTCTATTCAAGATTGGTGTTTGAGCAACTTTCTTGATGTTTTGGTTGTTCTTCTCGCGTGTTTTGTTCAATAATTTTCTCAATACTTGTTTCTATAATTGGTGAGCTATTTAAATTTTTAAAGGATGTTATCCTTCTTAGTAGAGGTAGTTATTATTTATATGTTTTTGAACCTCTTACTCTAATAGATAATCATATTTTTCAATCCAAGAAATTTCCAAAGGCTAAATGCAAAAATGGTAGTTTAGGGTCCTCTAGGATTCATTTTACTTAATTGAAAGGAAAGGTACCTACACATTTATATTCAATTGAATTTAAATAATTAACTAGGAATTGAATTACTCATGTTGAATTCAAAATATTAACTATGAAATGCAAATACTTACGTTGAATACAAAAGACTAACTATGGAATGAAAAATAAACTTCTTTAATCATTAAAATGTTACTTTAAAAGTGAAATCATGTAATGCCCCACCACACAAACCCCAAAGGACAACTAAAACTAACAAATTAGCGTACAATTTTATTTTTTTTGAAAGTGAAAAAGATAAGAACTATGCAATAACCATTAACTAAGTAACCTTACAATATTACATAACGAAACCTAACTTGTCCCATGGGGTTACATGGTTGCATTACATGTATTGTTCCCAACCAATAACATCGTTAAAGATAATGCCAAGTAGATAACAATAGAAGCACATATTCACAAGATAACATAATGATAACATACAACCATCCATGATCAATCGAGATGAAAATGATACATACATCATTTTATTACATTTCAATTCATAGTTCAATATTACAATTGTGGAGCATATTTCTACAAATACAACACATCATGGATACAATAATACATTACATAATGCTTCCCTTATATCAACGGAAAGAGTACATCAAGTACAAGAATAATACATCATTGAAGAATAAGGTACAAAGCGTAGAATAGTCTTCAACCAAGTGAAGCTCTAGAAACTCTGCATCCACTTCCGCATCACGAACACAACTTGGGAACCCAATGGGGTGCATAGCACATTCCACCCGACCACGTGGACCCAAAGGCCCACCCCCCATGCTAGGAGATGACAAGAAAAGACACACATCCAAACAAAGGTCAAGCAAACAAGACTAGCATAACACCAACATAAAACAACATCAAACAAATACAAACAACACTCCCAAAGACAACCAAACAAGGGAAAATAAACGGGTATTGTATGAGAGTGTCATTGCATGGCCTTACATGGATTATCCAGACAACCTATCACAAGGTGCCGCCTCCATCCATGGTTATCCTGACTGCCTATCTCAAGGTGCCACTCCAAAGGGTGACTCATGTGGAACCACTTACCTTTCGTGAGGACAAGGCAGTGATCTTACCAATCAGGTCTTCTCATCCCATCCTTAGCCTCTGAAAGCACTAATGGTATGAGTGAGGCACATAATTAATCTTGTTTAGTGTTTAACTTCCCAAACCCACTAGTTCATTAATTACATTATCACTTGTTTAGGAAACTCTCCCATGGGTTATCCTGATAGCCCCTTTGTGTGCCAGTCCCCATGAAGACCCACTCTCCCTACGGGTACCCAAACCAAAACACGCAAGGGGTGTACCTCATCTCACATAAAATCAAGGTGTACCTAACACACAACATGCGAGGCAAGAACCATCTCACAAACCCGTTCCATATCACTGAAACAAAAACAAAGGAGGTACCACCCACAAGAACTCAAAATCAAAAATAGGATCAATGAATCACAAAGGTCCAACCATGGAAAATCAATATAAATCAAGTTTCTCCATTGCCTCTGGAAGCCTAAAAACACCAACTATCCAAAAACTCCCACTGAGGGTAACTCAAACACTTCGGGTTCCCAACCATCTCAAAATATGACGACAAGAAAGTCGTTGCATAAAATCTTCTCAATCAAAATTAACACCAAAAGAAGACTCACATCATGAAACCACAAAATCACTAAATAACTTCCAAAATCACAAAATGACAAGTGCAGAGTAAAGGAGGCAATATCACAACGAAAATAGTAGTCAAAACTTTCAAAAGATTATCAACATTATACAAGACCAATCACAACAACCAAAAGCAAGGTTAATCAATAGTACATCCAAAAGAGCCATGACTGGACATCCAACAAGCAATAACATTTAAGCCATGAATTTAAACTCAAGATTGCAATGAGATCGACATTAAAATAAGCTACTTACTTGATCAAATTAAAAGATTATATATCGATACTTCAAGAATCCTCTATCATCTACGAAGCAATTATCTCAAAACCCTAGTATTAAAATTTTACTATACAATAATGCTAAAGGGGTTATACGATTTAAGTAGCGTTCACAAAGATAATTTATGGTATACCCTACCACTACATTTGGTAATACTCCAACTGCTTTGCAATGATCACTAATTCCAACCAACTATTAAGAGTTATTCAACCCAATAGATAAATATCCAGCTATTAAAGACAACAATATTACTATCACAACTCTATCTTAAACGCTAATTTCTTTTATGAAATATAACACAATTAGAGAATTGAATTATTTACTTAACACAATTTCAATTTCAACTATTCCACTAACTCCCTTACAATACCTTTTTCCTAAGCTATCAAATTAAATCAATTTAACTAAAAATAATGCTTTACTCTTTTCTAAAACATTTTTAAGTGCTTAAATAAATACTAGTATTCACATAATATTAATATTTAATCACAATCACCAAAATTATTAGTGCTCACGTTATTATTATTATTATTATTTAAATAATCAAATAAATTCTATAATTCTCAATTTATTTATTTGTTCTAATACCATCATAGCATCATTAATATCTAACCCTAATATCTAAAACTATTAAACTTGTATTCGTTAACACAATAAACCAAAACTTTCAAATGTCTTTATCATTGACCATATATATATAACGTTATATAAATAGTTATTTAAGCGTATCTATAATTCATTTATTTAATTATTTATTATTTATAAAAATAACAAATATTTTATTGTATTACATTAATCTTTTAAAATATAAATATAAATTAATTTATCCTTATATAAATATAAATATTTAAAAAAAGAAAAGGGGATTATTTAATAAGTATAAATATTTATAAAAAGATGGTTATAAGTAAAGAAAATAGTCTTAAACATATTAAATTATCTTTATGAAGATGTAATTACCTCTTAAATTAAAAGAGAACTATACGTGGCAAGTCTTTAGGGAATAAAATAAATTATTTTAAAATCTCAAAAGTAATATTTAAAATTAGATTTTTAATAAAAATGCACATCACATGTCATATATGAGTTTTCTTATTTCAAATCACGAAACTTTCTAACTAAAAGTTTTTATTTCATTTTAAAGAATACTTTAATCCCAATGTTACTTTATTTCTATTTTTTTCATTTTTTTTTCTTTTATGCTATCTAAAGAAATACTAACCAAGCGTAAATTTCATTGATGAAAAAATTCTATAAAAATAAACCTGGTATAATTGATTATTTCAAAGCACAAGAGTAACAACTATCGATTGACTATTCCTTTCAAGTTGTGCGCCTCTTTACTCCACTTAGTCTTTAAGATAAACTCATAGAACTTTATGTAAACTCTAGATGGAATCAACTATTTCATTTTAATAATCATACCCTAAAACTACCGTCAAAAACCTTATTTTCAGGCTGCAGATTCGCCAAATTGGAGAAGCGATAGGTCATTACCAGCGAGAAGGAGTTTGGAGCCAGTGAGAGGGAGTTTGAAGAAGCCCCAAGAAAATAGCGGTAGGGAGGACGCAAGATACAAGCATATAAACTATTTAACATAATGCCTCAAAAAAAAATTGTGATATCATGGAATGAAATGAATGATCGTAGAATGTGCACATAATGGAATTTGCAAGGAAGCTCACAAATCTTTGAATTAGTGAAGCGCTCTGGAACACATCCTAACGTTGCAAGCTTTGCTCATGTTCTAGGTGCCCGTTGTATACACCTAAAAACGGTCATCACATTTAGTTAATTAAATACAACCTATTTAATTAATACTTCAACTACATATAAATAAGGTTTTACTTTATTTATATTGTTCACTTTCCTTTTAATTCTCCAAAATCACATTCTTCTAAATAATTAAATAAACAAAATACCCTAAACATGTTTATTTAATTAACCTTCCTTAATCCTGATTAAAAATTAGAGCACATTTCTACAAATTTTTGTGTGCCACCTCATCCTTCATTTATCATTGTATTCATCATCATTTCCATTTAGAAGCATACCACTAATTCTTCTAGCGCACATTTGCACGTAAGAATCATCTTCGCTTGCATATTAAGCATCAAATCTTGTTTTCTAGGTAGTCATTTTAACAACCATTGTTCCCATAGAAATCTGAGGGCCAAACGGTTTAATAAATCCCTAGAAATAGAGGACAATGATACATATTTAAAAGGTTTGATTGTATTACGAATAGAGTAGTTTTACTTGCTTCAAACTTTGAATGTAAACTGTCTCATTAAGGCTTGTGTTGACATTAGATCTCTCCACATTTGACACATGCACACCCGCAGTTAGGCAGGTTTAGTGGATAAGGGTTGCACATACTTCACACATCGGCAACCCTTATTGCATTAAATATATAGTTGATCAAAAGGTGTGGAGAAATTGTCAAATGTTGCAACTGCAACTGCCTTGGTAACATGTATGCAAAATATGGAACCGTAGATAAAGCACATGAACTGTTTGATAGAATCCCCCAATTAAACGTGGTCTCATGGATACCATAGTTTCAACATATACACAAAGTGAATTTGTTGAAAAGGCTTCAAAATAATTTCAAGCAAAAAAAAATAATTGGCAAGTGTAAAGCTAAAAACCGCAACCAAGCCTGGAATTTGACGACCACCCCTACCTGTCATATGAAAATTTTGTGATGGTTTGTTCATTTAAATGCCTCTCACTTTACGTTTTATGAAAAAATTTAACTGGCAAAAAAATATTTAATTTATATATTTTTATATAAAATCTTTTATATTAAAAATAGTTCAATCCACAAATTGATCTATCTAAAATCGTATTTAAATATCAATTTCAAACCTATCTAGGAATAATTATATAAAATTAAAAATAGTTTAATCCTTATTCAACTCATTATCTAAAATTTCAACATGCTCACTAATAAAACACAGATGTTGTATTATCTTGAAAAAAATCAAAGCTCATGAATCACCTAAAAAAAATGCTATAAAAAAATATTGTTATTTTTTTATATAGTTTAATCCTTTAATTCATCTATCTAAAAACATAAATTATTTGTAAAAGGAAAATAAAATTTCAACATGCTCACCAATAAAACCAAATGCAGTTCATCTATCTAAAAACATAAATTATTTGTAAAAGGCAAATAAAATTTCAACATGCTAATTATCTTGAAAAAATCAAAGTTGAGAATCATTGTAAACAACATGCTATAAAACAAAGTTCGGAATCACTTTAAACAAAATGCTATAAAATAAAATTAGGAATCATTGTAAACAAAATGCTATAAAATAAATGTGGTTGAAAAAAAATGCTATAAAATAAATGTTATTGAAAAAAAAGTGAAAATTTGTGTGATGTTATTATTCATATGGATATCCTATATATATTAAAAAAAGGTAAAATTAGAAAATATTGATAATTAAAAATAAATGTAAAAATCTTAAATTTACTGTTTCAATTAACAAGAAGTTTCTAAATTCATATAAAAAATAAATCTTTTAAAATATTAAAAAACAATTATATTCTATTTTGAAAGGATTTTGAATTAATATATATTTTTATAATAAATATTATAAATCATATTTATTAATATAAAGCAATGATAACTATTAGTAAAAATGTCAAAATCTTTAAAAAATTAGAAAGAATTATGTTTAATCTTGAAAAGATTCTATTTTGAAAGATATTTTGAATTAATAAATATATTTAAATCAATCATATATGTTAATCTAAATGAAATTAGAAAGAATTATTCTAATTCTAAACTAATTTATATTTTATGTATATATGCCTACAATTTTTTTTACACGATTTACTAATAATTTTAAGTTATATAAAAATATAGCAAGTGAAATAATACAGTCTAATAATTTTTTAGGTTGTAATATACAATCCAAATTGCAAAAAAAGGTCACATAGACCATCAAATTCCAAACTTTGACCGCAACCTTTGCCAGCATTCCCTACTATGCCAGTGTCCTAACTACCCACACCAAGGTGGCACGCTGAAATAGGACAAAGACTCCCATTAAAAGCGGAATGGAATATTAGCAACTTTCATTTGGCTTCAAGATACAAAATAGAATTAGAAACATTCATAAGAATAAGCAATCAAATTGACCAGCTATCTAAGGTTTATATTCCATGGCGAAATAAGTATGAAAAATGTACATGACTCCATCAGGCTTTAATCACCGATCACGAGCACAAATCACAGCATCGAACATAGACTCGTGTAACAGGAAATATCCCTTCCACTCAGAGATGATAACATCAACTTTCTCAGGAAAGACGATATCCTCCATTGATCCTATGATTACATCAACAATATGGGTCATGCCATTCCCTGCCACAAGTTTGACGAGCATGATCTGCCATTTTGGTTGCTTCAACATCATATACTTTCCTTGCACCAGCTTGCACCTCATGATTTTTGCAGCTTCCACAACCTAAAATCCATTTTTTCTAGCATCCACTCTGTAAGCTCCTCCTGAGTGAAGTCACTCCAGAGTCGATCCCAACTCGGCAAGGTGTCTCGTCCATTAATGACTTGAACAAAGACATCCCACTGCTTAGTAAACCCATTTAGGGCTATCCGCACTAGCTCGTCATCATCTGGTTTATCTCCAATAGCTGCCAACTCATCCTTGACAAGTCTGAGTCTAGTGAGGTAACTTGTCACCTCTTCTCCCTTGTTCATCTGAGTATTCCTCAACTTTTCTCTGAGAATCAGCTTCCGGTTAGTGGTAGCATTTTGGTACATATTTAGAATGGCATCCCACATCTTCTTCGTTATATCTAACTCTGCGACATGTGGAACAATATGGTCCTTGACACCATCAAGGATCAGCCTCCTCACCTTGGCATCTTCCTTCTTATGTGCTAAGAGTTGTGTTGGATCTGTAGGTACAGGTACAACACTGGTCACATATTCCTTGATCCCATTCTCTTCCAGCAACAAAGAAATTTTGGCTTTCCAGACACCAAAATTTGAGGCTCCATCCAATCTATCGTGATCTCTTAAACCTACTGAGGCCATCTCAAAAGATAAAAGCAATAACAATAAAAAAATTCTGAAGAGGTAGAACTGGGTTTTATAAACCCTCTTTCCTGCACTGAGCCTTGTCTGCCCTCAGATCAGCTCTGATACCATGTGAAAATTCTATTGCAGTTACTGATTATTGATCTCCTATCTAATACATAGATTATTTGACTCTGGAAAATTAATTCACAACAAACATTGAAAAATAACACAACTGCAACTTCACCAATAAACTCACAGGAATAGAGAAGAAAACATTCACAATAATGAACACAATATTTTTGGACAAATTGTCCGTGGAAAAAACCTCGAAGGAAAACCACTACTGCAGATGAGGAATTATATTAAACTTCAGCAAATTAAGAATACATAAACTGCTTGCCTCTTACTGGCGAGCTCGTAATATTCTTCTCTGGAAATTCTTCCCTCAATTTCTCCTGCTGAAACTCCACAACTGCTATCCCCAACGCTATCACTGCACCCTTGCTAACACTGCAAGACTATTTGCTTTCACTGCAAATCTACTTGCTATCACTGCAAGTCTTTCTCAGTGTATCAACTTGTGTATTCTCCAAATGCCCATTGATCCCCTTTTATACTTTTCTCATTGGAAAACCAATGGCCATGATTTAATCTCAATCAATGGCTAAGATTAAATAGACTCTAACAACCCTAACTAACTGGATTCTAGAAGTCTCTAGAGGAAACAATTATTTAATTACATAATTATCTAGACAACTCATCCCTTTCTAGAAGTCTCTAGAAAATAATTAAATAATTAAATAAACACTTCTTGGGAATGGAGACACCTGTCCAAGCTACATAAAAATCAACAGTGAGAGGAAGTTTGAAGAAGCCCCAAGAAAATAGCGGTAGGGAGGACGCAAGATACAAGCATATAAACTATTTAACATAATGCCTCAAAAAAAAATTGTGATATCATGGAATGAAATGAATGATCGCAGAATGTGCACATAATGGAATTTGCAAGGAAGCTCACAAATCTTTGAATTAGTGAAGCGCTCCGGAACACATCCTAACGTTGCAAGCTTTGCTCATGTTCTAGGTGCCCGTTGTATACACCTAAAAACGGTCATCACATTTAGTTAATTAAATACAACCTATTTAATTAATACTTCAACTACATATAAATAAGGTTTTACTTTATTTATATTGTTCACTTTCCTTTTAATTCTCCAAAATCACATTCTTCTAAATAATTAAATAAACAAAATACCCTAAACATGTTTATTTAATTAACCTTCCTTAATCCTGATTAAAAATTAGAGCACATTTCTACAAATTTTTGTGTGCCACCTCATAAAGGTCACATGAAAATAAATAAGCCTAATTATTAATTAGAATTATCCTCACACACTTCCACCAATGAGAAAAAAGCACATGGCTTTATTCCCCCACACTTCCAACAAATTTGGAGCACATGGGTCTTTGTTTCACACACTTGGGTCTTCCATACATTTGGCATGTTTCCAATTGGTCAAGGGATTCTCTCCACACACATGGCATGTTGTCTTTGGTCAAGGGGACAACATCCTGATTCTTTCCATCTTTGCCGTCTATTATTTCCCCTTTGAATCTAGACCGTTGATAGGTGCCACCTCACAAAATGCTTGAGAAACCTTGTAAATACACCCTCTTGCCTTTGCATTTATCATCCACAATTTGAGTAAAGTTACTATGCAGGTTTATCTTAGGAGCTTGGAGCTTTCATGGAGTCTTATACTTAGTTTTCATATCATGTGTTACTTTGCATTCTCATCTTAGATTAATTAATTGCTTCATAGTTACATTTTATCATCCCCATTGCATCATAGTTACATTTTAGGTTAGTTTGTTTTATGTTTGCATTTGATCGTATGCATAATCATGGATAGTTCATTATAGTTTCATATCATCTCACTCATCTCCACTTGTTCATTCATCATCAACATCATCCTTCGTTTATCATTGTATTCATCATCATTTCCATTTAGAAGCATACCACTAATTCTTCTAGCACACATTTGCACATAGGAATCATCTTAGCTTGCATATTAAGCATCAAATCTTGTTTTCTAGGTAGTCATTTTAACAACCATTGTGCCCATAGAAATATGAGGGCCAAACGGTTTAATAAATCCCTAGAAATAGAGGACAATGATACATATTTAAAAGGTTTGATTGTATTACGAATAGAGTAGTTTTACTTGCTTCAAACTTTGAATGTAAAATGTCTCATTAAGGCTTGTGTTGACGTTAGATCTCTCCACATTTGACACATGCACACCCGCAGTTAGGCAGGTTTAGTGGATAAGGGTTGCACATACTTCACACATTAGCAACCCTTATTGCATTAAATATATAGTTGATCAAAAGGTGTGGAGAAATTGTCAGATGTTGCAACTACAACTGCCCTGGTAACATGTATGCAAAATATGGAACCGTAGATAAAGCACATGAACTATTTGATAGAATCCCACAATTAAACGTGGTCTCATGGATACCATAGTTTCAACATATACACAAAGTGAATTTGTTGAAAAGGCTTCAAAATAATTTCAAGCAAAAAAAAACAATTGGCAAGTGTAAAGCTAAAAACCGCAACCACCCCTACCTGTCATATGAAAATTTTGTGACGGTTTGTTCATTTAAATGCCTCTCACTTTACGTTTTATGAAAAAAATTAACTGCCAAAAAAATATTTAATTTATATTTTTTTATATAAAATCTTTTATATTAAAAATAGTTCAATCCTCAAATTGATTTATCTAAAATCGTATTTAAATATCAATTTCAAACCTATCTAGGAATAATTATATAAAATTAAAAATAGTTTAATCCTTATTCAACTCATTATCTAAAATTTCAACATGCTCACTAATAAAACACAGATGTTGTATTATCTTGAAAAAAATCAAAGCTCGCAAATCACCTAAAAAAATGGTTTTTTTTTAATAGTTTAATCCTTTAATTCATCTATCTAAAAACATAAATTATTTGTAAAAGGAAAATAAAATTTCAACATGCTCACCAATAAAACCAAATGCAGTTCATCTATCTAAAAACATAAATTATATGTAAAAGGCAAATAAAATTTCAACATGCTAAACGGAATGTCGTATTATCTTGAAAAAATCAAAGTTGAGAATCATTGTAAACAACATGCTATAAAACAAAGTTCGGAATCACTTTAAACAAAATGCTATAAAATAAAATTAGGAATCATTGTAAACAAAATGCTATAAAAAAAATGTGGTTGAAAAAAAATGCTATAAAATAAATGTTATTGAAAAAAAAGTGAAAATTTGTGTGATGTTATTATTCATATGGATATCCTATATATATTAAAAAAAAGGTAAAATTAGAAAATATTGATAATTAAAAATAAATGTAAAAATCTTAAATTTACTGTTACAATTCACAAGAAGTTTCTAAATTCATATAAAAAATAAATCTTTTAAAATATTAAAAAATAATTATATTCTATTTTGAAAGGATTTTGAATTAATATATATTTTTATAATAAATATTATAAATCATATTTATTAATATAAAGCAATGATAACTATTAGTAAAAATGTCAAAATCTTTAAAAAATTAGAAAGAATTATGTTTAATCTTGAAAAGAATCTATTTTGAAAGATATTTTGAATTAATAAATATATTTAAATCAATCATATATGTTAATATAAATGAAATTAGAAAGAATTATTCCAATTCTAAACTAATTTATATTATATATATATATGCTTACAATTTTTTTTACAATTTTAAGTTATATAAAAATATAGCAAGTGAAATAATACAGTCTAATAAATTTTTAGGTTGTAATATACAATCCAAAATGCAAAAAACCGTCACATAGACCATCAAATTCCAGACTTTGACCACAACCTTTGCCAGCATTCCCTACTATGCCAGCGTCCTAACTACCCACACCAAGGTGGCACGCTGAAATAGGACAAAGACTCCCATTAAAAGCGGAATGGAATATTAGCAACTTTCATTTGGCTTCAAGATACAAAATAGAATTAGAAACATTCATAAGAATAAGCAATCAAATTTACCAGCTATCTAAGGTTTATATTCCATGGCGAAATAAGTATGAAAAACATACATGACTCCATCAGGCTTTAACCACCGATCACGAGCACAAATCACAGCATCGAACATAGACTCGCGTAACAGGAAATATCCCTTCCACTCAGAGATGATAACATCAACTTTCTCAGGTAAGACGATATCTCCATTGATCCTATTATTACATCAATAATATGGGTCATGTCATTCCCTGCCAGCGTCAAAATGGGAACTTTTCCCAACTGCGTAAGGACCTCCTCCTCCTCTCGGTTTCACATATATTCCCTTGCGTTTTCTCCTGTCGCCCCCTCCTTCCCCCTTCCCCATCGCCCCAGTTTGAAGGTAGAAATACCATGAAGATATGCATGCAAAACTGAGGATTCAAAGACAAGGCACGTGTTCTGTTTTTGACAGAATTCCTGAAAAGTCATCTCATGTACATATATAAATACTATAAGCTCGATTTATATTTCTTTATGTACATTTTATGGGAATTAAAATTCAAATGTTCTTTTCTTTTATCAATTCCTATTACTTGACTAGCAGAGCCATTGAGTTCACTAACTCATTCAAGTAATAAAATTTTAAAGAATATTTTAAGTTCCTAAATTACATTTTTTTTATTTATTCTTAGCGAAATCATTTTAAAAGACCGATATATGATTTTCTATTATATCTTAATTCCTTAAAACGATCACATAATTAAACGAGAACCAAAATAATACTCAAGCATTTAAGATATCGACTATTCTAATTTATAACTCAGCTGTAAGAGAATACAATGTAATCAATATTTACAGAATATCAATTTATTTACTTCATCTAAAACTTCATTTACCTACTTATATTTATCTCAATTACAGTCTAAACAGATGTAACTCACAACAAACTATTGTCCTACAATCAAAAATACCTTTTTCAATTTAATTAACTGTTTTAAACAAAACTATTAAGTACACCAATAAACAAAATTACTCGAAATTCAAAGACAGCCGAAACAAAGGGACACTACAAATCACAACTCACTAAGAACTTCCAAATGAAAAATGATAATTTAACATTTTTTGTGTGTTTTTTAAATACAAGAAACACAATATGAAATAACATATTTAATCCAACATAGTGATGTAATAAAAATTCAATACTTATACATTAATACATGTCCTTCCCCTCCAATCAAGTGCTCAACTCTCAACAGATTAGAACGTCTTTCAAATCATTAGATTCAACTCAACACTTTTTAGGAATTAAAAATAGAACCATATTTGAATTAAACTATATTATCTTGAACTAAAAAAATGATAACACACATTTATTTATGTTTTTGCATGATACAAGGTAAAAAGATAACACAATAACTTTGCTTCCATGTGGGAATCGGACGACGTGGTCAAGATCTACCCTTTCCTTCTGGACCTCAAAGGCCCCGATTTATCCAGGCATCGCAAGTTGACAGAAGTGGCAGTGGAGTTTTTGAAACAGAAAGTGAAGTTAGTGCAGGTGGAAGGAATGGACTGGGTGGAGGGTTTCATCTGTTTTGCAGAGGTAAATGGTTTTTGGTGATTAGCGGGGTTTTGGTGGTGTCCGTTTGGTTTCTTGTTTGGTTTTCTCTGTTAATTCGCAGTTTTGTCGATCTAGGTAGAAGGTTTTTTGTGTAATTTGTGGAAAATAGACTATACTCATTTCCTGTGTTCGGTGCTTGCAATATGGAAATGGTTGAACTTTTCCATGTTAGCTTTTTGGCTGTATGAAGGTCATCAATGTTATTATTCCTGCATAGCAGACGACTGTATATTTCTCTCTTTCTATATATAAAATCATCACCTTACGTATCAAAAAAAAAAAAAAGATAACACAATAACTAACTTGTGCCTAATTAATTACCATTAGCTCTATATACCTATAGTATAGTGGCATGTTGAAGATGCTCACACTATTAAAATTTTAATAATAGTTTTAACTAAACAAGAATGCATTATTTTTTTATAAAATAAATAAATCATCTATTTCAAACATAAAATATGGATAATCCATTCAATTACAACTCCAATAGTATCTTACTATTACAAGAAGTTATTTTTCTTGTTAATGAACTAAAGAATTAAGGAGTTTGCTTGTCCCATTCTAAAACCAAGAGAAGTTGTTTTTATTTTTAGTAAATTTCATATTTATGGAGTTTGTTAATCCTAATAGCATGCATGATGAGGAATCCAATGTGAAAAAATGAAAGTTTTGAGTGTACATTTTAATCTAGAGTCCAAGAGAATTGGGTAGTGTCATCTTCTTTGGAGCTTGTAGTCTTTGAAGTTGGTAAAATTTTGTCTAGTGCTGTAAAATCCTCCAAAGATCATCAAATAGTTCACAAAAGCATCCTTCTTTAACCCAAAACATAAATTTTTCACAAGAAATTGTTAGCATTTGGATCTTGTTAATCAACAATTATTAAACCAAAATTATGCAACTTGTTTTACTTCAAGAAATTAATAAATTCTTAAGAAAGCATTAATTCAACATGAAACTAGGGATGGAAAAGGAAAAGAAAGTACATTATCTATGAAATTTATGATTTCAAACTTAGCCTCATCATTTCCCATGCCTATGATTTTGTAACTCCTCCTATAGGTTGAGAAGATCAGAGGTTTTCCTTCTACCTTCATCTCTTTTCCTATTGTACCCTTCTCATTTTTAGTAAATAATAGATTTTATACTAGATGGAACCATCTTCTTTATCATCATCAATGAATTCTCTATTCCTTTTTACTTTTGTTTATTATTTTAAAACTTTTTGTCAAATTAATTGGAAACTACATTTATAGGAGGTGTCGACAAAGAGAGAAGAATTAGGGGTCTGAACCTCATACCAATCCACTTCTCCTTGTATATATACATATCATTTCTACTACATACTTGGATCTTCGTAGTGACTAAAGGAGGTTATGACAATAAATCATTTCTCTCTTTATCAAGTGCTAGGTCAAGGGGTTGTATCTCTCCTCGCATCTAGATAAAGCTAGTTTGACCAATTTATCAATTGCATCTTGTAGTGCTTCATTTGAGAATTTTAAAATTTTAATATATTTTTCTTTTAAGATCTCATGCTAGGTTGTTCTTTCAAATTGATTTATAAATGCATGGGTTTAGGATCTTATTTTCACCTTCTCTACAAAAATGTTGATGAAGAAATTAACATAATATCCTAGCACTAAATTGTGGGTAAATAATTTCCATAATAATTATTTTTGATCTAGAGGGTTGATCTTGAAATCCTCCAAAAATTCTGCATTATATATAGGAGATCACAAGAGATTCTTAGAAATTTTTGCCTATAATAGTTTTCATTCAAAAACATATTGTACATGTGAGCTAGTTTCCTATAGACTAGAAGGGCCTCACCAATTCTACATGCCTCCATTTTACATTTCTCAATGTGGTCATTATTTGCATTTAGAATGGCTACCTATAAGTTTAATCAATAAATTTCAAATTTTACATGGTGCAAGAAATAACAATGGGCTACCCATGTCTTAAAGTACTTTTACGATTTTGACTATAAACCATCTCAAAAAAATGATTTAGTTTGAGCTTTTTTATCTTCCTAAAGATGCCTGGTTTGAAGTTCTTGCAATTCTTCCTCTAATTCCACTATTTTATTGGAGGCTAGATTTAACTTGGTTTGATTTTCTTGATTCTTTTCAAGAAATGTTGATATTTCTCCTACCAAATTGTTCGTGAGGGTTTCTATCATCGCATCCTTGATAGAGATAGTTTCTTAGAGATTCATGATCTCTAGATCTCGTGTCTATACTTAAGTCTCCATTTTTATTGGTTTGTGTATTCATTATTTAGAAAAAATTAAAAATCGTTGAATATTTATTAGCCAAAAATATTTTTTAACTCCTCTATATCCTATTATTGTGCAATCGAGAGTTCAAACCTAAATAACTCAATTGTCTAGCACAACTTGCAAGCCTTTTTCTTAATCCTTCTCCTTTCTTGGCTTTATGAGACTGCATGGGGGATTTTACCTTTATTAGAATTTTGTGAAGGGAAGAATTAGATGCAATTGTATTATCCCATGTTTCCAATTATTCCTTCTATATAGGAGGTGTAGGCTTCCTTGGAGGCAAGTCCTCTGAAGATGAGATGTTCTCTTTATAAACATTTTCTAGAGGCACTTGCACCTCTCCTTTGCGTAGTCTCTAGAGGTTATAATTTATTTGAAACCTTCTCATCCTCTGGATAGAAAGGGGATGGAATCTAAAGGTTTCCAATTTGATTTTCAAAGTCTCTAGGTGATCTCTTTGAAGGATGAGTGTCTATAGAATGTGGCTTCCCTAAATATGATGGAGGTTCTCCCCCTACTTTATTTTTTTATTATACTAATGTGGAATCCTCCAAAATATTATTAGATTGGGATAATTTTTGAATGGACTATCTATTACCACTATTCTTTGGAGGGGTAGATTGGATAGAAACACAAGAAAAACTTTAAAATTATTGATCCCTTTAGCATTTACTCCTCTAATTTGGAGGGGATTTTGTGAAACAAGTTTTGTTATTTTCTTTTTTAGAGGTTTCTCTACCTCATTTTCAAGATATAAAATAACTTATACTTACTCTTGAAGATTAAAGTAAACTTGGGGCATTGTGGTTGGTTAGGTAGTTGGGTTTCAACTATCTCAATTGGTTGGCTTGTTGGCACATTTGTAGAATATTTTTGTGGTGTAACCTTGGGGATTTCTTTCTCAATAGAAGACTCTAGATAAATTAGAGATAATTTCTCCAAAAAAATAAGTGGATGTTGCTTGCTAGGAAATGCTAGAAGTGCCTTGATATGTTGTAGATGAATTGGCTCACTCAGAAATAGTAGTGGTTTCCAAAGACGCTTTTCCCTTCTTTTTCTTTTTAGAAGACTTACCTAAAAAATTGATCAATTTTTAATCCCTTGAATGAAATTTTAGGAAGTGAGTTTTTTAGAGTAGCATTATTAAACCATTATTTTTTAAAGTTCCAATGCCCTTGATGTACTTGTCTACCATGGTTTCAAGGGAGGCCAAAAATTAGGTAGGGAGATTAATTTTGAGTTCTAGTTTTCCAACATCATGGCACAAATGAGAAGTATGCAAAAGGTCAATCCCACAACCATGACACATTGGCTTCACAAGCGAAAAATTTTCATGATCTAAACCACTACAATTTTCTAGGGTTTGGGAACGTCTCTAATAATTCCTTTATTATCTCCTTTCTTCTAGTTTATTAGATGGGGAACTAGTTCATCTTGATCACAAAAAATCTCTAATAATTCACTATATGAACTATATTTTCACTAAAATATCAATACCCTTGACAAGAATTCTAGTTAATTCATAGATAATTTTGAGACTTAACCTTTATTTTTTGGTTAAACACTCTAGAATGGTCACATTTGAAGTTGTGTACAAATTCCTTCACAATTTAAACATTGAATCTTCTTTTTTTGAGAAAATTCAACCATCCTATCACCAAAAATATTTCTAAAACCTCATCATTCTCTAGTAGTTTTCTATGGAATCTAGCTTTGGCTTTCTTTTGACCCTCATTTTCCTCGTCTTCTACATATTCTAGAAATTTGAATGGTTTTGGGAATGAGGTTTATATTAGGCTAGCTCATACTTAGTTATAGACTAGTCTTTCTCAACTTATCTCTAGATTAAGATTGCTCAAGATGGCTCTCATAATTAATTATAAACAATTTTCAAGATTATAGGAAAAGATTTTTCATGCATAAAATAATAATTTCCAAAGTGAATGGAGGTAGAAGATGAGAAGAAGTGATGTGGATGAAGGATGGTTAAGTGTTTAAAATTAAATGCAACATAAATTTACTTCTTACCAACTTAGTATCAAGAAGTCATTTTTCAAAATTATCATGTTTTGGGAATGATTATAGGAGTACTTATGACATCCTGATGTGAAATTTGGTGCTTTTGAAAGGTTATGATTCATGAAAATTTAATGTGTTTGCAAAGGAGAGACACTATTAATTTATAATGAATTAAATACACACTTGGTCATTCATCACCAATATCATTATAAATCATTATGCTGACATGGTTGAAGTGCAATGGACCTTACATTTATTATGAGATGAAAATTTAATTAATTAATTACAATAAAACTTTGGAGATGTCATTAGAATTATTATGGATGATTGTGTAATAAATATTAGAGGTGAAATTTTAATAAAATTAATAGAACAAGTTTTCAAACCATCTTGGAAGGACTAAGGATGTGAGAAATTTTAAACTCTTGTTGCAAGGATACTTCAAAAAAGATATAGAGAACAACTTTGGAATCATCATTGAGAAGATGTTCTAGAGAATAAATTAATGTTTCTAAGAACATCATTGAGGAGATTTTCTGGAGGATTGAATGAATGAATTTAAGAATATTGTTGAGGAGATGTTTTAGAGAATGATATGAACAATTCTAGGAATGTCTCTAAGGATACTTTTTAAAGGGTGGAATGAAGGAATATAGGAACATTGTTGAGGATATGTTTTGAAGGATGAAATAAAAAACTCCAAGATCATCAGTAAGAAGATATTTTTGAGAATGAATTGAACAACTTTGGAAATATCATTGAAGATATGTTCTAGAGAATGAAATGAATGAATCTGGGAATATTATTGAGTAGATATTCTAGAGGATGGAATGAACGACTCTAGGAACATTATTTAGGAGATGTTTCAAAGGATGGAGTAGATGGATTTGGGAATATGTTTCAAATAATGAATGAATGGCTTTATAAACATTTTTTAGGAGATGTTCAAGAGAATAAAATGAATGCCTCCAAAAAAACTCACTAAAGAGATATTTTGAAATATAGAATAAATGACTTATGGAACATTGGTAAAGAGATGTTTTAAAGTATGGAATAAATGAATCTAAGAACATCATTGAGATGCTTTGGAGTATGAAATGAATGAATCTAGGAACATCATTAAGGACATTTTTTTAGAATGAAATGAATGAATTCAAAAACATCACGAAGGAGATATTTCAAAGGATGAAATAAACAACTCTAAGAAAATTGTTGAGGAAATGTTCCAAAGAAGGAATGAATGGCTTTGGAAACATCATTGAGGATATATTTTAGATAATGGATGAATTTCTTTGAAAACATCATTGAGAAGATGTTCTAGATTATGGAATTAAATGCTTCAATAACATCACTAATGAAATGTTTCATAGAATGAAATGATTTTCTAGAGTATATAGCTTCAAAAATGGTTCCTAGAGTTATTTTTTAAAACATATTAATATTTTTTTGTGGCAAGGAGAACCTCTTGAACACAAAAAATATTTGGTTAAGAGTTGATTGTCTCAATCAATTATTCCTTACTAGTTAATTTCTAATATAGACACAATCTATGCAAATTTACCAATAGCATCCTAGTATCCCCATCAATTAGAATCAGTCCTATAGCTATAATATGTTGTCAAAAATAAATCTCTATCTTCATAAGGGCCTAGAGATCAGGCGTGGTGATTTCATTTAAGATATTTCTAGTTGGAATCAAATATCAGTGCCCAATCTCAACTTTGAATTTTTTTCCTCTTGATATGTTGGTCATGTTAATACATCCTTCGCTGCTACATGAACTCAATTTGTTAAATTTCTTCCAACCTAAGCTCGTCCAATTCATTAATTTGTAAAATACTCTCTTGTTTTTCTTGGTTCAAATCAAGGGCAATTTCCATTGTTGTTCAAATAACTTGTAACTCATAATTAATAGGCAATATTATCTTTTTACAATCAACCATCTCATAAGGTGTGAACCCTATATTTGATTTCCATGTAGTATTAGAGGCCCATACTACCTTGATCAATTTCATTTCCCAATATTTTCTACCTACTAGTTGTCTTTTTCAATATGTACTATCTAGTTCCTTGTTGGTAACTTCTACCTAACCATTGACCTATAGGTAATATGGTGAGGATTTCCTATGGATTAGATAGTGATGGTCTATAAAATTTTCAAGAACCTTGGACATAAATTGAGGTCCCTAATCTATAATAATGGACCTTGGAGATCCAAACCTCAAGAATATTATAAAAAAATGGCTACTTTTTCTTCCCTTGCAACCTTTCACACTTGCACTTTTTCCCATTTGGTGGCGTAATCTATACATACCAAGATGTAATATTTCCCTTTGGATGGTGGTTCAATCATCCCAATGAATTCCAAACCCCATTTCTAAAATGGTTGAACAACCACTTGAGGATGGAGGGGAATTTCAATAGATTTCATTGGCCTTCCTATCCTTTGGCATTTTTCACATTGCCTAGTGTATGTCTTTATATCCTTATGCATGGAAGACCAATACTACCCAACCCTAAGGATTTTATGAGTTATCCTCTTAGTTGAATAATGTCCTCTAGTGGGTTCATCGTGACAAGCTTTTGAAATACTAAAAACCTTGTCTTTCTGAATGCACCTATGCAACACAAGATCAAGACCACATTTAAACAAAATTCTATCAAACCATTTAAAATTTGTACTATATTGACAAGTTTCTTACTTTATTTAATAAAAAAGTGAGGTAGAAACTGCCTTGTAGCCAAGTAGTTGGCTATTTTGAAACCAAGGCATGTGAGCAGAAATGGCATATCATTGTCCATCTAAAAATTCATCCTTAACGAGTTCTTGTTCATCATTTTTATGATGGATCCTAGATAATAAATCAACAACATTAAATTTCCTAGGTTTATCTATTATGGTCACATTGAACTCTTGCAACAATAACAACCATCAAATTATTCTTCCACTTACTATGAATTTATTCATTGTATTTGATAATGGAATGATCAATCTAAAAAATTACTTTGTAGCTTGTAATATAATGAAAAACTTGTTAAAGACATGAACTATAGTGAGGAATTCGCATTCACTTGTGGTGTAGTTTTTTATGTGGGAGTTATATTTTTATTGAAAAATATATATTAGTGCATTCCCCTTTACTCGTCTTCCTAAATTAACACTATTCTTATAGAATCATTTAAGGAATCTACATAGATATAAAATAGTAGTTTCTAATTTAGGTCTCTCAAAATTGGAGTAGATGTCATATTTTTTTAAATTTGTTCAAAATACTTTTGACATTACTCAATCCAAGTGAATTTGACATCTTTCTAGAGGAGGAAAAATATCAAGGCTATTATTTTACTAAAGTTTTCTATGAATCTTTTGTATTACCCAACATGCCCCAAGAAAATCCTTACATCAATTTAAATTTTTGGATGCTTAGATTAAGTAATGACCTCTATTTTTATGAGATCCACTTATATTTTTTCAGTTGAAATATGATGGCCAAAAACAATTTCTTAATTAATCATAATAAGACATTTTTGTGGCTCAAAAAGGGTTTTTTTTATGAGACCTAGAAATGTCCAATTTTATTGCTTTAGTTTCATGATTTTTATATTATTTCTACTAAGTTTCAAAGATATTTCCAAAAATTCCCATATACTTTAAGTATTTAAAAGCATTCAATATTATATACTATATTGATGAATGATTGTGTGATCTTTGAATGTCTATGGGATTTAGTAGAATTTTGTGATTAATTATAGTTGTTAATAATGAAAAATGTCTTTGGAATAAGACTAACCCCTGCAGTGAAGAACCTCTCAACCCAAAACAAAAGGATTCTCAACCCACAACAAAAGGATATTGGTTCAACATAGCTAGAGGAGATGATCAACTAGACAACACGTGCATATTTCCTGAAGATATTGCAAGCGATGGTCTTGGAATGTGAACATGAATGTTCATGGGTCACTCCATATTTTTACTTTAGATGTTATTAATAAATCATGGAAGAAATATAAAGCTTGCTCTAACATTGGATAACAGGTTATAATAAAGTTTGTCCTATTAAGGAAAAATTTCAATTACAACAATCCTATTAATTGGTGTAGAGTCCTTATCAGACTCTTACACTCTTACTTCCACTTGATTTTAGTTTTCTATTAAGAAAAAGACTTGGTCCTCTTCCCATTTTTTGGAAGAGTTGATAGTTTCCCATATTTTGTTTTCAATTTTGAAATAAGAGGACTCTCATAGACCCTATATAGATGGATGATCTTGTGAGAGACCAACTAGCTAGATTTTTTGCATAAAATAAATTGAACATAAGACTTGTTATACTTTTTTCTAAAGTTGCATGTATGTTCGAATTACAATAAAGAAGGATACTTCAGTTTCATGAAATTTTAAGTTAGTATTTGAAGGGAGACATTATGGATTACAACAACTCAAGCAAGGGCCACTTGAGGTGCTGTAGAATCCATGTCATCTTAGATTATTAGTTAGATCAATGTGAATTGTAAGTTTATGATTTACATTGTGTTGAGTGTTATATTGTAAATTCTGAATTGTAATTTATGATTTATGTTATGTTGAATACCGTTAACAATTAGTTGAATTGGGTCACGTTGTACCATAGAGTCAACAGTTATAGTCTGTGTAGGAATAGTCACCCGTAGAAATTATTGTAGTTACTTACAACAACTAGTATTTGCTTAATATTTTTTCTATATAGGAGCTATTTCAAGTTAACTAAGTAGCCTTAGATGAAAATAATTTTGTTCAATCACCTATACTCAATTGATTAGGAGGGTTTAGGATTCTCAATTGCGCATACAATGCTAGCATCATCTCAAGATTATGATTCCCTAGTTGACAATTTAATGAAGCACCTCTATAACAATGAATTGCTTAATTTGGGATCTGTAGGTCTGTTAAGTTGTATGTATGCTATATACATCAGCTAATTGAACATAGGGGAAGCTCTACATTCTTCACATCATTTCAAAAATTTATCTAGGTTTTGGAGGGCCTTATCAAAATTTATGCAATCGACGGTTTTGTCATCTCATTTTGATGTCTCATATTTGTTTTATCTTACTCCAAAGATTGTGAATTTGACCTTATCCATCCTCTGTTGGTAACCAATCTGAGAAATCTCTAGTTGGGTCCCCCATGTTGAGTAATTATCTAAGGGTATTCATTCAAAGTGTTTTATCAAATATCCTTAGTAAAATTTGTTAAGGGGTACTTTTTTTCATCAATGTCTAGTGAGTTGTCTTTTCTTTATTTGTTTTTAGGAAAAAAATTGAGTTTCAAATTTATTCATCTCAACATCCTTTTTAGACTTATCATTCCTGGCATACATTTTCCTCCAAGTTTGCTTTTCCCCTCTAAGCCCTTTTTCCTTGAATTTTGGTATTTTAGGTTTGGTCATTCAGGCATCCTTTCCTCAATTGAAAACTTTATTCCCAAAAAATCCACTTTGAAAATTTTATAGGTTCAGAGTTTCTCATCCAAGCATCATTGTTGAACCTTCGAGGTATGTTTCCCCTCTTCCCCCTTTGAAATGCAAAGTCTTGAAGCTTTTTCATTCAAACAAAAATCTCTACCTTCCTCCCTGCATGGATTGAAGAAAAACTAATGGTCTCAAAATGGATTAGATTTGATGGATGAGGACTCTCATATTCCTTTTGGTACCTATGGGCCCTCTAAGACATGAATGTTATACAAATGCATATGGTTTCTAATGTAAAGGGAATGGTTTAAAGTGTACAACCATGTGGAGGTAAGAAAACATGTGAGGTCTATACAATTACAAATAACCATGGTTCTTTCCCCATGATATTTGGATCATGTTGAAAGATATATATTTTTTAGTTTTTCTAAAGAGGGAGGAAAAAGAGGAGCAATTGCATAACCAGCAGAATAGTGATATTCATAGGAATCCCTAAGGTTTCAATTTCCAGTTTTGGGTAAAGGTATTTTGGTATTAAAATGATATGGGTTCATCACAAATTTGTAATAAAATTTTGAAACCTTTCTAGATTGAATGATTCAAAGTAGAATCAAATTTAGTTGAGTTTTTCCTTCTGTATGGTATATACATTTCTATATATGTTTTTCTAGTTGGCCAACCAAATGATTATAAAATCCTTGCAAATATTTTGTAAGGTATTTTTTCAATATAATAAAGAAAATGTATGCATATTCTCATGAATTACTATGTAGACTCATTTAATAATATGCAACCATTTATTATTTTTATGAAAGTATATGTAGACCCTAGCTTGCTTATGCATTTTGAATGGCACAGTCTTTTGTGGTATCTTGATTAAGGTATCACCTTTGGTTTCAATTATTTCATCATTTGTACAAACTCAGAGACTCTATTGTCCAACTAGATAAAGTACTATTCTATTTCTAGCTCCATCCCCCAATCATCCAAATACACTAAAAAAAAATATTATACATTTTTTAGTTTTATTTATTCTATAGTGTTTTCATTACTATGTTTGAATGTCTATAACAATATGAGGTGTTATTATAAAATACATTATTAGAAATTCATATGGTAGACCATCTCTTTTAATAAGGTATTTAACCTTTATTTCCCCATACCAACATACAGTCATGAAGTGACAATTGAAATAGGGGTACATGTTATGCAATGGGTATGGTTTGTATTAAGGTGAGTGTTTTACTTCTGTGATAATATCTATTACAACACCTAAGAGAAACCCCCTTTGATTTAATAGAGAAAAAATTAAATGGAATACCCACCTTAGTAATTGGTCCTTGGTTTCCCAATCTGAATATAAGATTTTTGGTATTCTTCCTAGGTTTGATGCCCCTAGCACCTGGGAGACTATTCAACCTGAGGTATTTGGGACCTACAACTCAGAGCACTAGCAAAATGGTGGTGTTGCTAGGGAGAACAATTTTGGCATAACTTTTCTGGCTACCAACTCATGAATACATTAATGGGTTGAGATTGATTTGAAGATTCTACTAATGAGAGTCCACGAAAAACAATTATCCTTAGTGGTTTTTTATTTTATTTCAAAGGTTTCCTCATTTTATGAGGTGGAAAATTTGCTATCTTAAATCAAATATTTTTTCTGATCTATGTTTGTTGGTGATGCTACAATTATTACTCCATTTTAGTAAAACAATCAATCAATGTACACAAAGGTGTTCTTCTTTCTTTCTCTCCTAGGTATGTTTTTGTTATGCAAAGATACATCTTCATGGAAAGAGTGTAGTCTTGTTCCATCATGAAAAATACTTTGTAATCATGAGTCAATGTTATTACTTTGATGATACCTCATCTAAATTTATAAATTGTTGTTCAATTAAAATTCAAACTTTTGAGCATGTTGCCTATTTATTTGACCCCTCCACTCAAGAGCTTGATGATCTATTAAGCCATATATGCATGCTTGACCTTGATAGTAGGTAGTTGTTGGCATTATGTTGTCATTGATGTCAAAGGGCATCTTATTGATGTCAAAAGGATATCTTGGTGGTATCAGTTGGGGAGATTATTGATTGATGTCAAAAGGGCATCATAGGATATCAGTGAAGTAAGGTGGATCAGTCTCATTGAGTATGATGGAGAGAAGAGCATGTTTTGCAATTGTTGCAAAGTTTCTCAAAATTGTTACAATGTTGTCATGTAACATTGACATGTTTCTTGTAGAGGCTACTTCTAGTGGTTTGCAGAGAAAACTAATGATAGATTTGATGTGGATTTTTCATTCTCATTTCAGAGGTATGGTTTGTAGGTTCAGAGGATAAGAATGGAGCTTAGAAATTATTTAATTATGCTCTCTGGATAGGTTAGGGTTTAGCAAAAAAACCCTATGTTTCATTCATGGCACTACATAATTTTAATAATTCTTTCTTGATTAGCTATAGGAAGTTGTTGATCACTTAAGTTATCACTTAAGACCTTAGGGTCATTCTACAACCAGACCCTTGTCCTAGGCATTTA
Organism: Sequoia sempervirens; assembly: GCA_007258455.2. Taxonomy (NCBI): domain Eukaryota; kingdom Viridiplantae; phylum Streptophyta; class Pinopsida; order Cupressales; family Cupressaceae; genus Sequoia; species Sequoia sempervirens. The sequence continues at coordinate 657,439,762 of VDFB02270651.1, forward strand.
TTGGCTCAGTGAGTAATATGGACTATAGTATTTCCTAAGTTCAGTGGTAAATATTTTGTCTGTGCATGATCAGCAGTGGAGATCAGCAATTGATGATTGGTCAGCTCCCACACGCCTGCGCTGCTTAGTTTTTTGCGAAAGTGTGGAAATGTGACACCTATCTAGGTGGGACCAAGACTATGGCATTATGTAAAGTGTGCTAGGCTTAAGATCTAATGGTGGACGATGGAGATGGAAGATCAAATGATGTTCACTATTCCATAAAGAAGATAGTGTGTCCCTGTTATGACATGGCGGAAACACAGTATGACGACACGTGTCCCTAGTGATGCTAGCAAAATTGTAAGCCCATCCAAAGAAAAATATTCACCCGGTATATGCAATGGTTATCAATAGATTGGGTCTTAAAGATAATCTAATCTAACAGTTGTGTTTTAAATATGAGATTTCAAATGACAACCATCAGATCGAGGCACGTGAAGGAGACATATCCACAACCTGAATTCAAATTTATTTATTTTCCAACAGTTAGGTGGTGGAACAAACAGTGTAAATGGGGGAAACAACTATAAACCAACATAGAAAGAAAATTTAATCACTATAACCACTCCAGCTACCATTTTAATTGGTGATGAGATGTGTGGATGACATCATCAAAGCAAAGACGGCTAGAAAATATGATAGCAAATCAGCCATACAAACATATCATTTAATCTAGATTTCTTGTATGCTAAATATAGAAAGATCATAGAGATTAGGTCGGTGGTGCATGGATCGAGGTTTGAATGCTTGTCGATAAAGAAAAGAATAGATGAATCAATTAGTAAGGAGTGATGTGTTGTAGAGAATATGGTGTAAGTGAGTGTTATGAAGAAGATACCTAGATTGTAACACAAAAAATAATCTAGGGTATGCATTCATAATAACAAGTGTGTGGAATAGAGCAGAAAAATGGGTGAAGAGCAGAGCAAAGATATGAGTTGTTGAGTGAGGAGTAGCAATAAAGAGAGATAGAATAGAGGATGTTCTAAATAGTAGAGTTTGAGCAGTTACATAATATGTTTGTAACACAGAATTAGATTCATTTGAATCAATTGTAATCTGGAGTTGTTTCTCCATATATCTTTTATTATAAATCTGATTGGTTGGTGCCATCAGATAGCTGAGTTGGTGCTTAGTTAGGGAGTGGATGCTTCCTTGGAGTTTTTTCTCCTAAAATAGGGGATTGGTGTCTCCTTAAGGTTGGTTCCCTTAATATTATAACTAATGAGGTTCTATTGTGAGCCTGGATTAGGACAATAGATCTTAGCAGTTATTATCACCGTGTTTTTTCCCATATTAGGTTTTCCACGTATATTTAGTGTTATGTGCATTTGTGTGTTTGTATGATCTCTCGATGTTTGTTTAATTTACACTAAAAGGTATTAAAGAACTATTTTGAATTGATCTATTGATTCACCTCCCCCCTCTCAGTAGATAGTTGTGTTCCAACAATGCAATCCCATAATCAATGTACATCTACAAGGGCCCAACATGTTACCACAACAAAATTTAATGATGAAAAACAAGAATTAATTATGGGTTTCAATGAGTTGGATTCATGTGTCTATGACCCTATCTCTTGTTACCAAACTTTAGAATTCCTCAAAAGACATCATGGAGAATTTTTTTTTTCTTTTTGCAATAATTTTGTTTCTTCTATTAATAGTCTCTTATTCAATTGCACGCCTAATGAAAATATATGCATAAGAATGTATTGTGAAGCCTTCTATCCTAGTGTAGGTTTGCTTCCCTCTGATTATAAACCAAATAATTTGAACATTATTTTAAGGTAGGCCAATGTTGTTCAATCAACACTTGCAGTGGAGACTTTGTATCCCATTATTGATGGGGATATTTTCATTCTTGATAGTCAAATTAGTGGGTTAGCTCCAATGTGCAACAATGATATTATTGTTGAGGATGCAAATAAGAAAGTTGAAGTGCAAAAAATTTATTTTAATTTTATGGCCTTCCTTGTTTTTTTGATCTTGAAGATGATAAGGCTTGAACACTCCTTGTTGTAAGTGAGAAAAACTATTGTGAAGGTGTGCATGATTGATTTTATTTCAGCCATGATTATTTTGACATGGAAGAATTTTTAAATTTTGGATTGGAATAATTTTTTTCTACTAATAAGAATTGCATTGAGGACACATGTTTTACCTCATTAGTTTAGCATGCAAATACTAAAGTTGTGTATCCTCAATTAAATCAAGTTTTTGGTTTGCAAGGTGTAGAAGAAGAAGAAAAAAATATTAATTATTTTCTTAGCAGCAATATTTTATAGTAGGTTGTGTTGAAGAGTGTAAAATAGAGGAGCAATTTGAAGATTGTGAATCTTCACAGGAAGTGCCTCAAGCCTTTAGACTATATACTAAAGTTCAAGAATTAGATTGGAATCATATTTATGATTCAAATATGGAGAAAAGTGTTAGCATTTTTGGTATAGTTGGGTAGCAAACTTTGGATGAACCAAAGAATTTAAATGATTCATTTCAACTTTGGGTTTATGTGTACATGATAGTTTTCAGCTTGATATTCAAGGAGTTTCTCCCATACTGATTTATGTGTAGGTTAAGATGTGCTTCATACTATTGAGGATATTGTGGGTATGTTGTGTCATATAGTTGAGAATGGGGGTGGATCCTACTACTTGTGGTTGCAACATTCATAAGATATTATTTTCTATTTTCAACATGATGACCAAAGTACTATCAATTTGCATGAACATGCATGCAAGAATCAATATTTATCACAACATTGAAATTAATGCAATATTGTTTTGAGAGAAGTCATCTCTTTTACCAATCTCATCTTTGGTAGAAACAAGTATTTCTAGAAAATTAACCATGGCCTTGTGCCATGGATCTTCTTTGCAGGGTCTAACTTGCAAGTGTGTAAATTTATCATATAGCCATACCTCACAATGCCTATGTGTCTTCATGTCATTGGTTCTATTTTTTTCCTACACATGTCATGTCTTGTCTTATATGTACCTTGGTGTTTTAGTGCATTCATGACCCTTATTTGTCATGATGAAGTTTGTTTTCCTTAGTCTCCCTCTTAATTCCCATTTTTTATCTACTCCCAAATATCTAAGTTCTCATTGTTCCTACAAGAGATGCACATCCGAGCAATTAGAGCCAATAATTGCACCTCATTTTTATGTGTCTCATCTTTTCTTTGTTCTACACCAAAGGTTGTGCATTTGACCTTATCCACCCTTTATTGATAATTGATCTAAGAAATCTCTAATTGAGTCCCTTATGTTGAGTAATCATTTGAGGGTATTCATTCAAAGTGTTTTCATTAAATATCCTTAGTAAAATTTGTTAAGGGATAATTTTTTGGTTAACACCTAATGAGTTGGATTTTCTTTAAGTGATTTTAGGTAATTTTGTAGTTTCAAAGTTTCTCATCTCAACATCCATGTTAGACATGTCATTCCTTGCATGCCTTTCCCTCCAAGTCTGCTTCTGCCCTCTAAGCCCATTATCCTTTAATTTTGGAATTTTGAGTTTGATCATCCATGCATCCTTTCCTTAAATACCAACTTTTTCCCTCAAAGATCCACTTTTCTTTTTTTGCCTATTGGACCTTTGGGGTATTTTTTCCCCTCATGCAAAGTATCAAAACTCTTATTGGATTCAAACAAAGGACCCACCTACCTCATTGCATGACTCAGGACACCATTAATGGTCTCAAAATGGATGAGATTTGATTGATGAGGGCTCTCACATGCATCTTGATAACTATGGGCCCCTCTAAGACATGAGTGACACATGAAAAAATATGGCTTTTGATGTAAAAGGAATGGTTTCAAGTGTATGGCCATGTGAAGGTGATACAAGCAAACAAGGGGGGCATGTACAATTATAGATGACCATGGTTCTTTCCCCAAGATCTTTGGATGGTGTTGAAAGATATATATTTTCTATATTTTCCAAACAAAAGGGAGGAAAAAAGAAGAGTAGTTGTACGACCAACAAAATAGTGATATTCACAAGAAGCCCAAAGGTTTCAATTTCCAATTTTGAGTAAATGTATTTTGATATTGTAATAATCTGAATTCATCCCAAATTTATAATAAATATTTATAGCTAATAATTTTTTTCCTCAACCAATCAAATATTACTAAGAAATTCTTTGAAAGTTTTGTTAAGTTTAAAAAATTTAAGGCTAAGTCTTTGGAATGCATTAAAATGTTTGATAATAATTATTTGCTATATTTCCTTAAGTGCCAAAAAGGAAGTGAAGAAGACAAGTTGCTAATTCAACACCAAAATGAGGTAGCTTTGACTCTTATCCTTCTTTCCATTCACACACCATGAGTTAGGGTTTCTATATTGTATGAAAGAAATAGCTTGGCATGGCGTGGGACTAGCATTCGATTCATGAAGTTTCTCCATGTTTCATGAAAAAAAAATTGTAGAGTTTTAGAATTGTAGACAAGAGGCCCATTTAGCTTTACCACATAGCATAGACCAAGTGCAAGATATGTCACGTTTCATGGAGAATGGAGAAGTTCCATGAGTCGATTAAGTCTCACCCACGTTGCATTCATGGTGGTTCCATTTGTACTACCATGTATCCTATTCTAGCTTCATTTAAGGTCTATTTAGAGGGTTTCATGTATTACACAGATGTAGATGCTTTTCTTGAATAAGATTCTCCCTTTTTCACATGATCTTTTACCAGTTTATAGTTGGGTTGGATATATACGTCAAATGATATTTCCCAAATGCCATTGAACTTTCAATATTCCTCATTTGTTGGTTAACATATGAGGGTCTTCCAAGTATTGTGTCTTTGTCATGATGTGTATAAAAAAAATATTTGAGCCCTAGTTAATGTCTAAGTATTCACAAAGATTCTCTGAAGGTGACCCCATGAAGACAATGTTTAAGGGAATCATGACAGTGATTTGGAGAAAGTGTGATGATCATGAGAAAGTATTTGGCAACTCAAAGCCACTACTTGAAAGGTATCATAGTCATAATCCTAGGTACTCAGACATAGAAGATGCTAAAGGATGACAAAGTGGATTGAAAAGGGAGTAGATAGTGTGATCTTGGAGATAACATGACAGTCAAAATAAATTATAATAAGGGTCGTCATGGTTCAAAGAGCAATGAATCAAAGTTTTGAGAAGCATGAAAGACACAAACTAGAGATTCGTTTGAATGGACCATCATTTAATCCTCAAGAGTTTTCCTTGTACAAGAAGTATCAAATAAAGGTGCATAATGATAGACCACGTGATGTCAAGGAAATTTCTTACAAACTCTTTCTTGTAGACACTCATTTAGTTTATGTTCTAGCAATCAATGACAACATTGTTGTTCTAGCAATCAATGACAACATTGTTCCAACTTGTGGCTTTGGTTCATTTCACCAGCAATATGTGATTGATGGGCAATTGGTTGATGTTGGTTTGATTGATATATTACCTAGATTCCTTTCAAGAAAGTACCTATTTTGGGATCTAGACTTGGCGTTTTTATCGCTTGGGAAGTATTCATCTCTAGAAGAAATAAAATGGGTGTAGGAGGCACAAAAGCTTTTCCCTTCTCTGCAGTGTTATTACCTTAGTTACTACATTAATTCTTGTCCAAAAATTAGATACAAAGTAGCATATAATCCCTCATAACTTTTTTGTCTTGTTCGCTATCAATATTTTGGATCATGGCTAGAGAAGATTTGGCATTCTTTACAAACATGAAATGGAAAGGACATGTTGCCCCCCTTACACAATTTGACTCAAGGTTTTAGGATGGATCTTATGATGGACCAAGGATTGTATGGGATATGCAGAAAGAATGTGTCATTACTCTTGGGAGATTATGTAGTTCAACCATGAATGTGTCTACAAAAGTAGAAATGCAGGAGACTTATGTATCTAAGGTATTATCAGATGTACAAAATACAAAGACATCTAAGATAGACAAAGATGCAATATATATCTCAAGGAATATTGATGATATAGTCAAGGCTTGTGTAGAAAGTGAGGAACTTCTTGCTGGTATTTAACTTCCCTAGGGTAGCTATGAAAAAGTGATAGTCCAGAGGAAGAAGAAATAAAAAGAACCTTCTAGAGACTTAAAATTTTGTAGTAGTATTTCATTTTAAATTGCAGCCATGTGAATCACATGACGTTGTCAGAGAATTTAAAGATTGCATCTGAATTTTTGGAGCATGGCCATGGTTAGGAAGAGAGATCAACAGGAGTTTCTCCCATAGTGGTAGCAGAGAAATTGGCTTCCTAGCTAGAAATATTTGGAGGGCTTCTCAATTTCCTTTTACATGCCTATAATGGTTATCTCAATTTTATTTCTTGCAGTGGAATGCAAGATTTGGGACAAATTTTTTTGGTAAAACACCTGCAGTAAAGGCATGTGATGCATTTTCTTCAGGAAAACCAAAGTTGATGGGAAAAGAGCTAAGTCTTGTGATGAAAATTAAATTACTTGAGAAGCTTGAGTGGATTGTGATAGAGAGATAACTATTTGGAAAGGAAGGGATCTGATGGCACCTGCATTGCAAATTTGAAGTGTCCATATTGAAAAATTTGTCTTTGCGCACTAAGAAGTACCCCTAAGAAATCTACCTAAGTGACCTACTTTGGAGGGTCACAATTTGAAGCTAGTTGGTTTTCCTGCCAAACCCCTTGGTGGACACATTTGCTTGACATATCTAAACATGCATGTTAGTTTTTAGCTTCTCATGATGAGTTTTGACAGTGTTTTGAAAAGCGAAGCTGGAGGGTTTTGACACTTTTCTGCTATTTGTGAACTCTCAGTTCTGTGAAGTGGCCTCCCGTTCAAGCTTACATTTTGCAATTGGATGATTTTCATGATGAACGAATTGTTGCTCTCCATTCTCCCTACATTCATATGCTCCCTAGTCTATTTTCAGAGTCTCATGATTAGATTTGATATTTTTACCAGGTCAAAAGCAAATGCAGTTTGTTCACTTTTTACACCTACATTTTCAGAATGCTTCAAAGTGGTCATCGTTGACCCTTAATATCTTTTGACGAATGTGGATTGAAGGGAAGCCCTCTTGCACACATATTCAATGTACCTAAATGACCTAGTGTGTCCAATGGAAGTTCCCCAGGAGAAGATTTGATAATTTTTCATGGAGGTGACTTGGTGTGCTCGAGTTGGTTTCTGACAGGTGAAATTGCAGAAAAGCCTGAGTGAGTCACTTTAGTATTTAATATTTTCACCTCAGGAATAATTTTTCCATGCCATTTGTTGCACTGGATTTTTGGTTCAAATGGTTACATGCATGCTTAGTTTCGCACCTCCTGGATGAGCTTTGATGGGTTAACTAATCATTTTTTGACTGCAATATGGCCAAAATGGGTGTTCTGAAAGGTTTCAAATTTTGAAAATATAAGGACAACCCATTTCTTTTTTTGGTCTAAAACCTCTATAGCTTCATTTTCATCAAAACGAAGGTCATATGATCCATTATTTTAATGCTTCTTTGGTGTGGCGAACACGTCTCGGGGACAGTTTACAAAGGAGGTACCTGAGTTTTGATGGCTAGGTGAAGTTTGAGGAAATGGGTTTTCTCTAAATAATTGATTATGACTGCACGCAAAAAATATTGGCTCCAAGTGTCCTAGTTTTCCCTTAGTGAATTTTCTCCAAATGGGTTGCATGCGTAATTAAAATTTGTCCGTTTTCTAATGTTTTCAAATGTTAATATTTAAAACATTTTGAATATTTTAAATATTGGGAAAATGCAAAGAGGCATTTAGGGCAAACATAAAATGCATTTCAAATGTTTTGGAGGACAAGCAAGTTTAATTCTTGCTTCTAATTGGTCCAGAAGCAGCTTTCACGACTTTAATAGTTGCACAACAAAACTCATCACCATTGCCAATTTTGAATGAGATTGGAGAAACAAATCAGAGATGCAATGTTTTCCAATGATCAGTCTTCATTTGGGCATGTTAATTAAATTTTTGTGGCAAAATACTAGTTTTAATAATTTTTCAAGGTTCTCGCGCAGGCATCGCATCACGTGTCGCGTTTGAGTCCACAATGATGAAATAGATTAGCGATGAGTGATGGTTGTTGTGTCCATCACCCATCACTATTTGATATCTCCCTCTCCAAACTGCATTCGTGATGGGCGAAGCTTCTTTTTCTCCATCGTTCATTGCTAATGGATGTCACCTCTTCCAGAATGCATTAGCGATTAGCGATGATGTGCTTTCTTGTCGGGCATCACTATTTGTTCTTAGCTTTTCTAAATGTATTTGCGATGTGTGATGAGAATAGATAAGTGGGTGGGCCCGTGGCAGGAGTTCAAAGGTTATTATTTGATAAATTTGAATAGTGAAAAAGTGGAGGCATGGGTAAATTGCCCGATAATAAAAGAATTAAAGTTTTCACCAAGTAAAATAAAAGGCCTTTTGCTGCAAAATAATTAAAATTAAATGTGCACAGGTGCAGCCAAGCCGTGGAGTTCTTTGATACATTGCCCATGGCAATTTTTATTAATTTTCCCCTCAATATATCTGCGATATGCGATGCTCAGTAGTGTTTGTGCAAGGCGTGGTGGGCCCATGGAGAATGCCTTATTTAAATATTTTAATGGTGAGGAAGTAAATTAAATGGTAAACTCATGGCTAAAGAGTCTTCTGCCATCGATAAAAAAAGGGGAATTAAAACTTTCTTTTTTGGAGAGCATGATATCGTTGATTTCATTTTATTTTCTCTCCTCACATCAGAGATGTTTGATGCTTCATTTTTTTTATCGCTCATCGCTATTCCATTTGTCATTTTCTCATTCCATTCACGATGAGCGATGAGGATAGTCAGGTAAAGTTTGTAAAGCAGTCTCTGGCCTAATGCATATGTTTTAAATTTATCATTTGATAAATTTAAATGGTAAAAATGGTTGGAGAACAAATTAAAGTATGAAGCAAAGCCATTCCATATAACATATCTCCCATCACTAATAAGTTTTCACTTCTCACACCAAAGTGGAAATATGCGATGTTGGGTAAATATTTGTGCAACATGAGGGTGGGACCCTCGTAGCTTGTGTTTAAATATTATTTTTTGATAATATTTTAATAGCAAGTAATAATCAAGGGAGATGAATTTGCTTGGAAAATGGTTGGAGAAGTGAATCTAAATATTCACTATGTGAAAATTAAAAACTTCTTGTGTTGGGCGGGACTATAAAATGTGAAAGGCATGGGTAATATTTTATGTTACCCAATAAGTGTTTTTTAAATAAAAAGTCTTTACCATTTAAATGCTTTTAGGTGAAAGCTAAAAAAGGTTAAATGGCTCCATTTTAAAGCAAGAATGTTTTATTTACTGGAGATCAAAATGTAAAAGTTTTTCACGGTAAAAGCAAAAGACATGAGTTACAAGCAGTAAAAGTGAAAAATGCATAGGTGAAATGGAGATTTCTTGCAGCCAAGGGTTTTCTATGGCAAATGAAGAATGAAGGTTTTTTTTACTTAAGATATTTTTCAGCTACAAGTAACATCAAGGCATTTTTCAACGTGGGTAAAGAGAAAATGATGAGAATGATGGCTTTCCTGGAAGGGAATATTTTTCTATTACAAGGCAAGTCAGGCATGAGGCATGAATATGAGAGCAGCTTGAAGATTCTTCAACAAGCAAAGGCAGTTATTGATCTATGGACCTAAATGTTTCATATGTCATTGGGAGATCTCCATTTAGGGTTTTTGCACTTTCCTTAAGTGAAATTTTTTTGTTTCAAAAAGGAGGTTGTTCATTCTTTTCTATCTCATGAGAATACTCTTGTAAAAAGTATGAAATGTACAGTGTTTTGTTTTAGGTTTCTGAAGTTTTCTGAGTCATGTAATGAAGAACTTATTCACAGCAATGTTATATTTGCAAGTAAATGATCATATATTCTAGGTTAGTTATCTCCATTGTACACAATGCATAGATTATGAATAAAAGAAATCAAAGGTTTTCTAATATTTGTCTTCTAGTTTTACCTTGAATGTTTGTTCTGTGTTGTTACTTTCATTCAAGGAATGAATTAAATTGTATGAACATAAATAGAGGTTTGTGCAACTGTAGGCTTGAATTATTAAAGTATGACTAGTTTGGTTTCTAGTATCAATCGTGCAATGCATCATATGATAGGCATAACTATGATAGAGTAAAAGTTGTAATGAGTTTGAAGTTTCATGGTTTAGGTGACTCCACCCTGGAATATGGCACTGGTCTCTTGATGTTATAGTTTCCTAAGATGGTTTGTGAGCAACTATATTTTAAATCAAAAAATTACTTATAAATCTTTGTATCTTTGTGTGTTGAGCTTTAATGAATCATATCTCTCATGTTTAGTGTGTACACTACTATAAAGGTCATCCATACCTTTAGGGTATTGTGTTTGCTAAGCATATAAAGGAGATTTAGTTGTTCACTGTGTGTTTGATACTGTGGAAAACAAGTATCTGAAAGCACGTTGTTTGAATCAACCTCCCAAGTTTAATAGAGTCTGAAGTGCATGGGAGAGAGGTTTTATTTCAATCTCACATTCGTTGGCCAAATCTCTCCTTGAATTTGACCATAAGGCCTGGCAGCCCTTTAGGATTCAAGTTGATAGCAAATTTGACAACCAACAGGACCTATTATGACTTCTCCACTAGCAATCCAAGAAAAGCAAGGGATGAATTTGATAGATTGCAAGCTAAGCAATCAAGTTTGGAGAAGAGGGTCAATAAGAAGGTGATGATAGTGTTTGAAAAAGAAGAGGATGAGTACAAGGATATTTTATCAAAAAAGAGCATCATTGAGAATGACAAATCAAAGATTCATAAGGTTATTAAAGAACTTGGTGAAAAGAAGAAAGAAAACTCTTAAAATTACATGGTTGAAAGTAAACAAAGACTTTGGATCCATTTTTTTTCAATCCTATTACTAGGAACAATGGAAAAATTAAAACCTCCTAAGGGTGGTGACTTTTTAGTTGGAAGAGGTTATATTTTCCTTTGGAAGTGTGTGGAAGCAGTCCTTGTCAAAGTTGAGTGGAGGCCAGCATTCTCTTCTAGCACTTTTCTTGATTTTGGCATTGTTACTTTTCAAGCCTGTTCCATTATACATTCTTGATGAGGTTGATGCTACTCTTGACCTCAATCACACACAAAAAATTGGAAGAATGATAAAGGCTCATTTCCCTCACTCTCAGTTTATTGTTGTTTCTCTAAGGAAGGCATGTTTAACAATGCCAATGTTATATTCCAAACAAAGTTTATGGATGGAGTATCTACTATAACAAGAACAGTTCCAGCACAACAAAAGAAGAAAGCTTTAGAAATTAGCCCTGAGAGGATCCCCTCAGGGAGAATAGGCCAAAGTAGTGAATAAAACACAGTCATGTGAGATCACCATACACAAAGTGTTGATGTAGTGGTGCCATTAAGAGTATAGGTGCTATTAATAAATAGAGAAATAAGACTATCCATTATAAAAATGCTAAGTTACAACCATGTGAGAAGGATAGTCTTATGCATAGCAGATCAAACCAAAATGACAATGTGTATTTCTTCTTTAGCAGCTCAAGTGAAAAGAGCAGATGAAAAGGACAAAGTAATATTGATAATGAAGAAGACATGGCATAAAAAGTAGTGTAAAAAAGTTAAGAAGATGAGGGTTGAGTGAGAAAAGAAGACAAACTCAATGACAACCAAAGGATCAAAAGACCAACACAACAATGGTCAAAGACAGGGAGCTCATCATTCAGTTACACTGTACAGAACATGAAAATGACAATCACTCAACAAAAGGGAGTTTAAGATTTTAGAAACCATGTAATATGGCATAATATTATAGTGACTCGATAGAGGTGCATGCACAAATCAATGACTAAATTTCCTTATGAGAAAACTATGAAGACAAAGTTCAAGGAAAGACCTGAGATTGTAGAGAGTGATATCTTGAACATGCTAGACATTGAATCTTCCAGTAGATCTACTGAGAATGAAAAAGATAGTGTGATCAAAGATAGACTCCTACCAAGAATCCAATTGTATGGAGGTGAATAACAAGGAAGGTTAATTAAATGACAAAGCAGACCTCTTCATGACAGAGACAAATAGGACAACCAACACCTAAGCCTCAAGATCCATGTTAAAGAGAATGCAATATAGAGGACTATGAAAGTGTAGTCAAGAGGAAAGGGAGCATATTTATGAGGTTTCACCCTATGTAAAAATACTAGCCTAAAAGTTCTCCTACGCCCTCCTATGACATTAACTCATTTTCAAACAATTATCACACATGCCTTATAAACTTGTTATGGGAAATTATGATAGTTGGCGGAGTGGATAGCAATTGAGAAGATTTAGGGGGGAAATTAAGTCAGTTTGAGGGTCAGTTACAAGTATCTAGGAGTGGAGGCAAGCTTCTTGGAGTCTTTCAAGGATTTGACAAAGGTTGAAAATTCAAGACCATCTTTCTCAATGCCACCTTAGGCTTTTTTTGTGGAATGAAATAAGAAAAGATAATTTTCAAGGTGCCTAGGTGGAGATTAAGCAGCCAGTTCAAACAAAAATCATTAATTTCATTTAATTTATGCCTTGTTTTCCCTCCCATGTGAGGTAGAGAAATAGTACACCTAGTTTCTTATTTGGAAAGTTCTTGCATATTTTGGAAATAGTTTTGTAACTGTAGCAAGTTATAAATCTGTGAAAAGATAGTTTTGTAACTCATATAAATCTATGAAAAAATAGTTTTGTAACTCATATAAATTTATTTTTTACTGTAACTCAATGTAATTTCACGATTTTCAAGTAATTTTTAGAGCATTTACAGACTATGTACAACTACAAAACACCTTTTATTAATAAAAATTAGTATTTTGGCCTTCAAAGGTTTTGTTCTATTATGTGAATGAAGTGGTTGATATGATTTTATATGATTTTTAAATGCAAAATCCTTGAATGAATGTCTTACTTCCACAACCTTTAAATAAAAATATATATTTGTGTAGCTTATTGCTTGTGTTACTATGTAAACAGATGTTAGTTGTGAAGAACACTACATTTTTTCCTTCTAAAATTGTCAGAACATAAACCATTCAATAAAATACTAATACATGGATATGCTAAGCACTGGAGTTGTGTACAAACAACTAAGTCATTGAATATTTGTGTGAGAAAGCAGTAGTCACAGTCTAGATCATAGTTGGACTTGTAACGCCCCGCCAGGAAACCCTAGAGGACAAAACACTATCACCTAAAACGAAACAATTTTTTTTTTTAAATGCAACATTCACACGTATGCAAGAGAATATCAAGTACTAGTTTCCTAAACTAAATCCTCTAGGGTCCACGACTACGCTACTAATACCCAACTGCTAACTAGCAAGAAATTTAAAATTCATTACCTTTAACATGTTCTAATATCAATATGAAAATTGCATCTAAACATTCCATTTATTTAAACCATCAAAGAAATACAGCCATTACATGTATACATGGAATTAAATTGAATCAAATTATTTAATTACAAATACATTACCAACTACCTCATGTCCATTACATAATAGTGTACTTATCAGATACATCATTACAATTACATTCTGAATAAAGATATCTTCTTGTTTACATGTGAGGAGCATACTTCAACATGGAACATGATACATCATGTGGTACAATTCAAATACAAGTATAACAATTTCCAAGGGCCGATACAATGCAGAAGTCCTCAAAACAAGTGAAATTGCCATGACCCTTACAAGAGAAGGGAACCCAATAGAGAACGAAGCACGTTCCACCAAACTGTATGGTACTCGAAGGCCCACCCCTCGTGCTAGGAGATAGCAAAGGTTCCCACCATCACTAACAAACGATGGAAAAAAGACATGCACAAGGCTAACATGACATATAAGAAAAAGTAGTACAACAACTACAACTATACATCACAAATGGACAAAGGTATAAGACAACATAGGAATTGACATGACAAAGATGAACAAGTAAGGAACATCAACAAATCAGATTAAACACTTCCAGAGGCACATAAACAACCAAGGGGATATAAGAACCAAGAGAATACAAAATTATCGTAGGAGGGAGTGTCATTGCATAATTTGCTATGGGTTACCCTAGCATAACCTTCCTAGGCTACCAGACCCCCATCTTAGGTTACCCTGGTTGCCTCTACCAGTCGTCGGACCCCCATACAAACTATGCGGGACCAACTTACCTTCCAATTGGACCAGGCAGTTGGTCTTTCCATTCCAGACCTTCTCGACTCATCTCAAGCCTATACGAGCACTTGAGCCATGAGCGAGGCATTATCTTATCTTGATTAGTGTTTTAACTACCCAAAACCCCTAATTAATTAATTAGATTATCACTTGATTAAACTCTTAGTGAGTTACCCTGGCGACCCTTTGTGTGTCGGACCCTCATTGAGAGCCACTCCCCTACTAACAACTAGGAAACCAATAAAATCAAGCGCAAAGCCACTTGCACAATCACAAATCTCATACTCAATACAACATAGCGAGGCATATCCTTCCTGCTTTCAAGTTACAAACTCCAATCACAATGTGAACATACTATGCATGGCTAATAGGCATCACATACGTGCTCAATGCAAAAGCAATTAACTCCAATATTTATCATTCTCTCATCAAGAAAAGAATCTCCCCTAGCCTTTGGAAGACTCTTAATAGTCACTTACATAAGGATTACATGTTCGAACAATACCCACATTCATACCAAACGATGACCACTCACTAGTTTCCACAACCTCTCAAAATCATAAGAGAACGTAGAGACGTGGTGGGATTATGAGACATTCGTTTTATGATTAACGATAAATCATCAAATTCAAAGGTAATCTTTATATTCATCACTAACTTCATTTATCTTTTACACTATATCAATCTTTCTAAGAAACAATATTTCTTGATTTACACAATTAAATACAATACTAAGAAGGTAGAAATCCTTTACTAATTAATTACAATACATCTTTGTGATTTCCATAACTTACATATCTCAATTTATTTATAATTAACTATTATTTACTTGTTTGCTTACTTATTTTCATATATAATTTACCATAAAAATAATTTATCCTAAAAGTAATTTTTAAAGAATTATAAGCATGAAAGGAATTATATACATTTAATTATACTATTCCTACTTACATAGGATATTATTTGCTTTTCCCTAGAAAGGAGATAATCTAAGGGAATCCTATTCATACTAACTTAATTTTAGTTTAAAAGATTCCTTAAAAAAAAACATGAGAATATACTCCCTTTACTTTATTTAAGGGATAACTTAATTAAAGATTTCTACGTTGACTTTCCTTTCTTTCTTAGACTTTAAGAGCTTAATTTATATTTTACTTTATTTTAAAGGTTGCATTATAAAGTGAAGCATCTCAAGATAAAGACTAAACTCTTCTTTCTTTTTATATTTAAACGCACTACAAGTAAAGCTCACCATTTAAAAGGGCCCCAAATTTCTAATGCATAAAATCTTAGTTTCAACTCAAGTTAAGCTTCTAAAACGTTATTTTGGATGAAACGAATGCTACAGCAATCCGCAATCTACAGCGAAACTCTTAGACACATACATTGCGGATTACATTAAACAAGCTCGCAAGGAAAATACCTAACCTTATCAACGGAACCGTTTATATAGAACTAACTCTATATATATGTATATAAAAGTTTAAATACTCGCTATGGCATATCGTGTAAATTATACATACAAGACTTACTTCCAAATTCAATTTGCTCACATATAAGGGTTTAAGGATTCAATAAAAGAATTGAACACCTGTTCTAAGGATTAAAGGTGCATATTCTCATGACGGCAAGGCTGTCACAGCCATGCGTGGGTCAGAAAAGGCTATTCACATCCAGGCTCACATAGTCAAACTAAGGCAATGAAAAGGGTGAAATGACTGGGAGAACTATACTGGTGATTACTACAACTGCGCAAGACTTTCAGATGAGTCTAACAAGAGCAAAGAACAGAGGACAGAGCATGGATCTGTAACTTGCTATTTATTCACTTTTATATAAACCAATATGCATGTGTTAACAATCCACAGGGAAGTGGTTTACAAAGAAGTAGAATTTTAAGGAGAAAAAACAACGCCATTCAGACACTGGTTAGGGTATAAGTAGAGAACTACAGATGCGCATTAGACAAAGAATGTTGAGAGACTGCAACTGTACCCAGGCAGCCATGCGCGTGGGAAAAAGGGAGGCCCAAAACAATATATATGTATAAACATCATTAGCCTTAAGCATGCTAATATCGATGGAGGCATGAGAATATCGATAGAAGGATATCGATACCATTTTTATTTGAAAGATTAACAGAACACCGAAATAAATATATATTGATAGAGAGACGTTTATATCATACACTTCATCCACTTAAAACCACAGCGAAACTAAACGCCAGTTTAGGGTAGAATCTAATAACAAAAGATGGCTAAAAAGGCATTCAATACCAAAAGAAGAGCTAAACACGGCTACGCATGGTGCGTTTGGAAAAGAAGACCAACTAGAATATATAGTAAGCAATGGATATCAATAAGAATTCATAGATTGGAAAGCAAATCGGCATTCACACCTCTAAAAATTGATAGAAGGTATCGAATGCCAAGCTAGCTGGAAAGAAAATACATGCGATAAGAGCTGCAAGTAATACTTATTGACTTGGTTCAGAGTTCGATATACAGTCGGTTGAAACAGAGTGCATACACGAACTAAAATTCGGCTGGACAAGAATACACACATATAAATTATGCTGCTATAGGCTCGTAGATAAGCGCATCTACAGGCGCACCCAGACCATGCAATTCAAATTTCAATTAAATGCAAATCGAATTTACTGTGCAAGAAGAAACAGAAGTTACGCTACACATTACAGGCCTAAACTTGATGGTCATAGGGGAATAAAAGAATCGAAGAACCTTTGTGGTTATTGATTGTAAGTTCAACTCCGCATGATATAGGGCGATGGTTGAAGCCAAGAAAACCAGTGGCTCAAATTAAATATGAAATGAGAGAGCTTTTACAATAATCGGAGCAACGAGATCTATTGACACAAATATGTATTCCAAAGGATTTAAAGGCAAGAAGAAGAAGACGCGGGAACATATTGGAATGCATGGAAATAACAGGGTAATTTCCCAGCTTCAAAACCTAATTAAATACAATGCATGATAAAAAAATTACACAAAAATCTTTCACAGAACCAATTTCAAAATTCATTTCAAGATTTTGTCTTTAAATTTGTTTCATTAATAGAACAGACAGAGACAATAATCAAGAAGCGGAGGAACCTGGAAATAATCGTGCAGTTATTCGAGATTAGAAAATTGATGTAGAGCTCAGCAATTCAGCTTTCTAGCACTCTGGTCGATCCACCTATTACAAAACCCTTCCCAAACAGCTGAAAGTTCCTAACCCCCCTTCCCCCCTCATTAATCTATCCCAGATTTATATTAAAACCCTTGTATTGAGGCCGACAATCAATTTGAGCATTAAACATGGTGAAACAGAAATGACGTGGCAGAGGTGCGGTGTATCTACGTGTTGATATACTTAGATCGAAATCTTTTGCACATATTTTTATAGCTCATCATTATAGTCCCTGCAAAGCCCTTTCATTTTTTTTATTTTTTTTTAAGGATATTGTCATGATGAATTTAGTGGTTTCATCACCTAATTCCCTGCTAGCCAAAATGGGCTCTCCGAAAAGACACCTCCTACGCAGTTTGCAACAACCCTCATAATAACTTTCCCTCTTACCATAACTGTCTTCCACTTCCTATTTTTTTTTATTAATTATTTCCTCAATTAATTAAATTTCTATCTTTTCAAATTTTTATTTAATTTTACATTCCTTTCAATTTACACACAATAAACTATTAATTAAATAAATACTTTCACAATATTTGTTTTAACTTAATTATTTTATCTTCATTAATCAAGGCCTGCAATTTCACCATTTTAATTTAATGAAATAACCGAACAAAGCACAAGTCATAAGCATGACTCAAATGGATAGACCAAACCTCATACAACAACATGGTCAGGGCGAAGCATGAAGGGGCATTACAGGACTGCTCACCAAATACTCACGAGTTTTTTTTTTAAACAAGTTTTAACGGAAAGTACTCGCCATAATTACTTGTCATTTTTTTGGACAAAAACTCACCTTTTTTTGACGAATTTTTGTCAAAAACTCGGCGATTTTTTCAAAAAACCTGTGCGATCAGAGACTTGAGCCCACGACCAACAAAAAAGGCATTTCATTTGGTTTTTTGAGTTGTTCTAAACTCTTTGTTGAGCAAAAACCCACTCCACACCATTTTGCACCATTTTTCAATGATTGTGCATCGAGGAGATGAGATTCGAAAGAGATTTTCATCAGATTTCAAAGGAAATTTGGATTTCTAGGTAGGTTTTATGATTTTTCTTGTTCTTTCTTTTTTTAGTTTTTCTTCATTTTTGTTGATTGTATGCTTAAAAAAAATATCAATGAATTGTAAAATAGATTTAAATACAATCATATTGTTGAAAAGAAGATTTAGATTCATCAAAACAAGAATATGTGACTTTTTTCTCATTTTTTTTTACATATTTTGCTAATTTTTTTCTTTTTTTTGAAATTTTCTTCAAACCCTAGTTATTTTTTTTATTTTGATTCTTCTTGTTTGTTGAAAACATGTTTAAAATTATATATTAGCTTAATTTGTTACTAATTTAAAGTGATTTTCTAATTTTTGCATTTTTTCACATTTTTTTGTAACCCTAGTTTATTATTTTCTTTTTTTAATCCATTTTTTTTATGAAAATGTTTAGAATCTTAGATTAGTTTTGATCATTTTACTAATTTAAAGTAATTCATTTTGATTTAATATAATTTAGCTTACTTTTAAATTTTCTATCAAAAAACTAACAAGTTGTGCTTTCACTTTGTGTATGTAGGTTAATTGATAATGGCTTCTGAATCCGCTTCTACCCCTGCCTCAACCCCATCCATGTCTAGGATTTGGGAATATGTAGGCACTCATCCAGCAGGAGCTAGAGATCCTTCTTAGAAATATGCATATGAAGGACTAGAACATGGATCAATGTATTGCATTAGATGTAAAAATGTATACTGTGGAGGCATCAATCACTTTAAATACCACCTTGTAGGCATCCCTAAATGTGATGCTAAGGC
>VDFB02270651.1:657459131-657814862 GCA_007258455.2 Sequoia sempervirens
GAATATATTGATACATATGTATATTATAATAATAAGTTATATATATACACACAAATATATATATATGAATATGAAATGTTATATTGAGATGTCACTCGCATATTATAATGCAATGGAAGTAGTATGTTATCACATAAGATAAGCAAGTTAATGTTGTTATAAAAGTATGCAAACAACCACACATGGCTTGAGTAACTATGTGTTGGAATGAGTCAACTGTCATGTATATAGCAAGAGTGGCATATAATTTCATTACTGTTTTGAAAACATTTAAAGGTAATTGTTTTGAAAGCATGAAACTGCTAACTTAGGCGCCAGATTGTAAGAGTTAGGGCATGTCCCCATGCAACTGCCTTACTTATTTTGGCTAGCAGCCACTGCTTATTTTGATAAGTAGCCACTGTTTAGCTAGTGGCCCCATGAACATTTTATTTTGCTGTTTATTTTTAAGCAGTCAACATAAATTTGAATTTATAATAGTTAATAATAATTTCTGCAATTAAAAATTCAAAAGTAAAAATAGAAGGAGATATTAAAAAAGAGGGAAAAAAATTAGAGGAGCCATGTGGCATCTTTGAAATTATGCAGCTGCTACTTATTTCTAGCCCCCTTCTTTTTTCAACAGCTTATTTTCAATTCTTAAGCAATGGCTGCTTAAAAAGATTCCAAATTATCCTTTCCTAGGATTTTTTTTTTTTGCATGGGAACACTCCAACTACTTAAACTACTTAAATTTAAGTAGAAAACATACTTAAGCAACTGCATGGGGATAGGAGGTTAGAAGGCAGGAAAAGCCACAATATAAGAAGCTTGCAAATAGGAGTGTAAAGCCCACATGAAGCTCCAAAAAGGGAGTTTTAACTGAGTAAAATAACATATGCAAAGCTAATAAACCACAACTTGGGTAGAGGAACAAACTAAGTAACTTTTGGACTCCAGGTGTGCTATGAAATTGGAGATTTTTACTGAGTTAGTGTACAAAAAATCACAGGTAGAAGAAGTCAGCTGGGTCATGGCATTTATAGGAGGCATGTGAGAGTTTTTGAGAGATAAATTTGCAACCATTTCAACCATCAAAGCCCACGGTTGGTAGAGGGAAGAGAGATGGCATAAAACTTAGCTATATTTTAGCTAGAAACCACTTTTCATATCTGTATAAATAGAGGGTTGTAGTTTGTTGTTTGGTTGTTCATTACTATGTTCATTTTTTGTGTACATTTGTGTTGTTCATTTGCATTATTTTTGAGAGAGAGAAATTTTATTGTGAGTTTGAGAGCAGTTTTATTGTGAGTTGAGAGTAGATTATATTATGATTTGAGAGCAGATTATTTGTGAGTTTGAGAGCATAGAATACTTGATTAGAGTGGAGGTAGCTTGAGATTGGAGAAGGTAGCAAGCTGAGTCTTTCTACATTGAGCATAGAGTTGCAAGATTTTTGTTGGGAACTATATTTTCCAGGCATGCTTTAGATATTCTTAACCATTTTCTCTTTCCAATTTCGATACTATGATTTGTTATTGTTTGCAAGTTTTTGTCAATCATTATATTCTTATTGTAGTTTTGAATAGTGTTTATGCATATAGCTAGAATATATACAAGATGGCTCGAGGAATCGTATTAGCATGATAGATATAGCTATCAAAATTTTAATGTTTGATTGTACTCAAGTGAAGCTAACTAGAAGGTATTATGACAATATCTAAGATATAATATGATACATATAATGATTGCATAAGCTATGATGTTTAGTAATGAAATGGATTGGTATCATGATAGAAGTAATATGCCATCATTGTCTAGGGTATGATGTTATGAACGACCAAGTTGATAGTTTAAACCATGAGTGGAGAACCTACATTCTCAGATGCTCATATTTCTTTAGCAGTAAGAGGACAATATATTCCTTGGGTTAGGATAAACTAGAGGTTGGGTTAAACCTATTTGGTCAGTTAGATCAATTTAAGTGTGTCATAACTTTATGGAACTAAATCTTGTTTATATTATCTTAAGGTCAAACCTAGTCAATATTTTTCTAAGGTCAATAGAGTTTCCAAGTTGAGCGACGAGGTGAGTGAATAAATGACACCGCTTCATAGAAATTGGATTTGATTTATCTTATAGATATCAAAAATTTGGCCAAAGTAAGTGTATAAGTCACTGCATACACTTTGTCAGTTCACTATGAGCTAAGATTGCATAGCTAGTAGGGAGTGTCATGCATAGTTGGTGGGTATCCAGTGTATGACAACACTATTTATGTAGGACACAACACCATGCTCAATTAGGAATTTTCTAGAGGATTTCCATACCAAACTCTTTGTTGAAGGGTAGGGCCATCTACCAGTTAGGAGATGTGCGGGGACCACTTAGGTCTATGGTTGGGGGAAAAGCACTCGTGTGATGCTCTCCCTCTTGCAGTTGGCAACCAAGGCTTGTGAAATAAAAGAAGAAAAAGATTAAGTTGTAAGTTCCAAGTGAGGACATCTTGACCATTATACTCTTGTACCATTAAGCTCTTGTAATCTATGATTTGTAAATGTGATCTTGAATCTTCTTGTAAATTGTGTTTAAAAGATGAATTCATTACTTGGGATTATGTAATGTTATTTAATTCACGCAATGTAATATGAAATGGTTTATTTAAAGTATGAAAATATGTTATTAAAAAGGAAAATTTTACTTATATGTTTATGATAACTTGAACTTTTCACATTCTGAGTTAAAACTTAGGTGAAATCAATAGGGTAAACTTTGGGCATGTTATAAGCCACATACATGATTTGGATCTCAAGATACTTTGGGATGAATATTATCCTCATTTGTTGATTTTAGGGGTCACACACAAGGTTTATAGCTTGACCACATGTTTTATCATATGTGTGCACACTCTTATGAAGGCATGAGTTGATCCTAAGTTTATGCCCATATTTAGTTTCCATATTTAGATGTTTTTGCACATATTTGTTGACATATTGAAAGCATAGTGAGTAGCCAACTACTAAAAAATACCATGATGCACCAATTACCATTTTATTACAACAAAAGGTACATTGGAAGTTTAAGTGGTTGCATAGGATATGAATTACCTTAGGCATGATAACATATTTTTCTTGGAAAAGCGTAATAGGTAATGAGGTTGCATTTTCTAAAATCTATCTATATGCATTATATTGGTAGATAAATGGTTGGTATTACATACTACCATAGATTATAATCAATATTTTATGTAGAGAATTGATAGTTTGTATAGACTTTGACTATGTTGAGATCACCATGAAAGGAATAATAGGTTAAATTTGACAATCATCGTTATGGTCTTAGATTTGTAGTGTAGGAAATCTCTACATATTTTCTTTGTAATCTCCTAACGAGTAGGCAATTAAATTTATAAAGATATATTTTATATTTTCAAAAGATATTCTTTGAAAGAACCTTGTTTTATCTTTACATGCTTTATGTGTCCTTGAACTGGCTATTCATTTAACTTATTATTGATACTACATCAATTAATCCAGATGCCACCTGATTTGATAGTGTACCTCAAACAAAACCACACATAGTAGCATCTATAATGTTCAAAAGTTAATTTTCTCATAATGAGGCTTGCTCTTTTACTCTAGAATTTCACTTCCTTGTCCATATTTTACACTCAAGTGACTAGAAATGGTTATACAACTACTTATTAAATAAAGAGTTTTTGCATGAATTCACAATCAACACATGACAACACGCAATAGTATAATCAACAAAAATAGGTAGAAGTAGAAACATAATGATGAATCCACTTAAATAACACTTAATATAACCAATTATTATATTTCTTTAGTTTCATTCACACACTCTAGCACTTGTATTTTTGCATAAATTTTTAAGGTTTCCTATTCTCTAAATATTTTTGAATCATTGTGAGATTTGATACTCATTAAGAATTTTTTGTTGATCAACCTCCTCAAGATGAACCCCTAAAGATTCCTATGACACTATCCAATCCAAATACCCAAATTTTACTACAAGTGAAAGTTGTAGAGTTACAAAGGACACTATTGTGGTTGTACATGATACCATTGCACAAGATCAAATATAACCACCCATATAGTTGTCCTCCTAACATAAAGATCAAAAGTAGAGAAGTAAAAAAACTAACATAGAAATGTACTTCAATATTTTATTGTACTTTTTAAAAAATTCTAAATTAGACCATTAAAAAAGAAAAGGATCAAATAAACTTCCCACTTATTTTTATCTTTAAATGTGTATATCCCTAACTTACAACTAAGTCATTATTAATATATTTTTATTTAGCTTTATAAGGAAATAAACTACGCTACATGAGTATAAGGTTAATTAAATACCATTGGTCCTTGGGGATGTGTCCCTACTAAAATACCCCTCGTTTGGAAGATGAGGACATCTTCAAGATGCGGGGACTTGAGGGAAAGATCCCCCTGCTATCCTGCCATCATCGCTTAAGTCTCAAGGATGTTTTCAAGATGCTAACTAGCTTGGGGACTTTGGGACATTCTTGATATGTTCAAGAGACTTTTAGGAGTTTCCCAACCATCCTAAGGACTTTCAAGTGTTACAAAAAGTGATAAAATTATGAAAATGGCATTCACCATGAAGGTTTGTGAGATTTTGAAGGCTTTAATTTATGTTTGGTGGTGAGGGATCAACCCCTCGACCTTGCCTTGTATTACAATAGGGAGTGTGCTAGAGGCATTTCCCCCAAACTCTACAAGGGGCATTGGCCCCAAACTCTGCAAGGGGCATTGCCCCTTAACCCCCCTAGGGGCTCTACTCCTAGACCCCTACAAAGGGAATTTTTCCTTGACTCCACCAATGGATTTCCCACCAATGACCCTTGATTTAATAAAATATCTTGCACAATAAAAGAAAGTTGGTCCACCCTCCTGCATGAGAACTACTCCTATACCATTTCTTGAAGCATCATGTTCCACAATAAAATGAAGTTTTGAGTGGCTAGCATTGGAGTTGTACACGTAGCCTCAGGTTCAATATCTCAAATGTTGCATTAATAGACTTATTCTAATGAAAAGAATCCTTTTTCAATAAATTTGTGAGGGATTTTGCTATACAGCCATAATTCTTCACAAATCTTCTATAGTATCCAGTCACTCCTGAGAAACCCCTCAATTTATTGATGGTTTTGGGAATAAGCCATTCCATGATAGCCTTAATTTTGTTAGGATACTTATATTTGATCTTCAAGAACTTGTAACGCTTGATATACATCATGCAAAACTTCTTCCCATGTCTTGCTATAAATCAATATATCACCAAATAACACTAATATAAACTTCTTCAACAACTTCTTAAAGATGAAATTTATCGAACTTTGAAATGTAGATGGTGCATTAGTAAGACCAAATTACATCACTAAAAACTCATAATGACCCTCATGAATCCTAAATGTTGTCTTAGAAACATCTTATTCCTTAATTTGAATTTGGTGATAACCTGATCTAAGATGTAACTTTGTAAAATACATAGCTCCATTCAATTCATCTATCAAATCATCAATGACTATAATAGGAAACTTATATTTGATGGTGTACATATTGAGCACTCTATAGTTTGGGTACATGCACCAAGTTTCATCCTTCTTACGTATCATCACCACGAGTGAGGAGTATGCACTTTGGCTATGCCTGATAATACTTGCCTCTAACACCTCCTCCACAATCTTTTCAATCTCACTTTTTTGTGTCTATGGGTACCTGTAGGGCTTGATGTTGGGTGGCTAGCTCCCTAGAACTAGTTGCATGGCATGATTATGATCCCTCTTAATAGGAATTCCTTTAGGAATATCTCCAAAAACTATTGAGTGATGATAAATGATTGCTTGTAAATAAGGATGGGTAGAAGCATTAGATGGATAGACTTCAATGAACATAATTGGGCCAAAAATCCATCAACTCCTTTCTTAAACAAATTTTGCATTTGATGAGAGCTTATCATTTGTGGGGATTTTTCCTTCAACCCTCTTAGCTCTACTATCTTTCCTTCTGCTTGAAATCTCATGAATAGTTCTTGGAAGTTCATCTCAATTGTTCCTAAAGTAGTAAGCCATTGTACTCCCAAAGCAATATATACTATTCCCATGTAGATAACGTACATTGGGCTATCAAGGTGATAATCTTCCACGAATAATTTAATGCTATGATATTTTCTTGAACAACTAATCATATCACCATTTACAATCAGGACCTATAACTTTGGAGTTGAATATATAAAATGATTTAGATAAGTAGCCAAATTTTTGTTGATGAAATTATGAGTATTACCCGAATCGATCAACGCTACTACTTTTTGCTTCTTTAAGAAACCCACTACCTTGAGAGTTTGTGGGGTGCTAAAACTTGAGAGTGAATAATAACAAATGACTGGTTGGGAATCATGTGATTCCTTGTTTGACTCCTTGTCACCCTCTAATATTGATTCCTCTTCTTCCTCACTCAGACCTTCAATATAGAACAATTTATTTTCACTATATTCACGCCCTCAACCATATTTGTTGTCACAATTGAAACACAACACTTGTGTTCTCTTCTCCCCAATTTATTATGAAGTCAAGCTAGTAGGTTGAGGTAATGAACATGTAGGATATCTCCTTTCACTTAAATTTATAATCCCTTGTCACCTATTATCCAAAAAAATCTCAACTTGTCTTGTCATTAGTATTGCTCATGCAAGGATTGTGGTTGTAACAACCATACCTGATATTTTATGTGATCAAGTTTAAATCACCTAGAAATAATTCCTTCAAATTTTCTTCTATCATATTTTCTACTCTTAGACAAAGGGTTTTAAATTATTAAATATAGTCCTTGACCATACCTATTTTCTTTAATTTAGTGAGTTGGAAAAAGAAGCTATCCATAATGGGTAGCAATTTTCGCTTGAAAAATTGACCATGTGACCACACAACCCTTATTTCTTTTCTCATAACATAACCAACAATACTAAATGATTTTTTTTGGTTCTAACTATAATTCAATTCATATCCATCTTTTGTTGACTAGGAACATGATGAAGATGAAGAACTACTCCATTTGGCAAAGCCAATTGGTTGGATCCTTCCCATCAAACTCTCTTATCCAACTTTGGTATGAATTGCCTAGGCATAGGATTATTAAAGGATGATCCTTCTTGAAATCTGAGCCAAGCTTGAATAATTCATGTCCAAAAAATGCATTATCTTCCACCTTATTAGGTGAATCTTTTTGCTTATACTTCACACCCCAAATACGTTATTTGAATTCATTCATATCCTTTTGCATGTTCCTTTTATTAACCAAATAACTTCAGTCATCTTGATGTCCAATGATGAAATTTCACGCTTAAATTTCTTGATTTAACCATTAGGGTTTATATCCTCAATTTCTACCTCATCCTTATCTAAAGATTTCTTATGTGTGGTAGCATTCTTTCTACCTATTGTTGCAGGCTCCGTCATGATATTAGAGAATAATTTTACAATAAATCACACAAATAAACTCAAAATAATCTGAAAGTTTTATTGTAACTTACCAGGGCCTAGGTCACACTTTCCTAGAAAAAATAAAAAATTAGATGTTTTACAACCTTGAGAGCGATTTTTTTGGAAACCCTAATTTTACAATAAATCACTTATTTCTACTTCTATTTCTCTATGATTTGGATCATAGTCTCCTTTATTACTTCTTCAAAAACCCACTAAAAATCAATAGCCAAATATGTAGGATTTGGGAGATCTACACTTTCCAAATAAATTAAGTAGAAACCCTAATTCTACACTAAATTGCTTAATTATGCTCCAAATCCTTTAAAATTTGGATTGTAGCTTCTTGA
The DNA here is from genome assembly GCA_007258455.2 of Sequoia sempervirens. Classification (NCBI taxonomy): domain Eukaryota; kingdom Viridiplantae; phylum Streptophyta; class Pinopsida; order Cupressales; family Cupressaceae; genus Sequoia; species Sequoia sempervirens. The sequence goes on from VDFB02270651.1 coordinate 657,466,983, forward strand.
ATACTTTCTTCAAAAACCCTTTAAAATCATAAAACAATTCACCAAAATTTGAAAGTTATGCACTTCCCAAAATGACCTCCAATATTAAGAAAATGCCTTATGTCTATGATGCCAAGATCATGCTTTAATACCACTTGAAGTGAAATAACTTGCACAATAGAAGAAAATGATAGGAAATATATTGCAAATACTTTATAATAATTAAGAATAGAAAGCCACTTCGAGGGGGAAAACCTCCAAATATCTCCAATGAGAATATAATTCACAATATGATCATCAAATAAGACTCACTACCTCCTATATATACCTTATTTATGCCTAGTATATCACCTAAGCCAACTTCGATAGCCCTATATAAGCCTTAGGCTGACCTAATTAACTAAATAATAATATAATATTGATAATATGACTTAATTAAGAGTTAAGATAGCCACAAGCCGACTATTCATAACTCTATGCACACTAATATTAATGGTGTAGCACTTGACCTCACTAGGTGATCTACCTCAAGACCCCCACAAAGGCCACTATCCCTTGACCCCAAACCTCCACCAACCATTATTAATGTTCAATGTAATCATTATCATATTTTTTAATGTTAATTAGTTCAAACTTTACTTAGCATGCCAAATTTCATTTGTAATTCTTATAGTTATTTTTTATTTCCCCCCAAATCTCTACCCACCATTATTAATGATCAATGCAATCATTACCATGTTTTTATATTTATTACTTTAAACTTTACTTAGTTTCATTTGTAATTATTATATTTATTCCTTACATATATTTTCATAATTAATTTTTTATGTGTTATATGCATTTGTGCAACCTCCCACCACCTAGTTGCCCTTGCGTTCTTGTTCCCCCACTGTCCCTAAACTTAGGCCCTTGGCCTCCTTGTTAGAAAACTCAATGGAACTATGTTAAATATATTATAAATAAATAAAATAATAAATAAATGATTTTAAATAAAAGAGTTGACTCAAAATGTGTGTTTGATTAAATTTGAAATATGGATAAATTATAAAAGTGAATGCATAGGTCTTGATGTTTGAAAAAGAGGAGACCAATAAGAATATGATGAGATTTTCTTATCTAAAATCTAATGATGGATCTAAAGTGTACAAAATAAGGTTATTATGATATATAAGATAAAAAATGTATGAACTTGGGTCAATCTAACACTTGCAATATTGATCACTACATCTATAATTTTGATATAAATGGTATCATTTTTAACATTTGGTGCTACCTTGAACCTATAGTATTTAGATAATTGGTACCTACAAAAAATATTTTCTTAATGTTTGTACTTGTAATGAGAAACCTAGTGGTGTTTAAGAATGCCATTAAAACTTGGCATGATAGGGATGGGAAGTCAATTTATTTCCTCCTTGTGGTGTAGTTAAGCCCTATAGTTCAATTCAATAATTTGGATAAATTTTAAAGACAAGTAATTGATGTAAATGATGTTACTACGATAATAATAATTTGGGATCTAAATATCATTTAGTTAACAACTCAATGATCTAGTGCAAGAATCAAGATTTTATTTTGATTGATAAATACACTAGTGCAATCATAATAACCAATACATAAATAGTTACTGATAGGAGTATGAGTGATTTTGAGAAGCATGAATTCTAGTAGTGAGTTATTCTAGATGAGAAGGGATGATATTGGATGATAAATAATGATCTAAATGACTTATTTGTGACATCCTTTTATACATTTTTTAGGCATACAAACTAATTTTTTTGGTGCAATAGTTCACATATAATATTTAGATAGAATTGAGTTGCACCTTGGAACCATAATTAACTCTAAATTTGAGAAATTTAGGTCAATCTCAAATGTGTAGTCAACCTTGTTATGCCCTCCACACTTTAATATTAACTATTTACCACTTTTGTAATGCCTCGCCGTGTGAACCCCAAAGGACAACATAATGTTGCACTAATTTTTTTGTTTTGAAAGTGAAACATTGTGTAAGATAAGCTTGTACATTTGTTACATGAAAGCAATTATACATTTACTAATTCATCTACGTCCTCTGGGGTACACGAGACGGTCATTACAATTCCAAAACTTTAATCAAATGAAAGCAAATGAAAATTGAGACTACATAATGATAACATACGATCATTAATGATCACATGCGAATAAAAAAATACACCATTTTATAAGAATTCAATTCACAGTTCCATAATACAATAGTGGAGCATATTTCCACAAATGCAACATATCAGATAATGGCTATCACATAAGGCTTACAAAGATAGAATAATACATTACAACTATTTTCAGGAGTACATTACATTACTTTAGGAGTACCTTACATTACTTCAGGAGTCCATATGCATCCTATCGTGCAGATGAAAAGATACATCCAATACAAGGTTACATAATGGAACATGGTACAAAAGAACTGAGGTAGAGTCCTGGATTAACTGCATCGACATGAACTTAGACTGGGGACCCAATGGGGTGCATAGCACGTTCCACCCGACCGCGTGGACCCGAAGGTCCACCCCCCGTGCTAGGAGATGACAAGAAAGGATCCACATCCAAACAAGGTCAAGAAACAAGGCTAACTCAACACTAACATAAACAACATCAAACAAGTACAACATCGCTTGTTTAGGAAACCCTTCCAAATAGTTATGAAACAAGACTCGCAACAACAAGGGTGTACCAAGCATAAAGGCCACAAAACGAATACACGTGCAAGGCATGAACCATCTTGCTCATAGTCAAAACCAAGGCAAGGAAAATCATGGAACAAGGTACACCCATGAGAGCTCAAGAAAAGAATACAATCAATGGAACACAAAGGTCTAATCATGAGAAAATTCAATCACACAACATGTTCCCCATCGTCTCTGGAAGCCTAACAGCCTTACCACCTGTGACTTATAAAAAGGAAGCAACTTAAGCATTTATGGTTTCCCAACTCATCCAAAACATGTCTATACATAAAGATTACCTCAATAGAAAAATAAAACAAGGGAAAATATGATCAATCCTAGATCCACTAGCATGCATAAGAGATCAATTCCAATGAGCATTCAGGATAAATAAATAACTATCTACATGTTATAAATATCCATTCACTTAAATGCAGACACATTCCAATCCTACTAAAGATAATGTAGAGAATAATTAATATTTAACTATAATTAAAATACTTTCCACCATACAATTTTTTTTTTTAATTAAACGAGCACTATGAAACCCTACAAGTAGGTAAACCTTCAATTTTCTCTTAATCTAAGATTCCTAACTTATCCCTTAATTTGCTTCAAATATACTTAACATTAAAATGAAACATATATATATTTGTTACTTTGTAATAATAAGTTTAAATAAAATGTAACATTTTAGTTTACTTCAAATAAATAAATTTAATTAAAATGTAATATGTGCATTTGTTTACTTTTAAACTTAATAGATTTAAATAAAATCTAACATTTGAATCCTCCTTAAATAAATCTAATTTAAATCCAATCATAGACTATTATACGCAAATCACAAACTAATCGTAAGGAATTTGTAAATAAATTTAACTTTAAATAACTTCTAATTAAAACAAATTTTAAATGCACTTTGAAAAATAATCTAATTTTTAGATGCACTAGAGAATAAATTTGATTTTAAATACGTTCGAAAATAAATCTAATTTTAAATACATTTCTTTAAAAAAAAAGAAATAAATCTAACTTGGCAACATCAATTGATTTAATATATATTAACATTTCCATCTTAATTTTCACTAATTTCTAAAACTACAATTGAAGTTAACATATGTTTATACATATATCTATCCACCAAGCACAATTACGATTTACGAACACCTAACTATGATTACGTAAAGGAACGTAACTTCGAATTTACATGAAAAAGAAACATTATTAATATGATACCCAAAAACCACAATTTTCAATTTCTAACTTTTCCACCAATTCCCTTATGATATAATTATCAAGCAATATTATGTAGTACTAGTTTTATTTATTTAATTTATTTATTTTTCTATTGAATTAATCTTTAAGATATAAATCAATTCACCCTTATATCAATATAACTAGCAATCGCACCTGTGTGTGCAATGGGTACGCTGAAGAGCTCTAATTTGAAAAGATCAAAGGAAATAAAAATTGGAGGGGAAAAATGGTTTATGCTAGTGTTTTCTATCCTACAGTATTTTTTCTAATGAGACATCTATCATTAAATTATAATTAAATATCAAATTTACGACTTGTTTCTATTTAAGTAAATTAAAAAGTACGAGTTATTTCAATAAATTAATCTATATTAAACATAGTGGTATAGAGTATTTGTAATATTTAAATATATTAAAATGTAATATTAGAAACATTTAAAAAATTACAATCAACATAAATAACCATTATTTGGATTCAAATAATTTTTTTTTGGTTTTTTTGGAGCTTGTTGAATCAAAAGAAAAAATATTACATCTTTTGTCTTTTTTGAATCTAAATCCTATCCTTGTTCATTGATTGACACAAACTTTTTGGCCAACGGAGGAAGATGTTGACAGTTTGCAAAATGGATATTATAAGCCCTAGCTATTCACATATACATTCTAAATGAGGGCGGTATAGTAAATATTGCTCAATGGGTAGAAAAATTTCATGCTTTACATTTGAAGTTAAAGTTACACCTTTCCAACAGTAAACTCCACAAAATCATATGCGAATTCAAGATTAAACTCCTACACCACAACGTAATTGCCGTGTAGGCAAAATTGATGGTTTTTTAATAAAAAATCATATCGCTGTCTCTAATACCCATAATTTACACTAGGGAAAAAACACAAGAAACATTTTTTTTTAACAATAATATAATATACTAACCTTTTTTCTAATCATACATGTGCATGGTACATGCAATGTGCATTGGTGATGTAACTTGTGCAACATTGTCATTGACATGTCGTTCGAGAGCGAGGTAAGGAAATAAAAACGATTTTGAGTTAACTCCAAAGATAGGGTTTACAAGACTCTTAACTCCCAACCAGAATTTGATGCTCACTTTTGCATAATAGTTAATGTCCTTTTTAGATCTTCATGGTATGGGCTCTCACATGAGGAAGCATATAAATATTATCAATTTGATTTACTAGAAACCCTAAGGATTAATTAACGAAACAAAATTTTACAGATAGCCCTACCCTCTTATAGCCATCTTGAGGATGAAATCCATATTTAACATTCTACTTTGCACTTCAAAATATGAGAATGGATAAATTATTTATATTTTACTTACTAATTATTAAACTTCCATTTTATTTATTTAGTATTATTGTTATTTTGTTAATATATACTTACATATGGAATAAATTTAAAGAATATCTTATATTGATGAATATATTTTATTTCCCTTTCACTAAATATTCATTAATTTCCTTAATGGGAAAGGAGGAGGAATTTAAATAAAGAGATAATATATTTTAAAGAGTTCTAATAATACGTGATTTATACTCCTAACATATCCTTATTTAAAATAAGAGAATCTTTTCTTAAGGTATCAGCATATATTCTCCTCTTTTTATTTTAAAGGGGTGGAAATACTACAGAATTTACTTCGATGCTCATTAAATATACGTGTTCTGACGTGGAGATGGGCATTGGGCCCCTAAGTGAATTTTCAATGCCACTCCCTTTACGCTAAAATTACAAACGGGAATTTCTTGCGTGACTTCGCTTCTATTGACTTACTTTGACTTTACTTTGCTTCGTAGTGAATAGAGATGATATTGCATTATAAGGATAATATTGTTACGGTCTCTCCCAAGTCACTAATATATATATTCTTCTTTACCGAACGTGACAAGGTTAAATTTTTTTACTAAACCCTATGACATAAATTTAGAGGTGTCGTCGTTCAAAATGATTCATCCGATTTAATTTTGTGTGGCATCCATTTTAAACGATTACGGTGAGCGGCAAGGAGAAGGATTCAATACGGTTCGTTAACGGACAGAAAACCATAGTCCAAAGCCTTGAGCCTTTGAAGTAATCCGCATACGCAGACGTACTCAGCAAAGCTGATTTTTCCATCCCCGTCGGTGTCGACCTCCGTTATCATCTCCGTCAGTTCCCTAAACGAGAGCGTGTGGCCGAGCTTACTCCACAGAATCAGATGCGAATTTCCAACAGTAAACTCCACAAAATTGAACAGGAACCGGTGATTTGATTAAACTGCTCGAGTAACTACAGTGAGGGCAAAATTGATGGTTAAACAATCTACGGCTGCCATTTACCACACTGTCAACCAGGCCCTCTCGGTGCTTATAAACCGTTGATTGACAAATTGAGCCTGAAAGCTCAAATAGGGACACGCCTTCAGGGTAATTACTACTAAATAAAATCATATATATATATATATATATATATATATATATAAAAAATTAAGCTCATGCAGATATAGTTATCCTTAAATGGAAGTGTACTTAACTAGACTTGAAGAATAAATTAAATTACCTTAAAATCTAAATTAAATTACCTTAAAATCTGAAAAAATAACTTTTATCTTAGATTTTTAAGAAAAAGCACAACATATGCCATTTATAATTTTCCTAAAATTAACCCATGAAACTTCCTTACTCAGAGCTTTTATATTATTGTTACTTTTCTTGTCTTTTAATGTTATTATTTAAACCTAGAAACTATGTATACATCTCATATAAAGACTAGTTACGAATCTCATGCCTAATAAGTAGGAGTAAATGATGCATAAAGAAATAAAAAGGAGATTACATTCAACAAGAAAAAATGATACTCTTTGATAGAAAGAAATCCATAAATGTAAGAGCTATACTAATTGCATAAGGCAGGCGCTGGCTTAGATATGATCCACTCTTACATGGCAAGGTTGTGAAGAGCCCATCGTTGTATTTTGGATAGGATAAAAATCACTATTAAGTGATGATAAATTTGAAAATGGCAAGAGCTCTAGACAGATTGTAAGAGCTTTCAAAATTAAACAATGACTCACTAAGATGCACATAAGAATTCAAATAGAGTGACCAAAAGAAGAGATAAAGAGAACTGTGGGCTGGGGACGGTCACAAAAAATGAGGCAGTCATTAAGATATTGAAGGCAGTTAGCATATTAGCAAGCATGTTAGGGGGGGAAATGAAAGTTTTCTTGTCCAACTGAAAAAAGTATGCAGCTTGCAGCAAGGAGTTGTCTTGAAGAGTTGGTGTTAAGGTTTTAAAAGTGAGCTGCTATTAAGAGAGCTGCAAAACACAATATTGAGGATGCGGTTGAAGGATCTTATAAGTCCAATGATCACCAAATGGAAGCCACAGTGAAGAATCAACAGGTTATTTAAAAATTTAAAATTCCTATTATGTTCAAAAGTTGCAGCTAAGACAGGTTGACAATGGAATCAGAGAGATTATTTCACCCTCTATAACATTCTAATTTCAAGTACTGCAGATGTGACAGGTTGCCAACGGAATCAGGAAGGTTATTTAAATTTTACAACATTCTATGCTCCAGTGTTGCAGCTATGATAGATTGCGAATGGTATCAGGGAGATTATTCAATTTTATACACCCTCCATAATCTGAACACTATGACAAGGCATGTGAAACGTTCTCATGCCTCTAAGAAATGTGATCTCAAGGGATGCAATGATTGCAGGATATGCACAAAATGGAATTTTAATGTATCGCTTGGGTTTCAGAATTTGCAGTTGCAAACTGGTAGCTCCAAAACACAAAATTATTCATCGCTCCTTGCTGTCACTGTGGTTGCTAAGGATAAAGGGCCTGAAAACGCAACTAGGGTTAGCTCCAAAGTATACGCTGATGTTGCATACTCATTTAACGATGATGATGAAGACGAGGTAGAGAAACAGAGGAAAACAAAAAAAAGGCCGAGGTGAATGGGAGGAGCATCAGGCATCTCCTGGAGGGAAATATTTGCAAGACATGGATTAAATGATAAGGCTTTAGAAACTTTCAAGCAAATGCAATTGGCAAGGTGACGCCACAAGAGACGGGCGGGTTATTTAAACTGTTAAACTCCCTATTATGCTCAAACGCTGCAGCTGAGACAGGCTGACAAAGGAAACAGAGGTTTATTTAAACTTCTACAACATTCTATTTTCGAGTACTGCAGAAGTGCCAGCTTGCCAATGGAATCAGGAAGGTTATTTAAATCCCTACAACATTCTATTCTCAAGTGCTGCTACTGTGACAGACTGCGAATGGTATTAGGGAGATTATTTAAATTTTATACACCCTCCACAGTTTGAGCGCTGCCGCAGCAAGGCACGTGAACTGTTTGACAAAATATTCCAAAGAAATGTGCACAAAATGGATTTTGCAAGGAAGCTCTCAAAAAAATCTTTGAACTAAAGGAGCACTTAGGAACACGTCCTATCGCTGTAAGCTTAGCTTGCGTTCTAAGTGCCTGCAGCCACGCAGGTATGGAGAACGAGGGCTGCACATACTTCACACACACGTAGCCCTTATTGCATTACATAAATAATTGATGACTAAGAGTGCAGGGTTCACCTTCATGCCTGTAACAGGACAAGGCAAGAGGCTGCTTGACAGAATGCCTCACATAGATGTCATCTCATGCAGGACATGTACAAGATGGATTTGTTGAAAAGGCTTTTGAAACTTTCAAGCAAAGCAATTGCAAGTAATTACATCAAGATTCTGCACTGAATGAGGCATACCTGTCTAACTTCCTCCACTCGTGTCTCCATCCTCTCCTCAAAATACGCATGCAAAAAAAATGTGTATGCCACACAAGGCCTGTGAATTGTTTTGAAGAAAGAGGTGTTCCCCCGAATGTCGCGCCTTCCACACTTCCCCTCAAATGCAGATTGACAGATGTGTGATAATTCTGAAGCTTTAGAAACTTTTAGCAAAATGCAATTGACAGGTGTAAAGTCAATTTTTATGCAGAAGATATGTGTGCAACATGAAAAGGCATGACTATGAGGATAGGAGAGGACAAGGGAATTTTCTTTTAACTAGTATCCTCGCTCCAAAATAAATTATAAATTTTTCTTTTTTGGCATATAGTTTAAAACTGCACTTTTATCAAAAATAAAAATAAAAAAAATAAAAAATTAATCTATTTATTTATTACTAAAGCATTTATTGTTTGTTTACTTTAAAAAAAGCAATTTAATTAAATTATTTGCTATAACCCATAACATTTCATAAAATTAATCTATTTGTTTATAATTATTTATTTATTTTTCTTTATTTATTTATTCTATATTTATTAATTTTCGACTTACCATTATTATTTCATTTGTCATAACTTATAATTATTTAAAACCATTTATTTTAAAACTTAATCATATGTATATGTATATATATATACAATCAATTTTTTTAATTTTTTTAATTTTTAAAGGACCCTTATAACTTTGATATATTGAATATTCAAGTTTCCCAAATTTAAAAAGATACCCTTATAATTATTTTCTATTAAAATAGTGTCTTTAATAAAGACATAATATAACTTATTAAATCTTTATCCCTCTAGGAAACTCTTAATAATTTAATAATTTAATTAAGGATATTAGATCAATAAACTAACCATATAATAATAAAGTATTTACTCTTGACATAGCACTTTATTTTAATTAGCTAATTGAACAAGGCCACTTAAAATCTTAAAGTTTACCAAATAACCCAATTATCAATGAAATAACACTTACACTAAAATCTAGAAAGACCGATTCAGAGGGGCGCTACAACTTTCTAATCACCAAGGACTTGTGAGGGCAAGGTGAGAGGATACAATGAGTAAATATTGTTATAAATACTTTGATCACAAGATCTTGTAAGGATGAGGTGAGTGTTGAGATGATGGATTGCACAGCCCCTGAAGCTCCAGAATCTTCAATGAAGGACTTTAGCCATGAAAGATAATCAACCACAAAGAGAAGTGTTGCAACAATGGAATGTTGATTAAAGATTCTATTGATATGATGAAAATATGATATTGATTATGATATATTACAAATGAACAAGATGCCTGATTATATAGGCAAGAAGTAAACCCTAATATGCATGAGATGTTGCCAAGTGTTATAATCTAACAACATGTGACAACATGTGAACCCTATGGTGATGATCATTAAATGATGAGATAAATTCTAAAAGGAATCTTATCCCACAAACTAGGAAAGAGAATATTATCCCATTTATTAAATGATTTATCTAATAATGCAACCTAAGACTTAATGATTAAATGCAAGACCTAAGTTAACTTATGTTAGTGTAATAATTAATTAATTAATTACACCAACAGTGAGAGCATGTAATGAGTAAATAATAATTTTATATATTTATTTAAATAAATATTTATGCTTGAAAGATATAACTATAGATTGCATGAATAACATAAACCTTCACAAATATGTTGGAGATTTAAATAGGCAACACAAAAATATGAGAAAAAATTGCTCCCATAATATATTACTCTATAAAAAAAATATTAGTTGATAAAATACAAATAAGATTTTAATTCAAATACAACCTTTGTACAAGATTTCTCATAAGAATCTAAAGGGGTTTCATCCTCTCATCCATAGGAAACAAAAGGGTTTTCATCCTTGAATTATATAGTTGAACATAAGGTTTAAACTATGAAGAAAAGGTATAAAAATTGGTAGTTTCCTCTAGAAAAATAACAATCACCTTATTTTATAGTAGTAGGAGGGCACAAATTGTAACACCTCATTTCCTATTCAAAAATACCAATTAAAATGTTAATGAGTTTCCCTCCAAAAAATAGCCACACTTATCTTGTAACTCCTCATTCTTGTTATAGGATATGTCATAATCCTGTAATAGAATTTGTTTAGATGAAGCTACCAGGTGTCTAGGTGGTTACAACACCCTTTTATGAAAACCCACTCCCCATCTACTAAAAATAAAATATTATTTTATCTTTACTTCTACTTTTCCAACCCATGGCCCATTTATCAATTTTTTTAATTTTTTTATTCTCTTTTTTGTTGGAGAAACATCCAAGAACAGTAGTGCCTTTGGTAACTTTTAATTTCATTAAATTGCCTCAAAGACACGTACAACTGTGCCACAAAGCGGAATCAGACACAGTGCATTTCCCACATTAACCTTTCTGAGAGAAGCACATGTAAATTCAACAACAAGCATTAACAAATTCTACAAACAAAACCAATAAACATGAAAGATGGAACAAAAGATTAGAACACAGATTTACGTGGGGAAAACCCTTTTGGGTAAAAAACCCCACCCTCCAAAACACTTAGCTCAATTGTATTAATCAGCAACAACAATAGTTACAATACAATCTTAGAGTTATGCTCTTTAGGAGTTTACATCTTTTTCATTATGGAGAATACAGGCAACAACATAGTTCAGAACCTTCACACTGTTACAATGTCCTCAAACACATAGTGTAGATTCATTTGAGTTCACCATCCTCTTAGCCTTACCAGTCAGCCTTACGGCTAGCTAGGCCTTCACCTTGTTCACTCTCTATCTCTTTGCTATCAAGTTCACACCAACCCAATCGTTCTACCGTTCTTCTTACTATATTCACTTCGACCCTTCGATTTCCAAGAATCTACTGTCCAAAACCGATTCGGTTCGCTCAACCGCCAAGAAGCTCAACAGTCAACATTATTCCACATTGGCACAAAATATTAACAGTCATTAGTTTATAAACAAAAGCCCAAAGACTTTAGGTATCAATGAGTTATCCCTTTTGATTACCAACTCACTCGTACACCTGCGGTCAAACCAATCATCGACATGGCCCCACCAAAGTGAACACCCATCGGCGTGTCACTCAAAATGATAACTTCATAACCATTGCATACAAGTTACGGATTTACCAATCCCCGCGACCACTGTCGCCTAGTCAGAGATAACTCAAACTTCATAACCACCACAAACAAGTTATGAAGTTACCAAAAACACCGATGTCGCGAAAAATAGAGGAGATCGACCAGATAAGAAGTTACAAAACTTCCAAACTCCGCGACTTATGTTACAAACTTAGGAATTCCAGCGATTGACCGACAATGAAGACTTTAATAGAGATACAAGCCAACAAGTAGAGGCACAATTTCCAACAATACAATGGTACAAGCAAGATCCATCACTTTCAGAGGTCTAAGCAACAAAACCAAGGTTTCACCAGTGAGTTTGAGACACACATTCTCAATAATCTCCCACTTGACGAAGAACTCACTAAACCCCTTTCCAACCTTCAGAACCACTGTACCATAGCCATTCATGTGATAATAAGAATCTCAAACAATGATCTCGTGCTCCAGCCAAGACACTTGCACCAACATCCAAGATGTCCACCAACTCAGGCAACAGTTTCATCCATCCACTACAAGACAAGAAATCAACCAAGGCATATATGCACCAGTTTATAGCAAAGACTATAACATGTTGCCACCACTTCACTATTCTCACATGCTATACATAAGCAATATCAATGTCAAAGCCTCAAACAGAACACAATAGTGAGGTCATTCTCCAGAAACAAGATAGAACATCGGCTAGAATAGCAACTAGAGAACTAACTGCTCCCATCCAATTGATTAACCCACATGATTGAAAATAACACCCACAGCTCGTGCTATTCCATCCAATCTCACATACCTTCAAGGTATCCTCTTTAGTAGACTTATGTCAGCAACATAACCAACCCATCAACTACAGATACAAGCACCATGCATAGACCAATCAAAAAAGACCAAATGCATCCAGGTACTCCCACTGCATGGGTAATGCCAAATCTACAGGATCAAAGACATAATAGGTCTACCAATAATAGCACATAGAAAATGTAACCATGTAGTACCAAGGGATTATCCACAATGATATGCACAACCTGCAACCAACTACTACAAGAATCATTTCTCTCAACAGTCTTCTAGAGCTCTTCCACATTCTTCAACACCCAACAAAGGAAAAATATTAAGAACCTCCATGTCATCACCCAAGAACATGAGTGAAAACACATGACCACAAGCTAGTGATCTCTACAACTCTGACCAAACCTCAAACCAATGTAATGTGAAACCAGATATCCAAGAAGACAACCAAGAACAAAGAGAGAAACTTTGCACATCATATACCTGTAGAACATCCTCCTACATACACCTCTAAAAGCCAGCTATGTCAAGTATGATCTCCTTCAAAAAACCCCAAGAGAAAAGCATAACAACATCCAACCATTCAATCTCGAAGATCAAACACAACATATGAATGTAAGCTACTCAAAGAAGATCAAACTACTTCATTTCCCATATCAGGAAATCTGCCCACTACCATCCCCTATGACCATCATAGATGAAAAAATATAAATTCAAGGAGATAAACATGCTATCCATCTCTCACAATGAATCTTCCAAAACCATCTAACAACAACTCAAGATCCATATCCATGAAAGAAAGCATAAAACACATATGAAAGATACAATGGGAAAATACCTCTTAGATTAGACTTCTCTGCCGAGTAGACCAAGAGTGGCGAAAGAGAATGCTCCTCTAGGATAACCAAATCATCATGTCTTCTCCAAGAGCAATCTCCTCATTAGTCTTTGTTGAACTCACGTCCAACCAAGGTGTAGGCTTTTCGGCCTTTCTGCTGAAAACTTCATCAAAAGTGTCCATCAACAGTTCTCTTCTCTCAATAGAAATACAACCTCACCTTATTCTCCATGTATCCATGAGTACTGGCAACTGATAATCTCATGCTAAACCCCAATTTGCATTATTGCAATATCATGAAGTATCAAGCAAATAATCAAAGTGCACCCAATACACAAAGAATTACCAAACCATTGTCAAAGCTCCAATCATTTGAATCAGGAACTTATCATGACACCATGATCTGCACACCCCCATTAGGATATACCATGCTCCAAGTGACTTCACCATGGTCTCAAGTACAATGCACAATGTCAAAACTCCAATACATAAGCAAGAGTATACCATGACATAAAGCAAACAAACTCAAAACTAATATCACCTGTCAAGAACCACCAACACCTCTACCAAAGACTCCAAACGTCCTCCATGGTTCCAAGATGTTGTACATCCTCAAATAGTGTCCATGCAAATGCGAAAGAACCTTTCTACAACAACAAGATCTAAGAGCTCCTCCTAGTAACATCTGCAACACTAAAGAAGACCATCTATCACCAAGTGATGAAACCCACAGTCACTGCTAAAGCTCCCACTGAAATGTGACATCCAAGATTTCCAAGCATCATGATGAATCATTTGCTAAACTAAAAATCCTTCAGGTCTGTAACAACATGTCCATCTGACAACAAAGTTGAGCAGCACCAAGATCTCCAAAACCAAGCAGACCACACCATCACTGTCAAAATCTTACACTAAAATGTGTATCTAGCTCTCCATGACATCGTGATACACATGATACAGGTTCCCATAATCGATTATTCAAGTACTCAACTCCATCCATCCTCTCATCTCAAAGCAATCACACCAATGCACAAGTGACCATAGACAAGGCCAACTAACAAGTCTGCACAAACACTACATCAACCTTGAGGATATAGACAATCCACATCTGAGTTGTCCCATAACAAACATGTAGGTAAAGACAACCCACAACATTGCTCAACCCATAGATTCAATCAATGAAGCATGCAAACCCATCATCGCAATGGAAGATGCAAAATTGAGATCTCAAAGAGAACACCATGTAGACAACATGACTCAAACACCAGATCAAGCCAAATCCGATTTGCCAATCATGTCCACAACTCAAGCACCATAGTCTAGGAAACCACAAGCACCACCACAAGAATGCTGAATGACAAATCACTTACCAACACTCCCATGCAGAGAAAGCATCTCACCTTCTAAAACCATGCATAAAGCATGCATGCAGAACTACAACTATCTCATCCAGCAACACCCCAAAAGCCAAGGTCTAGAAAATAGCTTAACAACAACTCCACATAACCACAAGTTTTGCTTGACCGTGTAAAACTTGCAAAACCACAGAGCCATGCAAGTACAAATTATCCTTAAAAGAAACAATAGTTCAAGAAATCCAGGCCCCTTCCAAGCCAATTCCAAAACCATCAATATGTACATGCATTTGAGAAAGAGAGGCTATTTTATAAGCTTTCAAATCATCTAATGATTAAATCCATAGCCTTTATGCATTTGAGGTTAACAGGAAACAATGCCTTCCAACACCAGGAAACACTACCTAGCATAAGCACTCTCTTCCATGGCTGAGAAACAACCCAAGCTTCTCCATATCACCAAGGAGCCTCTCACATAGACACCCAGTATGAATCACGCTCTGTTGTAACACAACCATAAGTATAAACTCACACCCCTTGCATCAAGATCATTCACTGCCAACCAGGAGCCTCAGACCACATCATTACAATATGATCAACTCTAATTTCTCCATCTTCACCATCCTTCAAGTTGTGTGTTGTCTCAGAATACCACAAGACTTCCACTCATCAAAGGATCAATACATCGATCGATTCCTCCAGATTTCCTCAAACTTGACAGACTAAGAAATCTTCACAGGAGAAATACCCAGAACCAGCAACCAGAAGAAGACTCTAATACCACTTACAAGTATTAGCGAGTCCTAGAATCCATTCTTCCTACAGTCACATAGCTCTGATACCACTTGTGGGGAAATATGGGGTCATCTCGGAGAAACATCCAAGAACAGTAGTGCCTTTGGTAACTTTTAATTTCATTAAATTGCCTCAAGGACACGTACAAATGTGCCACAAAGTGGAATCATACATAGTGCATTTTCCACATTAACCTTTCTGAGAGAAGCACATGTAAATTCAACAACAAGCATTGATAGATTCTACAAACATAACCAATAAAAATGAAAGATGGAACATAAGATTAGAACACAAATTTACGTGGGGAAAACCCTTTTGGGTAAAAAACCCCACCCTCTAAAACACTCAGCTCAATTGTATTAATCAACAACAACAATAGTTACAATACAATCTCAAAGCTATACTCTTCAGGAGTTTACATCTTGTTCATTCTGGAGAATACAAGCAACAACATAGTTCATAACCTTCACATTGTTACAATGTCCTCAAACACATAGTGCAAATTCATTTGAGTTCATCATCCTCTTGGCCTTACCAGCCAACCTTACGGCCAGCCAGGCCTTTACCTTGTTCACTCTCTGTCTCTCTGCTATTAGTTTCACACCACCCCAATCATTTTGTTGTTCTTCTTACTATATTCACTTCAACCCTTTGATTTCCAGGAATCTACTGTCCAAGACCGATTCGGTTCGCTCAACCACCAAGAAGCTCAACTATCGACATTATTCCACATTGGCGCATAATATTAACAATCATTAGTTTATGAAAAAAGCTCGAAGACTTTAGGTATCAACGAGTTAGCCCTTTTGATTACCAACTCACTCGTACACCCACGGTCAAACCAATCATCGGCATGGCCCCACCAAAGTGAACACCCATTGGCGTGTCGCTCAAAATGATAACTTCATAACCACCACATACAAGTTACGAATTTACCAATCCTCGCGACCATTGTCGCCTAGTCGGAGATAACTCAAACTTCATAACCACCGCAAACAAGTTACGAAGTTACTAAAAACACCGATGCCACGACCAATGAAGGAGATCGACCAAACATGAAGTTACAAAACTTCCAAACTCCACGACTTAGGTTATGAACTAAGGAATTCCAGCGATCAACTGATAATGAAGACTTGAATAGAGATACAAGTAGCAAGTAGAGGCACAATTTCCAATAGTACATCGGTACAAGCAGGATCCGTCACTTTCAGAGGTCTAAGCAACAAAACCAGGGTTTCACCAGTGAGTTTGAGACACACATTATCAACTTTTTATCAAAAAATAAGGATTGGGCCTATGTGAGCTAAATTAATTTAAAAGAGACATTATAGTTTCAACCTTCTTGAAATTGGATCCCCAAAAGCAATGTAGCACTAGATGTCCTGATATATTTGATTCTTCCCAAGAGATAATGACCTTGTTTATTTCTTCTTTATGTATCCACGTATAATAGAGGGATGATTATGATGGAAACATAGCCCAACTCTATTAAGTATTGAGATTCCTTGTCAAATGACTATTATATAAGCATTTCACTAAATACCACACTATATTTGTTCATGATAGTCTTCACAGTAGTATGATGAAGGTGGCAATTATTTTAAGATAACATTGGCATGCCTTTCAATACAAAGAAAATAGTTGCCCATGAGATTGGTTATTTATAAAATATCTCTTTCATACTCCTACATATGAACACTTGATGTGACCTATCAAGTATTCCCTTAAGTGTGTTGTCTCTCCCCAAATATTTGAACTTTAGTTTTATAAGAGAATGCAACTAACTTATACCAAGGACTATATTTGCTTCCCCTAGTCCCACCACATAGAAATTAGATCACACAAAATATAATCATTAAATTAGACAACCCAAGTTAATGAATTACCTTGGTACACATAAATGTGAATCCATTAGCAACAATGACATTGAATTTGAGAAAGGATTCAACCTTGAATCCTTTCTTAAGCATTAGGCCTTCATTAATGAAGTTGTGGGTAGCACCACCACTACCAATAAGAACTGTAACTATCTATCTAGAGAGCTCCCTATGAACCTTAAATGAATGATATCATGGTGCTCTAAAGAGAGCTGCTACATGGATATTTTTGCAAGTCTATACCTTCGTTTCAAACTTAAGCTCAATAATTTACTTTCTTGTCGCTTGTTATAATTTTGGTTCTGTAGGTTTAGTCTCATCATATATCACTTAAATATAATGAATTTTGTCTTTGTCAAGGCATTTATGAGTAGGTCCCTAGGGCTTCCTCTATGAGAAGCATTTTAATAGGTTATTGAAGAAATGGTGTAAATGCTTTAACTAGACCCTTGAGTGACTCAAATAGACCTTCACCAAATAGGAAAGTGATATTATTTTCTATATATCAAGTACCACAACTATAACTCTCTAAAATTCCACTACATATACATCTACTGAGGTTTGTTTCTTGATTATAAAAAGCTCTTTGAAATATTCTTCCTCATCCTTCTATCTATTTTTTCTTTAATCTTTTGGCTAAAATAGTCAAATTTCTACACAAGGTTATGCCCTCATGTGACCAGACCTTGGTGCCACCACTCATAGGAAACATCCTCTAAGTGTAATGTGGTAAATTGGATTACATCTTATTCCCTTATAAGATTGAGTGCAGATTAAGTTTACAACTTCTTTAACTAAACCCAAGTAGACATCTTGTTGCTACCATTAAAGATGGGTGCGTTTAGTTTGTTCACCTTCTACTTAAATTCTTTTCAATTATCATTTTGATTGATTTCTTGGACTTTTCCATACTAGAGAAACTGCCCTGATATCTTATTAAGAGATATATTAGATTTTAAGAATTTTAATTTCCCATGATATTCTTCAATTTTTTATTTAGCTCCTATGTGGAAATAGTCTTAGGTTTCATTTTTTTTATGAAAACATGGGCCTAGAAGGTTTTGGAATGAAAATAACTACTTTTCATCTATTTGTAGATGAAATTTCTCTTCTTTGTGATGCTTTGGTATGACCTTGATTCTATAAAGGGATGGCCATGGGCATAGTAATATGGTTCTACAATATTTGTGTCTACAACTTGGTCACTCTTTTTTGGCTTGTTGTTAGCAACTTTGTCATTTTATCTTACCCCATCCAAAGTCCTATTATGGTGTCTTATAAGCTTTTCTCTTTCCTCCTATGTCATAGGTTTTCCATTTCTCTCCATTTTTCATAAGTTAGTAGGATTTTAGCTTTGATACCAATATTATATCTTCCACAAAATTAATGCCACCATAAATCTTTAACATTTTTTTATAGCTTGGGGCAACCAATGTGTTAGTATAGGTTCTTATTTGCGCTAGTTAGATATTATTATGTTTTCCTACACTTTTGTTTAGCTTGATTAATTGTAGTGAGTAGGTTATATTATGAGGGTAGTGACATCTTTCATGAATATTATTCCCACCTATTTTTGGGTAATTGAATTTACATCTCTCATTAGTTATATTTTCCTCCTCTCTTTTCTATATATGTATCTACTCCTGTAGCTTGTATTGATTCATGTATTGCAAGATTTTAGTTATGAAGATTCTTGATTTGATCCATTATTGTCTTAAATGTATTGGAATATTATCTCATTTTTGAAACTCTTTGTATTTCACTATTTTGGTTTTAGGATCATTTGTATAATAGCCCTTGTATGTGGTTATTCTTGTACTAGATCTTGGCTCTTCATTACAAACAATGGTAGCTCTAATACTACTTACAAATACTAAAAATAAACTTCCACATTTTAACTTGACATTATCACACTTTTATTAATATACATCATTAAACCTACATTGCATCTTCACTAATTAAGAATAAAATTATTTAGTTAATTAGACCATCTTTCCTCCAACATTAATAAAATAAATCATAATTAATTAAGCTAACTCACTCTCACTAACTAATTAAATCACATTTAGTTAATTACCTTGACCTTCCTCTATGACTAATTAATTAAACAAATTCTTATCTAATTACTTGGGCTAACACAGATTCCTCATATTATTTTAAAAATAAAATAAATCGTTTTTAACTTACCACTAAGATGCAAAAATTAATTCTTACATCTCCATCATCCATTCAAGTTCAAGCTTGACCATTCACTTACACTCCCCTCAAGAATTCACATTTGTGCATCCTATCCCTCTATTCAGATTCAATCTTGACTATCCTTTGTATTCTCTTCAAGCCTTCACTTGTTTGCATTTGCTTTCCTCATGCAAAATAAAGTAATCATAGCCCTCCATCCACTTGATCTAATCCTTCCATCCACTTGCATCCTTCTCATCCCTCTTCATATGCAAATTCATCCTAACCATCCAATCTAAAAAATGATTTGAAGCATCCATATCTTGAGATCAAAATATTTACAAATCCTCATTTGAAAGTTATTTTCCATATATGGAAGTTCTTCAAAGATCATAGGTAGATGCTTCCAAATCAAGTCTCTCATGAGAAACCAACATTTCATACTTACCCATCCTTTATCCACATTAAAGAGCATATCCCAAAGTTGTGGAGGCATAATACTAGTGTTTATTAATGCATTTTCTTATTATTTATGCCTAGTTTAGTTTGGATCAAATGTTTATGTTTTAATGCATTCCTCATTATTTTGGTCCAAATTTAGTTAACACACATTGCACTAGGCTAAAATACTCTTATACAATTGTGATGTCCTCCAAAAAATGAGTGCCTTCATAATCTTGTGATACTAATTTTGTGGGCATTGATAGTTCTATGATACCACTGTGATGTCCTCCACAAAACTAGTACACCCACAATGCTCTAGTACTGCTATAATAACATCAACATTTTTATTTAAATATTTACCTTCTACTTCAACTCTATTTTCTTGTCATTTTGGCCTTTTTGATTCAAACACTTTTTTTAATATTCAATTAGTTTAGAAAAGTAAAAATGGCTTTGAAATCTTTTGATTTTCATTTATACTCTATAAGTGTCTATCTAACTTTTTCACATAAGTTTTCTAATTCTAATCTTTCATCTTTAAAAAAATAGGCCTTATAGGTTTTTGGATGAGACCTAATTGACTAACCATTAGTCAATTATGAGAAGTTGAGCTTTTCCCTCTTTGTGATGTTCTAGCTAGATCTAGATTTCATAAAGGAATGGTGATGATCATGTTGCTTTGGAACTGTAATATTTGTGTCAATAATTTTATCATTCTTTCTTGCTCCATTGCTAATAATTTTCCCATTTGCATCCATAGTATTCTATAATAGACATGCTCTTTCATCCTTTTCCAAAGGTCATTCGTTGCTCCATGTGATTCACAAATTGACATGAAGTTAGCTTTGGTACCATTGTGATGTCCTTCATAAATTTTAACGTTAAATATTTACCAATTTCTAATCACCAATGCTCTTGCGGATGTCATGAGCAAAATATTACTATTCATCACTTTTGATCACCAAGATCCCATAAGGAGAAGGTGAGAGCATGCACTAAGTGAATAATAATTTTATATATAGTATTCAAATAACTATCAATGTTTGGAAGATATAACAATACATTGCATGAATAACATAACTCATCACAATTATGTTGAGCTTTAAATATGCAACACACAAATATGAATCAAATTTGCTTCTATAATATATTATTGCTTTAAAAATACAAAATATTATCTAATAGAACATAAATAAGCTTTTAGTGCAAATATAACTTTTGTACGAGATTAACTTTAGGAAAGCATAGGGGTTTTGTCCTTCAATCTTCAAGAAACCAAAGAGGTTTCACTCTTTGATATCCAAAGCTAATAGTTTGTCTTTAAATTTTATAGTTGAACATAAGACTCAAACCATAATAGAAAATGTATGAAAATTAGTAGTTATCTCCAAGACTCAATAATCATCTTATTTTATAATAATAAGAAGACACAATTTCATCTTATTTTTTTAAATATTAATAAAATTTTGTCCCTAAAATAATTCCACTTTATCTTATAACTCCTCATTAATTTCTTATCATAAAATTTGTTATAAACTATAAAAAAAATCTATCATGATGAAACTACTAAGTGTCTCATAGATTAACAACTTTTTATGAAAACCCATTCCCCATAATGTTGAAACTAAATATTATTTTATCAACCTATAACATTTTTTATATTTTCCTCCCCTTAGGTAATGAAGTTAGTCCACGTATAAAGAATCTCTATGAAAGGAAAGACTGACATCATGCAACACTACCAACGAATTGAGGACACAGACATAGCGAAAGTTTCCCCCTAACTTCGGTTTGCCTCGTCGGATACCGTTGGAGAAGCCCAATGGGTGAAACTATCATCCAAGCAATTTATTGATCAGATTGCTCCACTAGCTAGTGGAACACGAAATGTAAGTATCATTTCATTCACGTTTGGAATTTGTTCTTGGATTAATTCCAAGCATCTAAATTCCTGGCTAAAAACAAACAAAATAATTTGTCCTTACATTATTTTGATTTTGGCATTTTGCAGAGTTGGTTGTGAAGGCGTGTTACTATAAAAAGGCAACAACAAAGGAGAACCCTGTGAAGCACAAAAACTTCGTTCTATTCCTGATCAGGAGAAAGAAAGAGGAAAACCAGCTTTTTAGATCTTCCTGTATTTCCTTTTCTTAAAAAAAGTCCATGGCGGAGGCGAAGCCCAAAACCAAAAGAGAGGTATCTCTGGCTGGAACATTTGCCAGCAGTGCATTCAGCGCCTGTTGGGCCGAGGTACACTTCATTTTATGTTTATTGTAAATGCGTCTCGCAGGTTTTTTTTTCTCTCCATTGTGGGATTGGGATTTTATTATATATTGGATCCATGTTTACATTTTTTTCCATTTTCTGAACGTGTGGAATATATGCAAATATTTATCATCCATGTTCTCTCTCCTCCTCTCTATATATCTGTATCTATATCTCTCTCTCTATATATAAAGTTTTGGTGGGTATGTGGAATGGGATTCGAACCATGAATCTGTTAATGATTTTTCAACATATGTGGTTTCTATCGCTTGGGTATGATTGTATTTTTTCTCCTTTTCTGTAGATATGTACGATCCCCATTGACACTGCAAAGGTGAGGCTTCAATTGCAAGGAAAGCAAACAGGAGGAGAAGCATTGAAATACAAGGGTATGGTTGGAACGATGACAACCATTGCGAGGGAAGAAGGGATTGCATCTTTGTGGAAGGGAATAGTCCCTGGCTTACATCGTCAATGCCTCTTTGGTGGACTACGGATCGGACTTTATGAGCCTGTGAGTTCATTTTTTTAACTCTCCTCTGTTTGTGTTTTAATGTGACAGAACACAGCCTTTGTTTTTTTTTTCTCAAGTTATACCACCTTTAATTCCTCAAAGGGTACTTTAGTCCACAACAAGTTTAGAGTGAAAATTACATAATTGCCATTAGAATGCATGCTGGGATTTAAGCCTGGTTTTTAAGCCAGAAGAGTTTAGACTTTCAACTGCTCCACATGGACACATCGCTACCCATTGCCCACCCAGCCATTTCCCCCTTCCCATATTGCCCCTGAAAGAGAATTCGGTGTAACATAGATACATGCACCATTGGTGATCTCGGAATGTATCATTTTATGGAAACTGAAATTTGTATACCTTATAAGGACTATCTTTCAATTTACCACACATTTCCTTTTATTCTCAGGCCTTACTGTATAAGAAAGCACTTGATGGAGTTTGATCTTGTTAGAATATAAGACTTACCTTTTATAATAAAGTCACTGGTGTGTAATAATGTTAGCTATTATTAGTATTTAAAATCTTGGATTATTGGTTTTTATTTTTTATTTTTATGGAGGAATTAATACCTACTGGGACCTATGAAGCAAAGTCCTAAACCACTATAACCTCCATCCGTATGAGCTGCCCTCCACCCATGTGGGGTAAATCCAGGGAATTGAACGTGTGACCATTTATTTTTAGATCTCACAAACTCTATATAAGGAGATGAACTACTTTGTAATCATCACTCTAGTATTTCATAATAACATATTGTGTTATTGTCTATATACCTTATTTGTGCTTATTGTCTATATAGTATATACCATTTTTGTGCTTATTGTTCATTTTTATAATATGGTATTAGAGCCAAGGGTCGTGAGAATCCCAGTTTGAAAAAGGTTGTGTGAAAAATCAAGTCACAAGGTTGCAAGGAGGAGCAAGGGCACACAGGAAGCAGAAAATCGCAGGCATTTTTGTGGGTATCTGTCACATAAATCACGAGAAGAATAATTAGTCATAGGTTTCAACGAGGGCAGAAATTCAACAGAGTTTTTGTAGTTGCCATGGGCCGATAAATCTCGAGTCACATTGCTAAACATGTTTGAAGGATGCACTCCAGCTGTTACACATCAACAAGGAAAATATGGGTTATAGTCAAAGAAAAATGTGGGTTTCTTAGTCAAATATTTGTAGCAAGGGGATTTGCATCATGAGGTAAAGGAGGTCATGAGAGTTGTAGAAAGTTGATATTTCTTGCTAGTTTCAAAAAACAAGGGATTTTTAACAATCATGGCTAGGGGTTTTTGCAGTCGTAAGGGCTCTCTAAAGAAACAACTAGGGCATGGTTTTTAGCACACAGCTAGGGCATGTAGGTATTGCCAATTTCTTTGAGTAAAAGTCTGCATCCAATTTCTTTAAAGGTCCAAAAATTAATAAGGGTTACTTTCTAGGGTATTTTTTCTAAGAATGGAAATTCCATTAGAAAACTATTTTGTCCTCAACTTCCACACCTAGAAGTAAAAATCCAAATGCAATCGATGAACAAGAATTTGTGGGGAATAGTAAATGGGGAGGAGAAACCACACACAAATGCAAATAAGTTACTAGAATGGCAGAGCAAAGATGACAAAGCCAAAACCTTTATTGGTTATGCTTTCTTTGATTTTGAGTTACATCATATAAATTTGGAAAAATCATCCATAGAAATATGGGAAAAATTTGAATAAAATGGTTGGGACAAAAGCGGTTAATGCAAAGTTTTCTATAAAGCTTTAGCTATTTAGATTCAAGATGATTGGTGAAGTCACTATGTCTTGCCATGTAAACAATCTGATATCTCTTATTAGATAGCTAGTAGAAGTCAATGCTATGGTAGACTATGATGATGCCAACGCCATTTTGTTGAATAGTTTGCCTTCTAAATTCAACAAAGGCGTTTTTACTCTCAGTTAGATGCCTTCACAACTTTGGAAGATATGATTTCACCCTAGTAGTTGAGAAAAGAGAACACTTGCAGGAGATATAGGAGATGATAATCAACCTGAGGTGGCATTGTACTCAAGAAACAATCATAGGAGATCAGATAAAGACAAAGGGGAGATTGAATGTTATTATTGCAAGAAAGAAGTCACACAATGTGAAACTATATAATTTGAGCTAGTGATGTTCTCAAGGGAAAGCTCAAGACAAACCAAATGAATTTGATATATGGCCATTGTTGAAGATCCACCAGATGTTGACAGTTTTGAAGAATTGTTGATGAAGAATACATGTTTTAAGAAGACCACACTTTGAAGACAAGAAGGGATCTAGTGTAGATGAAGCTCAACATGGATGGCTGCCCAATTAGTTTGGGAGTTTGTGGATCTTGTAAATTATAACTTCACAAGTGTCATGAGACAACTTGATGGAGCATTGTGGATGTAGCTCAACATTGATGGTTGTCCCATAACTTGGGAGATTTGTAATTCGGGAGTTTGGGGAGGTGGAATTCGGGAATGTAGGAATTTAGTTAAGGAACTACACCGTTATGAGGGTTATGAGGTAACTTGAATGAGTTGTACTTGATCGAAGAACTATTTTCAAAGAGAAGCATCTAAAGTAGATATGGTTCTGTTTGGTTATGATGTTTTTAGTTTAGTGTGCTA
Organism: Sequoia sempervirens; assembly: GCA_007258455.2. Taxonomy (NCBI): domain Eukaryota; kingdom Viridiplantae; phylum Streptophyta; class Pinopsida; order Cupressales; family Cupressaceae; genus Sequoia; species Sequoia sempervirens. Next base: position 657,492,549 of record VDFB02270651.1, read on the forward strand.
GTATGTTTTGCTTTTAGTATAGTAAACCTTAAGAGGAGGTCTTAGAATATAAGACTTACCTTTTGTAATAAAGTCACTGTAGTGACTTAATGATATTGTAATTATATTAGCTATTATTAGTACTTAAAATCTTGGACAAGGGTCATGCTCATTTATTTTTGGTTACATCTCTCAAACTTTATTTAAGGAGATGAGCTCATTTGTGATTGTCACTCGGACTACAATATTTTATAATAATATATTGTGTTATTGTCTATATTCCTTTTTTGTGTTTATTGCTAATTCTTTAATAGAATTGAACAATCTTGACAACATTCATAGCATTGTGACAATAAATATTGTTGAGTCTTGATTTTGGATGTATAAAATCATGGATCAGAGCCATTTGTTGCTTGAATTCCAATTCTCTAAATCTACTTTGAACTTTGTTATGACTGTATGACTCTATTTGGCCTTGAAGGATGGTTCTTATCTAGGCTGGATCAGCTTTGAGTTTCACCTTACTAATTATGCGTTCAAGAGCACAAACACGTTCTGCAATATTGCTTTTTTATTTATGTACAAATAACATTTTTATTTGCAAGAGGTTTAAAGAAAATTCCATGTGGCTCAATGGATATTTTCCAGTCCTGCTATAAAGGAGATTACTGTCAAACAAAACCAGTACAGAATTGCTCAAAGTGTCTTGGAAAGTTTGACTTACGGTGCCATGAAAGGTGATTGGAACATTGGTCAGCCCAAAAGGCATTATTCAAACTTCATTGTGGCAGTGATGAGGACAAAAATTTGTCTTTAATTGGTCATTTCCTTTCATCCTATAAGCAAATTGTATAATAATCTTTTAACCACCATTGCATCACATGATTTAACAGTAATTCATTTCTATGTGGAATGAAATATTTACTCTTAATGATCCTCTTATTTGATTCTCTGTAGTCAATGCACATAGGAAATGAACCACCCTTCTTTCTTGCCAATACCACTGGAGGTGCAAAAGGGCTCTTGCTAGGTACCACATGTCCCATAATCAATAACTCTTGTATTAATTTTTAATTTCATCCTTAGATAACTTTGAATCATAGTTGCCGCGAGATTGGTACTGGTACTAGTACGGGAGACCGGTACCGGTACCGGTGCGGCATTTTTTGAAAATAGGAGACGGGGGTACTTGGAGATGCCATTTTTTTTTTAATATAAAAATTAATAATATATAGAGAATCTGAAAATATAATGACATTGAACTTTCAAAACAATAGCAGCAGTAAAGTTTAAAAATGAACATTAACTTTAAATACACAAAATTGAAAATTCAAATCCAAATGGCAAATGTCATTGTCACATTGTGTCAAAGAGTCAAAGAGTTCATACTTCAAATTCCATAATCATAGTTTTAACTTCTAAGTTCACATTTGACATTACATATTCGATTACATATTGAAAATCAGAAATATAGTTTGATAATGATTGGCTGATATGCAAACAAAAAACAAAAATCAGAAATCTATCTGATATGAGATATCTCATATCATCTACATCACATCAATATCATCCATGTCAAGGTCCTCAGTTATGAGGCTATCCAAAAACTCATCACTCTCTAACTCAGGTTCCTCTGTTGGTAGTAGAACTGGGGGTAAATCAATAAGGCCATCTGGTTCAACCACTTCATCCACTATGGCTGCAACATCTTCATCAGGTGAAATTTGGTCCCATTTTGCTGAAGGACCTGCATTGTATGCAGGATCTACACGAGAGAGAAGGCGAAGTGAGCTATGAATGTACACCAGGTTCTCTGCTTTCTTTGACCCCAATCGGTTCCTCTTTAGTGAATGAATAAAACCATAAGTACTCCAATTTCTCTCACAAGATGAAGAGCTAGCTACTTGTGAGAGTAATCTTATTGCAAATGATTGCAATTCAGGTGTTTCATCTCCATGGTTCCACCACCACTCTATAGGGTCTTTCTTTGCTCGCATATCATATAAAGCTTCCACGGAAGAAAAGTCACCATGCCCACGTGAAAACTTATTCCATTGAGTCCTTATAACTGATGCTTCCTCACCTCGGCCATATATCTTTTTTATTGCAGCCCAAAACCCCTTCATTACCTCTCTATCCTCATATGGAGCCCTCTTATTGGTCTCTTCTATATTATGCCATTTAGGATTTAAGGCATAGGCAGCACAATGAAGAGGTGTGTTAAGTTTGTTCCATCTTCCATGTAACTTTTCTTCTATCAAAAGATATAGTGAAGGATCTTTTGCATCTGTTATTTCCTTAATTCTTTCACACATGGAATCTATTTCTTCATAAATTTCCCCCAAACATGGCTTGTCTGAATCTGCAAATTTGATCACCTCACATATGGGCTGAATAAAGTCCACAACAAATTTAACTTCAGCCCAAAAATGGTCATCAAGGATCATACCTCTCACCTCAACTGCATCATTTGATGTAGATTGCCTCCAAGCTGCCCACACATCACTAACAACTGTGGAACACAAAGCACCTTTCACTTCACAAAGACAGTGAAGAAGAATAAAATAAGAAGCAAACCTTGTATCAGCTGGTTTGAGAAGCTCCACCTTGGCAAATTTTCGATAAATAGCTTGTGTTTGGTGATGGTTGCATATAAACATTTGAATTTTTCTGCCCTTTTCTATGAGAGCTAAAACCCACTCAAACTTGCCAATATCTTTGAGTGCATTATTCAACGAATGCACACAACATGGTGTCCAAAATATATGCTTGTATTTATATTGCACCAACATGCCTGTTGCTTTACAAACAGGGGCAGCATCTGTAACAATTTGGACTACATTTGATGCCCCTACCTCCTCAATGCCGTCACATAGTTGGTTATAAAGATACTTTGCATTTTTTTCATGCCCCGAACAATCCAATGCCTTCAAAAAATAAGGCCCTTTGCTGCATGTTACCATGATATTAAGTAGTGGACGGTTTCTAGTATCCGTCCACCCATCCATCACAATGCTGCATCCTTCTGAAACCCACACTCTTTTCAATGGTGCAGTTTGTTGCTCTAATCGAATTTTTTCTTTATCAATTAGAGTAGTGCGAAGCTTTTCATACATAGGTGGTCTATATCCAGCTGGTGCATTGTTGATTGCTTGGACCATCTCTGTATAGAAAGGAGATCGAGCAACATTAAATGGTATTCCATTGGCATAAAAGAAGCGTGCAATTGCTGCATCAACCGCATCTCGACCTTGCACATCAAATAATCTGCCAATGGGGTTTGAGCTACCAATGTGTGGCCTCTTGTGAGAACTTTCTGCTGCTACATCTCTTGAAGACACATCCACCTCTGCCTCTCTATTGATATTTTGATTCTGATTTGCAGCAGTGTTTGTTGAAGCGTGAGAGCTCATATTAGAAACTTTACCATTAGCCCTTTCTTCATCCCTCACAGCCTCATATCTTTCCTTCTCATTTATACAAGGATCAACACCTTTTCCAGGTATGTGAAGGAAATGAGCCCTCACCCTCGTGTAAGTACCTTGCCATGACATTGGGCATAATTTGCATGAGATCGTGGCTGTTCCACCTGAACCCTTCGACCCCTTAACACGATCAACATACTTCCACAACGGATACAAGCCTTGTTTGTTTCCCCCACTCGACATTCTTGATTCAAATTCTACACAAAAACAAAAAAAAGTAAAACAAAAAGACATCATCATTAGAGTTTAGAGTCTTAGACACAACAAATATAGAAAGAAAATTTTAAAAAATTCACAATGCACACAGCATAGTGCACACTTTTAATTTTTAAAGTTTATACTATTTTTAAAGTTTAACTAAGAATACACATCAATGGTGAATGAAGCAGATCTCATAATATTTTCTGAGTCTGATTGGCAGCGGTTACCACAACCTACAGCTCGTGTGTGTTTTATTTTAAATTTTTAAGCAAGAAAGCTGCTTCCAAAATGATTTTTTTTAACTATAAGCAGTTTGAGTTTAGTCACCAATAATCTCCACAAAGATGGAACATATTCCACGATTTTAAACAGGGGCGATACACTTGTGGAGATTATTGGTGACTAAACTCAAACTGCTTATAGTTAAAAAAAATCATTTTGGAAGCAGCTTTCTTGGCATCTTGCTTAAAATAAAACAGGGTCGATACTCTTGTGGAGATTTAAAGACTTAAGTAATTTGGAATTTAAAAATTTTGGAGATTATTGGTGATGCTAAATAAAACAATCTGAAAAATACGCTTTTAAAATGATTCGTGTGGGTCACGCTTTAATGTAGGAAATGAAAAGTTTAAAAACAAAAAAAAAATCAAAAATATCACTTACCAAAGGTCCAAAGCCCAGTCGCGATCTTCTCCAGTCGCTTTCTCCAGTCGTGTGATGAAAAAATGAGGTCTGAAGTCGCGTTTTTTAACATATTCGTGTTTTTTAACATGTTTGACCCTTTGACCGGCGGGAGACCTTGCGGGAGACGGCGGGAGATGTCGATTTTTTTTTGGAGACGTGGGAGACGTCGGGGGACGGCCGAAAAGTCTCCTGGCTTGACTGAGGCGTTTCCAGAGATTGGTACAGTGCCGAAAACGCGTCTCCGTCTTCGAGATGCGTCTCAGGGGGCAGGAGATGTGTCTCCCGGCTACTATGCTTTGAATATCTGGAATGGGGGACAGCCACTGGTTTGGATCCATTTCCAATTTGATCATGTGTTTTTGCCATCTATGTAATGGCAGTTTGGGCAATAGGCCCTGAAAAACATGTGCATGCTCATCAATAAGTTTCTGCATTTCTTGTTCTCTTGCTTGATTCTATCTTGTGACCTTCAGATGCAGTTTTTCCATAGAATTAGAAATAGAATAATCCATTTTCTGCTAGTTTTTTACCTTTTATTGCTTTGGAATAAGTTTATTTGCAGCTTCTTGCAGCGCTTAAACTGTAATCAGTTGCTTGTCTTTCTTAAATTTCATGGAGCAGCTTATAAAATTTCATCTTGAATTTGCTCAAGGTCTTCAACAACTGTGCCTTGACATCAAGTTCTAAAGCTCTAACTTGACAATAAAAAGTTCAAATTGTACCTGATAAGCTGAATTTTCATACATTTGATCATTAACTTTGTAGTCAATTGTTAGGTTATTTGTCTCATATAGCTGGAAATTTCGTAACAGAACAATACTTAAACCTAGGAATACACCAACTTTCAGTATACGTAGATCTGACTCTATTGAGCATTGAATATTTCCAAAAGAAATGATGTTCACCATTCCTCTTCCCTTCCCTTTTCTTTTTATGCTCAAAGTCTGATACTAATTGATTCCAGACATGGTAGCAAGGGAGAAAAATGAAAATGAAAATTTATTTTGTCTCTTCCACATGGGTATTTTTCTCCTATTTTTGGTGATTTTTAAAGATAATTTGTGGCCGTCTAATAATTTTTGTGCACAAACTCAATCATGTGGACCCTTCTAGGGACCTTGCATGTACGTCCCTTGGACTGAACCTTTTTGCAGCTAAATAAAGTCCTTTCAGCCCTAAATAATAGGGTGATAGCAGTATCTATGATATTTTCCTTATTTGCTTTTCCAACAGTTGAAGAGCTTTAATTATATTTCTAGTCACCCTTAAGCTCTCCCTTTTTTCTGTATTAGTTTTGGAGAGAAGAATCCATCCAAGGTTACTCATAGCAGCCTCCAAATATACTTTTGCTTGCTCAATAATTACGTATTAAGTAGTTTGCTTCAAAGCCTTGACATACTCCTGAATGGTTTCTTTCAATCCATCCTTGTAAGTTGTACATAACAACTGCATGTCATGGGAAATATTTTTTTAGTAGTGGTGTGATGGAATTTGCCATGCTGCATTCTTTCATGTTCTTGAAAATAAAGTGTTGTTTTCCAAGGTATAAGCCTTAGAATGCAGTCATTTTGGGTTTGTTGCTTTCTGTTTACTCCCTTTATTAGTTTAACTAGTCAAATGCTGGTACTTCCAGGTGTAAAGTGGCAAACAGCTTTTTTGGTGGTCTTTCATAGGGTTTTAGTTTTTGGAAAATGAGACAGATTTTATGTTCTCTTGGATCAGTAAATTTGCAAACTTAGGAATGGGGATCTTATGTTAACCTCCCATTTAGTGCTTTCTTGCTTGGTTCTCTTGGTTTCCTTGTGATCCTAAACTGATCACTGCTGAAATTGAAGATGAAACTGCTGAAAATATAACTGATTATACTACAAAGGTTTTGTTTAATTTAAAGCTGTAATTGATAGAGATCTGGAACTACAGGACATCTGAAATTTCTAGATAGAGAAACTAAATCTGAAGCTTCAGGAAAACAAAACTCTCCACCTACTGGAAATAAAAAAAAATGTAGCTGATGGAAAATCAAAACTGATTCTTTTTCTGAGGGCTGGACAGAAAAATAAACTATACCAGGACACGAAAATAAACTATACCAGTTCTGAAAATAGATGAACATTTCATATGACAGAATAAAACTTTCCCGAGGAAGTGTGCATTCATGCTAAATTCAGGAAAATATGGACACTGTCTTAGCCTAACACAGTCATCAGATTAAAAACCTGAAATCTGGAAACCAATTAATCAAGAGAAATCTTAAAACAATCAGAACTTAACTAATTCTTGAAATTATATTTTGGAAAAATGTTTCATAGGAGGTGTGGATGCCATCTCAAGCTGAATCCAGGACAGTATAGACACTTTCTTGGCCAAACACAGTCATTTGACTTGTGCACAAAAGCTTCTTTCCCCACAAGATATTATTATGAAAAATTCAAATGGGCTCAGTTGTTTGTAGTGAACAATTTTAAATATCAGAATACTTAGGAAACAGGTTTATAATAGTCCCCTTACTTGAATTGCTTTTTCCTTAAAGCAATTGTAGAACTGAATACTTCATTTTTTTTTTTGAAATTTTCCTCCTGTTGGTGAACATTCCCTCACGGGTGAATGGCGAAAGGGAATAGTCCAGTAGATTCTTGCTGATAATGGTAATTTCTTCAACTTTCACCTCCCATGTAGAGTAGTATAGCGTATTATTTCTAACTGCAATAATGTATGTGTATGCTTCCTCAATTGTAACTCATGTGCATGCATAAGTTGGCATGATCTAGAAAGAACTAGGGATGTTTTGTTTTGGATTGTTGGACGACCACTCGATAAACTTGCAATTAGTAGCTGTATGTTTTCTGGTGCTTCAGCAACCTTGTCCATTGAAGAGAATGAGAGCTGCAAATAGTTATACTTTAGCAAACTATGGAAATGCTTCTAGTGCCTCTATTATGATCCGTAGAGAAGCTTTTATAAGCAAGTTTCCTTGTTGATCTAGAAGCTACCATTTGTCTTATAGACAACCCTTAGGTATAAGTTTAACCCATGTTACTGCTGGAAATGTGGTTAAAAATGCCTCTTAACCATGGAGCCATGATTGAATGCCAAAAAAGTAGCAGTTATTTTCTTCCTCTTTTTCTTGATAACTTGCTACTAGAATAGAGGCATATATGGTATTTATTTGGAGGTTGCAAAATGCTTTTTCCTCTTTCTTTGCCTGTGCCTCTTTCTTAATACAAACTGTAAGAGCATAATTGTCACAACTACCCAACAAGCTTTCAACCACATATTCATTGTTAGCTTCATGTTTATAAGCACCGACATTGAAGTCCGGATCTTCAATAGCTTTATGGACATTTTTTCATCATTGCTTATAGAATTGGCAAAAATTTGAAGTTCCAATAACAAATTCTTTTGATCTGTTTCATAAAGACCAACATTTTCTTAGAAAGAGAGGTCTTCAGGAGATTCTGCATCATAAGCATCCTATAAGTGCAGTCAAGGATCAATGAGCTCTAATAGTTTCTTTTCTTGCCCATGAAAATTTGCCAATACTAGGCTTCTTCCATGAGGCCATGAATGTGTGTCGTTTATAGTAACCTCCTATTTATGTGGTTCCCAGATTGGTTCTTTTTCTTCTCTTGTTTACCTGGTTAACTGTCATACAAAAGGGTGTTATTCATTTTCTTGATGTCCAATATCCCTTCTCTAATTTCAACTTCATTGCCAACTGTCTTCTTTGTTGCTACTTGATCTGTAAAAACTAAGATGGCAGCTCATCATCATACATATTTAACTTGGAAGAGGACTGTAGCATCAATGGAAATAAACATGAAAGCATCAAAACAAGCCATAAACATGAAGACAACAGATTTACCCTGGAGAAACCCAAATATGGGAAAAACTGCAGCAAGAGACAAGGGGTACATCACCTGCCTGAACAACGATAAGTTCAGTTCCTAAGATCTAACACCAGCTCTAAGGCACGCACTTCTGCTTGCTACGATTTGTACAAACAATTGGAAACATATGCAAAGGATCACAATAGGTATCTCATAAGTATGGCCTCTAAATGGGTCTCATATGGATCTTCCTGGCCTGTTCCTTGGGCTCACATAGAATCTTTTCAACCTCCATAATCTTTGGATCTTTCAATTACATCTAATGGACCTTGGATGCACAACTATCTTCCTCTAATGCTCTCCCTTGCCTATTTACTCCTCACCCCTACTTCATGGCTATGAAACAGATATAGACTTCCACAAATCCACCTGGAAATAGAACAATAGAACAATCAAACGAAACAATGAAAATGAGGGATCAGGAGTGCCATTAACCTTTTTCTATTGTATATTGAAACTGCCACTTTTCAGCAGAGGTGATTATGAAATCGCTGCTGTCAAGATTGTCGCTTAACTCATCGGAAATCACAGCTTATCAGGGCAAAACTGTCCTGGTGGTTGTGAAACCACAGCCTGTAAAAAACTGGTTATTTCACTCAGAAACCAGAAACACTTTCTTGTTTGAGATCTCTCGACTGCCAAAGTTGGTTCGAGATGTCCTCTACCATTCCAACCTTCTCCACCAACCTTAGCCCCTATGATTTTGTCTGAAACTTTTGTATTTTTTAGTTGGAATATCTTCAAGAACCATGTTCACCTTCAGTTAGAGTAGTATAGCACCTGAATTCTTTGCAAGCCTCCTTTTTTGATCACTACTCATGCTTTCATGTTCTATTCTAGGCTTTCTAGCTACTGTTACAATGAGTATATAAAAGGCTTGATTCATTTGTTCTAGGGGGTCGTTTATCCCTATATCTTCTTCCACCAACAATGCAGTTTCTGCTTTTAAGTTATCCTCTTCATCGGAGCTGAGAATGAAGCTATTGTTGATGTCCACCTACAAGGCCAAGGAGGTGGCTTTGATTCCAGCTTTTCGAGCTCAACTGTAAACCTGCTATAATTGCTTTAAATTCTATAGCAGAAATTCCATGTGTGGTAAGAAACAAAATTATGAACTTTGAATGCTCATTGAATATTTCTCTTATAAAGATTGAAAAAGCAAATTTTTAAATTAAAGATGTTATTTGTACATCACAATAATTATGCCCTGTTTACTTAAAAGTAGACAATAGAAAATAAACTAACTGTAACATTATTGAAAGATCTGTTTCATGAAGCACATGGAAGAGAAAAGAACTTTCTGGAGAAGTTATGAGTGGCAACTTGGGCCAAGAAGTCTATAAGAGGTTTATGGTTATTGTACTTGGCAAAAACATAGTCTCTATGGATCTTTATACAAAGTGATTTCCATTAAAAACCTACCCCACTATAATGCATAACAGCCTATTTGTCATTAATTTTTCTCCCATTTTAGCTTTTCAATGTTTTCATCTTTTGCTTGTGGAATAACATGACCTTATATAGAACTCTGTTAATCAATAGAGAAGTCACCTGGCTTATGTCATCATAAAATCAGTGAACTAATAGAAAATATAAATGAACAACTAAATTTGGCAATGCATCCTAGAAAGGATGAACCAAACGCTGGAGTATGTGAAGTCCCTGGTGTTAATGTTATGGCAGCTTCGGGTTCATCCTTCCAGCCACGAATGAAGACATAAATCAATATAGCCTATCGGCTATTTATTTATATGTGTCATTTAATGAGAATGGGCGCTTCTCTTGGCAACAATATAATTTCTCTTGGGCCGACTTTCCTTATAATTTGCATTTATTATTTGTAATTATATTCCTTGTATTATGGCCGACCTTGTACATGAAGAGGTGCGACCTCTCTCACATTTGTATTTATACAAGGTCACTTTCATCTATTCAATCATTCATTCAAGTTTGATTCATTCTATCATTTTCAAGTGCGAATTTCTTCAAGTACAGATTGCGAATTTATTCAAGGGCAGAGCGAACTTCTTCAAGTACAGATTGCTAGTTTACTCAAAGGCAGAGTTAGATACTTGCAGATTATTATCTGCCATTGCATCTTGTGTTAGGTGCTGAAGATTGGCCTTATAATTGGCCTCATTGTAAAGAGAATTGTTGCCACTGTTTATATATAAGAGAGATCTTTGTTGCTGGGTTTTTTCTCCCTCAAGAGGAGGGTTTTCCCAGGGTATCTGCTGTGTTATTGCGTCTGATTTTAATTAATTTTCTGTGCATTAAATCTGATCATTAAAATCTACATGGTATCAGAGCAGGTTTGAGAGGATCATGATCAGATTATTGCTAATCAGCATACCCTATTTATTCACTTATATACATCAGTCAAGATGGTGAACGGTTTGAAGGTTGAGGATAGACTCGAGGGTGCATCCAACTTGACCTCATGGAGATTTAGGATCATGCTTACCTTGCGCGAAAATGACTTGGGTGAGTTCATGGAGTCTAGCGCTTCTGAACCTGAGGAGGAAGAAGAAAAGTTGCAGTGGTTGAAGAAAGACATTAAAGCAATGAAGATATTGGTTGATTCCGTCAAGGATCATATTGTTCCTATCATCTCTAAGTTGAAGACAGCGAGAGATATGCTCAAGACCTTGGAAGAGATGTACGAAATCAACAATACCAGTCGAGCGCTTGCACTGAAGCAACAACTTCATCATGTTAAGATGGCAGAAGGAGAATTTGTCATCACTTACTTCATGAAGATTTCCGAATTGAGAGATCAGCTCTCTACCATTGGTCATATTGTTGATGACAAGGATTTGACCATGTTGGCTCTTAATGGTCTTCCTTCATCTTGGGAGTCTTACATTCAAGGAATCAGCGCAAGATCGAAACTTCCCAAGTTTGATCGTTGAGGGCGGACTGTATTCAAGAGGAGTCTAGGTTGGCTGCGAGAGGTATTGGTCGAAGCTCTACAAATGAAGACATTCATGTTCTTTCCGCTCAATCATCGGAGAAGAAAGGAAAAAGAGGAAAGAAAGGATACTTCAAGAGGAATAGAGATAAAGGGTCAGATGGTGCTCCCGCATTCAAGAAGAAGTGGGACCTCTCCCAAGTCCAATGCTTTCGTTGTGACAAGTTTGGTCACTATGCAAAGGATTGCCCAACTAGGCCTAATCAACATGCTTCATTTGCGGATATGAATAAGTTCTCTCCTGAGAAGGATTCTAGGGAATTTCTATTCTAAGTCATGGGCCTGTGTTCAAGCCGTGAAAGTTGTGTGTTGATCTGTGCTCAAAAGCAGCGTATCTTGCATCCATCAGAATATTTAAAGAGATAAGTATTCTTTGTTTGTTAAGTTATATCTTTTATTCTTGGATCTTGTAATTAGTAAAGAGAGATAGTGGTTTCTCTTGAATTGTGTTCACTAGCGTAAGATCCTTTGAAGATTTCATTTATTGCTAGTCTTTTCATATTGGTTGTGAAGATTTCTGAGTGTGACTCTGAAATAAAAAGAGAATTGAAAGATCGATGGTGATTGGTCACATCGATATCATTCGCTAAACGCATGATCTGTGATAGAGCCTTGAACTCTTGGAGAGAGTTGGTTCTACATGCTAACTGCATAATGCATTCAAGAAATTTGTAGTCGTGCAGATTGTTTTTTGTTGTGCTAAGTTTGGCACTCTCGAGAGGAGTAAAAGATGAAAGAAAGAGTTATATCAAAAATATATAAAGATATGTTTCTTTAGCCCTTCATTCTGATCTTTTGATATTATTCATAAAATCTTATGTGTTCATGCTATAACCTGAGATAGTAAACCTTGTATGATTCTAGTCTTGATATTTCTTTGGATAGTTATAAATTGTTAGTAATCTCTCTCTAAAATGCTTTGTGAACAGCTAGAGGCAGGAAGGTGATGAGAGATTGCTTAGCGATGAAAAGCTTGAGGCATCTTATGAGGAAGTCATGCCAACCAAAGAAATGATCAAGCGTGAAGTCACAACTTGCAGCCATGGAACTGAGCTGGTGGTTAGAGGGAGTTCACTTCCAGAAGTCTTCTTTGCAATCTCTGAAGCAGGGATCAAGAGGGAGTTTTGTAACTCACTGAGAAGAAGTGAAGATTACTGTATTGCAAGGCTAGGTGCTAAATCCTTAGAGGATCCCTTTAGCTGCTGAGATCAGAATTGCTCAAAGACTGTCATCTGGATTTGATATTGGCAATCTTGGACGATGAGGTCAGAAGGTTGATGCAAGTACTTAAAGATTCAGAGGGAGCCTACTGAACCTAAAGAAGATGGTTGTGTTGCTGACCAGAAGAGCACCTCTGGATATTGTTTCAGTTGAGGTCTGCGATGACTTCCTGGTGTAGCAGGAAGCAGTCTTCAGTGGCACTGAGTACAACAGAGGCCGAGTTTATTGTAGCTTGTGTGGCAGCTCGAGAAGCAGTGTGGCTTCGTAAGCTCCATGCAGGATTGTCTGGACAATCAATGGAGCTTACTATCATGCATTTTGATAATCAGTATCAGTGATCCTTGATAATGAGTTCTTCTTTGAGAGAAGTTCGAGGTGAAATCCCTTGGTAATGAGTTCTTCTCTGTGAGAGAAGTTCGAGGTGAAATCCCTTGTTAATGCATTTTCCTCTGAGACGGAGGAACTTGAGGTGCAAGCCCTTGTTAATGCATTTTCCTCTGAGACGGAGGAATTTGAGGTGCAAGCCCTTGTTAATGCATTTTCCTTTGAGACGGAGGAATTTGAGGTGAAAGCCCTTGTTTCCACCCTCTGAGCCTGAGTCATGGTGGATGTCATGTGTGTGACTTCATGACATATGTTGTACTTGTGTTTCACCCTCTGAGAGAGTCATGGTGAAAGTCACGTTGAGGTGACAACATCACGCAAGTGATGAACACTTGTACTTACCATAGTATGGTTGTAGCCATTATGGTTGATATTGTGTTGAGGCGATATCTAATATCACGTTGAGGTGATATTCTTCTAGTTCACTTATGGTTGTAGCCATAATGGTATACATCACAATGAGGTGATTTGTCTTGAGCAGCTGGAAGTTATCTCCCTAGTTGAGAGGGAGTGTTAATGTTATGGCAGCTTTGGGTTCATCCTTCCAGCCACGAATGAAGACATAAATCAATATAGCCTATCGGCTATTTATTTATATGTGTCATTTAATGAGAATGGGCGCTTCTCTTGGCAACAATATAATTTCTCTTGGGCCGACTTTCCTTATAATTTGCATTTATTATTTGTAATTATATTCCTTGTATTATGGCCGACCTTGTACATGAAGAGGTGCGACCTCTCTCACATTTGTATTTATACAAGGTCACTTTCATCTATTCAATCATTCATTCAAGTTTGATTCATTCTAACATTTTCAAGTGCGAATTTCTTCAAGTACAGATTGCGAATTTATTCAAGGGCAGAGCGAACTTCTTCAAGTATAGATTGCTAGTTTACTCAAAGGCAGAGTTAGATACTTGCAGATTATTATCTGCCATTGCATCTTGTGTTAGGTGCTGAAGATTGGCCTTATAATTGGCCTCATTGTAAAGAGAATTGTTGCCACTGTTTATATATAAGAGAGATCTTTGTTGCTGGGTTTTTTCTCCCTCAAGAGGAGGGTTTTCCCAGGGTATCTGCTGTGTTATTGTGTCTGATTTTAATTAATTTTCTGTGCATTAAATCTGATCATTAAAATCTACACCTGGGTGAATGGGTTTTATTTGACTGCAGGTCTTAGTTCTTGCTTTATCATGTATAAAGGATAGATTAAAAACTCACTGAGTGCTCCCACAACTCATGAGAAAATATCATAGCTGAGTAACATACCCATTTACTCGCCTATGCCAAGTTTTGCTGAGTTGATGAATTTAAGTGTTTTTTTAATTTGTTGAGTTTTTACCAAGTTGCTGAGCCAATGTCAAAATTATGTCTGTTGAGTTTTGCTGAGTCACAAGTTTTAAAACTTAGTATAAAGTACTTCACCTAAAGGAGGGAAAAAAATTGCTTGCAATACCAAGCATCAACAGATTTGCAGGCTCTCTAAAGTCAAAAGGGAAGATGAAAGTGGTGAAGAGGGGAGCTGTAGGGTCTTCAAATATGCTGAGAATCAAGATGCCTCAGTCCATATGATCATCTAAGGAAGTGAGGAGGGATCAATGTGATAGGAAAGATTCAAGGAGTGAAGAGGAGACTTTTGTTGAGGATTATGAAGGAGAAGATGAGCAATAGGATGTGGAGTTTGGTTAATATTTGAGAAACATCACAGCAAGAGAGAGACATCGTCAAATGCAACAAAAGGACCATTCATAAAAAGAGTTTGAGGAGTTCATTGACGATAGGGATGGGGTGGACTTTGATTTCAATTTTACATTTGGAAGGAAAGGAGATGGATGGGACAATGGGTGAAGACGAAGAGGCTGATGTTGCGGAAGCAGTTGTTCTTTAAGAGGGAGTGGTTGATGTAATAGAAGCACAAGTCCTTGACCTAGCCCAAGTACCTAGTTGGTAGTAAAAAGGAATCTTGAGTGGAAGTGTGTGTTAGTAGTGGATGGAGAAGTTGAAGATGGTAACTGGTTAGGTGAGGGTGATGCAATGATCTCAAGGTATTCTTCTTCTAAGGGGGACAATGGTAGAAAGAAAGTGAAGTGTTATGGATCTAAGTCCAATGGTTGTCGGGCTGCCAAAGACTTGAGCATAGGTGTTTTATACAAATTCAATAAATTTATGTACATGAGATGCATGTCCAAGTACAGTGTAAGATCTACAACAAATGCAATCACTAGTGTGAAGGAGGTGTAAATACCAAATTGTAGTTTGATATTTGTAGTTAGGACTTTGGATCAAATCTTTCTGCAAATGCAACTAGACTTTGTCATTGATATGATAAGTGTGAGGTGTTCAATGCTAATCATGATATTCTGTATGCTTCTATTGTTGGTGAGTGTTGAACATGATGCTATACTAGTTGAATATGTTGGAGGAATTGTTTAGCTCTATCCAATTCTTTTGTGCGTGCTCTAGATTTCAGGAATCATGAAGTTGTGTAAAGCAATGTCAAGAGATGCCATTGGTTGAAATCCATAACATACCTAGAATGGGTTATGTCTCTAGAACTCTGAAGACCTATGTTCTAGGCATTTTGACTGGACATCATCATCAACAATTATGAGGATGAGCACTATTATATGTTTGTAATAAATGGATGAGTGTGTAATTGGCCTATCTTGTTGTGTGTTAAGCATTTCCTACAAAGCTTGCTAGAAATGAGCAATAGACTTTGGATCTTGATTAGATAAGTGTACCCAAACATGATGGAAAAGTTTGGTTGTTTTAGGTGCTTCAATAGAATTACATGCAACCCTGACCATCATTATGTTGATGTTTGATAGTCAACAAATTGGATATGCAGTTAGTATTAATATGCTCCTTTTGCGATAAAACTAGAAAAGCTACACAAATTGCTAGCATGGTATTTGCTTTTATAGTAATGCTGCAAGAAACACAAGACTAAATGTGAGCTTCAACGTTTTTCTTTTGCGTGGCCAAAAAAAGCGTTGTTGGAGTGCGGCCAATATCTTTTTGACTCCAAAGTGACCAACTAACTTGCAGTAGTGTGGCTCTTTGATGAGACTACTATGAGGAATCCCAAAAGAAACATAGGTGGCTAAGTTTGGAAAGAAGTTGTCTTGCAAATAAAACTCTACAATCCATTCTTGTTTAAAGGGTGCTATAAGTGAGGTGAGCATGAAATCTGAATTTGTGAAGTATCACAAAACCCAATCCATGATATTTTGGTCTTGAGTAATGAGCATTGCTAAAACGTAGTGATGTAGGTCTGCTTAACAGTCAATACTTTGCTAGCTAGTTGGACCCTAAGGGGTAGTACTGCCTCTGCTTGGCAGTTTGATTGTGTAGATCTCCTTCCCATATGTAGAATACTTATTTTTTGTGCCACTTGATCTCTTAGAGTGGTATACAATAGGATGCCCATGCTGAGGGAGTACTGCATTGAGTGCATAATTTGATGCAACAATCCTAGTTTTTAAGGGTTGATAAATGTTCGGGATTGTGAGGATAGTTTCAAAGTATATTTTGGATTTGATTTCTTTGAATGTAACACATGACTCACATTGATTTGTTGGCTATGGGATATGGCATAATTCCTACAACAATCAACAGTACAAATTTGGGAGTTTGTGAAAACTTATTAATTTTGTGAGTTATGAGAAATTGGCTAGTTGTGGATGATCTTGATATTTTTGGGATCCATTGGAAGGTGTCACCAATTAGTGATGTAGCCAAGGTATCGAACTTCAGTGACAATAAAGGCACTCTTGGCTAAGTATTGCCACTTGTGAGGGTGAATGTGTCAAGAATCTTCTCCATGTTTGTGGCATGCTCTTCCAAGTCTTGTTGTAGATGACGATGTTGTCCAAATGGACAATGACAAGATCGTGGTGAAGGGTCTTAGAATGTCCTTCACAAGAGGCATGGAGGTTACTGGTGCTTTGATCTTGCCAAAAATTAATATAAACTACTTGTATAGATCTTCCTTTGTGTTTAACAAATTTTTCAATGTCTTTTGGTTGACTAAATATTGGTGATAATCGGATTTGAGATTGGTATTTGTGAAGTATTATGCACTTAGAGTTGGTTCAAAGGATCATCAATGCAAGGTAGAGGCTACTTGTTTTTCACAATAATTGTATTGATGGAATGGTAGTCATTGGAGAGATGTCACAAGCCATCTTTTGGTGCAAGGATGATTGGACTACTACAAGGTGAAGAGCTTGGCTAAATTTTTGCATGGTCAATGAGCTTTTGTATCATTTATGTACCTCATATTTTTCCAAATCTGTTTGCAACAGAAGGGTTGTTTAAAAGTAGGTGTCTCAGAATGAGATGTAATGTCCCCACTCTAGTCAGTTATTAAGAGCAGTTGAGTTAGCCTATCTCTTGGACCCTTGTAGGTTGACAGGATTTGGTTAGGGGGTCAGTGGCCGTTTTGGTGGGTTTGATATTCCCACTCCTTCACTTCAGTATTGGTTTCAGTACAAGCGTTTGTCGTTCAATATCCACCAGCTGCTGACGACACGAAAAAATACTGAGTTTGGAGGAAGTTATTAATATTTTAGTGGCTGGGTATTTTATCATCTATTGGGATATTATAAAGTTAAATAATAACTTTATAACGTATTAAATTCCACTTGAAATATTTGCACTTTATGACTTAAATGTTAAAGTGAATATTTAAATTCACTTAAGTCATTTATTTGGGCACCCAACTATGGAAAAGATATTAAATACATTTTAAATGTATTTAAATGCAAAAAAAGTGGCGTTACTTCTTGAAAGTTGTGCCTTTTGGGGTTATAAGGCAAAAAGGAGCAAATCGACCTTATTATGTGATTATTTGACTTTGCTTCAAAAACTTCTCTGTGATTTTTGTCTGAGGGCAATGGTTTCAAGATTTCTTGATTGGAGAGTGATAATTCTTCATTGAATCAGTGATTGTGAGACTGTGAGAAATCAGTTGAATGGTTGCTATTGAGGGAGCTTCATACAAAAGTTCATCTGTGCTACATCAGAGTTCTATTCAGTATTTTCCAGTTTGTAATAAGGGAGAGGCTTCACATCTTGGACGCCATCTTCAACAATTTCTTTGCTTTCAATAAAGGATATTCATCACCTACAGAGGCCGTACCATTTGCATTGGGTGGTGTGTCTCCTGGAAGGGCGTGTGAAGAAGGAAGCCAAAACGCCTTGCTTTTGGTTTATTTCTTGACTTCATTTCTGGCACCTACCTCTTTAAGCACATTTTCTCTAGTTTTAGAGTGAGAAAGTAGATCCAAGCTCTAGGCGTGCTATTTCATCAGTTTCAGCCATTCTTGCCTGACATGTGCAAAATTTCTTATTTAAATAATCTGGAGGGTTTCGGGTATGTCTTTTGTATGCAATTTCTTTGTTTGAATTGCTAGATCTATAATACAATTACTGTTTCTCAGATTTAGTTTTACATTCAATTTTATATCCATTTATGCTTGGCGCACCTTCTACTTCTGTCTACAATTCCTCTTTAAAATTCATCAAAAACCAAACAAAACACAAAAACAGGCAGTTATTGTTCAGAGGTTGAGTTGGAGCTAGTTAGGTTCATCACAGTGGTATCAAAGCTTTTAATCTTGCCAGCCTGGAGGGTTAAACATTCATATGCATCATAATCAATTTGGGCCACACAGGTTTTACTCACGCAAGAGACCAGGGTTGCAGACAAACCAATTCCCGTATGAGAATAGACCATTTGATAATCAGTTCGAAGAGGTACCATTGGAAAACATGGGTGATAGGAATGATGGCGAGCCACACAGGAATCCTGGTAACAATGAGGATCATGAAGCTAGAGACATAATGAGAGAGCTTGTAGCTGGCTAGGAACAAGTTGCGAATGTACTACAACAGCTTAGTACAAACATAAATTATTTAACTGTTCATAGAAGACTAGATCTAGAACAAGAGGAAGGTAGGGTACAGGTAGGCCCACGGAGGACAGTAATTCCTACACGTACCTATGACAAACCTACTCGCCCTACCTTTGTCAGGAATGAGCCAGAAGAGGGTAACGAGGATGAGGAGGAAGCTAATGTGAACTTTGGAGACAATATTATGACTCTACATGATGAGTGGGATGCCTTGCCACAGAGAGTTAAGGATCACCTTAACTTTGATAGGTTTCTAACACAGAAAAGAGAGCACAACCGAAACAGGACAGATAAGAGACCTTGGCACAGGAACAATGATCTTAGACATGCTACCAGTAAGCTCATACTAACCACCTTTGATGGCAGTGGTAGAGTCACAGCTAGAGCTTGGGTTAGCAAGTTGGATACATTTTTAAACCTACGTCCTATGGCAAAAGAGGATGCCATAAAGTTTGCAGCTTTGCACTTGGATGGCGTAGCCCATGACTGGTGGCACCATGGCTTGGTTACACTACAACATGATAGGATCACAACTTATCAGGAGTTCATAGATAGGTTGGTTGAGAGATTCGACAAACGAGATCCAGAGTTATACTTTAGAGATCTCACTCAACTGAAGCAGTTGGGTAGTTTAGAATCCTACATTGGAGAGTTTCAGAAGCTCTCAGTCATGGTAACGGGCATATCAGAGAGGAGATTGGTTATACTCTTCGAAGAAGACCTATTCGAGCCTATGAAAGGTTGGATCAAGGCATTCGATCCGCTTACCTTGCAAGAGGCTATGAGGAAAGCTCGTAGCATGGAGCTTACCGCACCTTGTAGTAAGTTCCCTTCTAAACTGTCTTTGTCTTACAATGATAATAGATCTGATCAAAGGAAAACAGAAAATTCAAACCAAAAAAAAGAAGTTCGCAGCTCCTTTGGATTGAGAAACGATCAATGATTTACGTAGGAAGAAGCTTTGCTTTTATTGCAAGGGCCCGTATGATATTAACCATGATTGTCCCCTCAAGCCTAAAGGTCAAAATAGGCACATGGAGTGGTATTTTGAGGGAGAAGATATGACTGATTTTTCAGACCAGCAAGCTGTACATGATGATTTAAAGTTAGAAAAATCAGAAAATGGAGTTGAAAATGAAATTGAGAATGAGCTACAAGAAGCTCACATGTCAAGCATGCAAAGAGAAGGCTCTTTTAGACTACGTGGACTCTTGGCTGGTCAAAGAGCCATTTTGTTGCTTGATACAAGTGCAACGCATAATTTTATAGATGCACGATTGGTAGAAAAAAGAGGAATTGAAACTCAAGAGTTTGAAGGGATTAGAGTAAATGTTGTCGATGGTTATACTCTTACCTGTGATAGAATGATTCCGGATCTGCCCATGAAGCTCAATAATTTTGAGTTTAAAGCAGATTTCTATGTGGTGAAGATGGGCAACATAGATGTGGTTCTTAGCATGAAGTGGCTTCATGCAATAGGTGAGTTCACACTCAACCTTAGAGATATGGAGATGAAATTTAAGGTTGATGGGACCAACCACGTCCTCAAGGTCATCCAAGACAACAATTTGAAGGGGATAACACTCAGGAGAATGCAAAGATTAATTCGGCATTACATGGTTGAGTGGGTAGCAACGTGTCAGATGCAGCCATCTTATGAGGAGCAGCATAAAATGCCTTATCATCCCGATGTTCAGGAGCTTCAAATGAAGCATACTAAGGTGTTTAGTGATATACCTCATGGTAGACCTCCAGACAGGGGCATAGAGCGTATTATTGAGTTGGAGGAGGGCACCAAGCCCATTATGATTACTCCTTACTGACACCCTAAGTGATTGAAAGATGAGATAGAGAAAACAATCAAAGAATTGCTCTCTATGGGACACATCAGGCCGAGTAAGTCTCCCTTTGCTTCTTCAGTTGTATTGGTGAAGAAGGAGGACGGTACTCTCAGGATGTGTATTGATTACAGGATGTTGAACAAGAAAACCATCAAGAACAGGTATCCCATTCCGTGTATTGACAAGTTGATAGATGAGCTACATGGGGCTTGCTACTTCTCGAAGATAGATTTGAGAACAGGGTACCATCAGATTAGAGTTCGAGAAGACATTGAGAAGATTGCTTTCAGGTGTCATTATGGACATTTTGACTTTTTTGGTTATGCCTTTCAGTTTAACCAACGCTCCAGCCACCTTTCAGTCCACGATGAACAGGGTCTTCCAGCGTCAGTTGAGGAAATTCGTTCTGGTGTTCTTCGATGACATATTAGTCTACAACAAATCTTGGGAGGAGCACATGGTTCACCTAGATGCTATGTTGAGCATACTTGACAGGGAGTCCTTGTATGCCAAGGAGTCCAAGTGTGCATTGGGAATGGAGGAACTATTATACTTGGGTCACATTATCAGCGAAGAGGGAGTTCGTATAGATTCAGATAAAGTTCGTGCCATCATTGACTGGCCTACACTGGAGACTTTGACACAACTCAGGGGGTTTGTAGGTTTATGTGCTTTCTATCGTCGGTTTGTTAGTGGTTTTTCGAGTCATGCTGCACCACTAACAAATTTGACCAAGAAGGGAGCTTTCGTTTGGACACCTCTAGCATTGGAGTGTTTTGAGAAGTTCAAACATCTGATGACTACTTGTCCAGTCTTAGCCATACCAGATTTCACCAAGCTGTTTGAGCTTCACTGTGATGCTTGTGGAGAGGGTATTGGTGCGGTTATTATGCAGGATCGTCATCCTATAGCTTTCGAGAGCAGGAAGCTGAGGGGTTCTGAGAGGAGCTACAACATTTATGATAAGGAAATGTTGGCCATCATGCACGCAATGGCCAAGTTCAGATAGTATCTTTTTGGTAGTACGTTTTGTGTAAAAACTGATAACAACAGCTTGAAACATTTCCTAGAACAACGAGATTTGAATGAGAGACAACAAAAATGGGTTAGCAAACTTCAGTCATATGATTTTGACATCTCCTATGTCAAAGGTACACAAAACATAGTTGCTGACGCATTATCTCGCCGTCCTCATTTCGGGTCCATGGCAGAGATTATAGAGGACTGGAGACACATGATAGTTGTAGAGTATGCCAAGAATCTGTGGGCTTCTGGCATTGTGGATGGAATAGTATAGGACAGTAGATACTCTCTTGGAAGTGATCTTATCATTTACAAAGGGAGGATATTTTTAGTCCCAGGTTCTGAGATGAGGGATAGGGTGTTGAGATCCTTTCACGATTCACCTATGGCAGGTCATCTCGGTTACTTTAAGACCTACAGGCAGGTACGGGAGAGATTTTCTTGGAAAGGTCTCAAGTCATATGTTCTTCAGTATGTCAGGGAATGCTTTGTTTGTCAACAAAACAAGCAAGAGCATACATACCCTGCAGGGTTACTTCAACCGCTTCCTATTCCTGAGAGGAAGTGGGAATGCTTGTCTATGGAATTCATTACAGGCTTGCCGAAAGCTCAAGGGAGAGACAACATTTATGTGGTTGTAGATCTATTGACGAAGTATGCACATTTCTTCCCAATCACTACTACTTACTCGGCTACACAGGTGGCGGATTTGTTCTTTCGTGAGGTATTCAAGTTGCACAGTTTTCCTCAGAGTATCGTTAGTGACAGAGATAGTAGATTCATGGGTAACTTCCGGCAGGAGTTATTCAAGCTATGTGGGACTGAGCTTACTTCGAGCACTAGCTACCACCCACAGACAGATGGACAGACGGAGGTTGTCAACAAATGGGTGGAGGGATACTTGCAAAATTACATTTCAGGGCAGCAAAAGGCTTGGGTGAAGTGGTTGCATCTTTGTGAGTATTGCTATAATTCCACTCACCATATGACCATCCAGATGACACCATTCAGGGCTTTGTATGGCTATGATCCTCCTAGTTTCCTGGATTTATTACTGAGTGATTGCAGAGTACCGAGTGTTGGAGATCTGTTGCAGGAGAACCAGGATATTATGAGGGCTTTTCATGATAACATTTAGAGGGCTCAGAATCAACAAAAGTAGTATGCTGATCAGAGGAGAGTTGAGCGATCGTTTGAGATCGATGACATGGTGTATCTGATGCTTCAGCCTTATAGGTAGTCTACCCTTCGGAAGAAGGGCGCTGAGAAACTCAAGCCACGCTACTATGGACAATTCAGGATTGTCAGGCGTGTCGGTGAGGTGGCTTATGAGTTAGATTTACCGGTGGATAGTAAGGTTCACAATGTGTTCCATGTGTCACGCTTCAAGAAGGCGTTGGGACAGCAGGTGATTCCTTCTTCAGACTTACCACCCCTAGATGATGAGGGGAAGTTGATTTTAGTACTTGAGGCCATTTTGGATTCCAGAGAGTGTCATCTTCGGAGGCGGGTTATTAGGGAATATCTGGTCAAGTGGAGAGATCTACCGGCAGAGGATGCTATTTGGGAGGGTGACAATATTCTACACCATCCAGCTTTGAGTTTGCTTGCGGACAAGCAAATTTGAGGAGGGTGGACTGTAATGTCCCCACTCTAGTCAGTTATCAGGAGTAGTCGAGTTAGCCTATCTCTTGGACCCTTGTAGGCTGACAAGATCTGGTTAGGGGGTTAGTGGCCGTTTTGGTGGGTTTTGACCATAGTTACAAGACTCGCCCAAACTCGGCGAGTACTCGCGAGTGACCCTAAACGAGTCCCAGAGACTCGGCTGCCGAGTACTCACCGAGACTCGCCAGACTCGCCGGACTCGGCAAACTCGCCGAGTTTTGTGCCTCAGACTAGGCCACTTTAATTAAATTTTTTTAAAAAAATTGCAATCTTTAATTTACAATTTTTTTAATTAAATGGTGTGCGCCATGAAGGTTTGTGTGGTTTCGAAGGTCTTCATTTGGGCTTGGTGGCGGAGGCTCTGCCCCTCGACCCCGCCTTGTATCGCGACAGGGAGCGCGCCCAGGGTGCTGCCCCGGGACCCCGCGAGGGGCGCTGCCCCCAGACCCCCGCCATTCTGCTAGGGGCGTTGCCCCCAGAAGGGGCGCTGCCCCTTGACCCCGCTGGGGGCGCTACCCCTAGACCCCCGCAAGGGGCACTGCCCCTTGACCCCACTAGGGGCGTTGCCCCCAAACCCCCGCAAGGGGCACAACCCGTCGATCCTATTGGGGTGTTTCCCCCAAACCCTCATCAAGCTATAGGTCTAAGCATGTTATAGGCCAATGATGAATCATGATCATTAAACCTACAAAATACATATCCCCTGTTGCAAATCTTTGCATCTTTTGCAATCAAAGCTATAATCAAGGATTATCTTGTTCCATACATTAGACAACAAAGCATGCAGTCTTGAAGGCTACAATAAAATTTTAATAATAAATTCCTCACTTGAATATACACACCAATCATTGAGATGCAAGCAAATATCATGGCTACATCATCATCTATGACCTATCTTAGACACTAGCGCATGACTTGTCGTGATGTTGGGATGAGTAATGCAAGCTCTTTTGAGCCATAGACTTATATTTTTAGTTTTGATATTTGTTTTGATGCCATGGATTTCATATTCCATGAGTTTTGTATACATTTGACAATATTTATATATTTGAATGTGTTATTTCCTTCAGCTAAAATTTGCGTTTATACTTATGTGATCGATGTATGTTTGTGTATGAGATCATAGTAATTTCTATTTGATGATGTTATTGTGTCTTTAAGGTTTATTTATTAAAGGTTGCGTGAAACAAGTGTTAAATCCTTAAAAATCTCTAAATTTCTTGGGTTTTTCTATTTGCCGAGTCTTTGCCGAGTCTGGGCTCCGAGTCAAAAATTGGCTTGCCAAGTCCGAGGCGAGTCCGAGTCTTGTAACTATGGTTTTTGACATTCCCACTCCTTCATTTTAGTATTGGTTTCAGTACAGGCGTTTGTCGTTCAGTATCCACTAGCTTCTGACGGTTTGGAAAAATATTGAATTTGGAGGAAGTTATTAATATTTCAATGGTTGGATATTTTATCATCTATTGAGATATTATAAAGTTATTATTTAACTTTATAACATATTAAATTCCACTTGAAATATTTGCACTTTATGACTTAAATGTTAAAGTGAATATTTAAATTCACTTAAGTCATTTATTTGGGCGCCCAACCATGGAAAATATATTAAATACATTTTAAATGTATTTAAATGCAAAAAAAGTGGCGTTACTTCTTGAAAGTCGTGCCTTTTGGGATTATAAGGCAAAACGGAGCAAATCGACCTCATTATGTGATTATTTGACTTTGCTTCAAAACTTCTCTATGATTTTTGTCTAAGGGCAAGGGTTTCAAGATTTCTTCATTGGATAGTGACAATTCTTCATTGAATCAGTGATTGTGAGACTATGAGAGATCAGTTGAATGGTTGCTACTAAGGGAGCTTCATACAAAAATTCATCTATGCTACATTAGAGTTCTATTTAGTATTTTCTAGTTTGTAATAAGGGAGAGAGCTTCACATCTTGGACGCCATCTTCAACAGTTTCTTTGCTTTCAATAAAGGATATTCATCACCTATAGAGGCCGTACCATTTGCATTGGGTGGTGTGTCTCCTGGAAAGGGCGTGTGAAGAAGGAAGCCAAAATGCCTTGCTTTTGGTTCATTTCTTGACTTCATTTCTGGTGCCTACCTCTTTCAGCACATTTTCTCTAGTTTCAGAGTGGGAGAAAGTAGATCCAAGCTCCAGGCGTGCTATTTCATTAGTTTCAGCCATTCTTGCCTGGCATGTACAAAATTTCTTATTTAAATAATCTGGAGGGTTTCGGGTATGTCTTTTGTATGCAATTTCTTTGTTTGAATTGCCAGATCTATAATACAATTACCGTTTCTCAGATTTAGTTTTAAATTCAGTTTTATATCCATTTATGCTTGGCGCACCTTCTATTTCTGTCTGCAATTATTCTTTAAAATTCATCAAAAACCAAACAAAACACAAAAACAGGCAGTTATTGTTCAGAGGTTGAGTTGGAGCCAGTTAGACTCATCACATGAGATCACTTTGATGCTTGACAAAGCAATGTGATGGAATGTCTAGGGGCTCTTCAAAGACATCTCTGTATTGCTATAGAAAGATGTCAAGTTGTGACTGCTTCTTTGCGAATAGAATGGCTTTAGTTGCAAGTGTATGCTTCTTTGCAGTATTCCTAATAGGCTTTGGGGAAGACCATTAGTAGTACAGACTTCTAGGTATGAGAAATGATCTTTTTTGCATTGCTTCACAAGCATCAATGGGATGCTTGTCTATGGAAGGGACTCCAAAATGTGATATTCATAATTGCTGACCTTGATGGATGAGCATTATGGCTTAACCCTATTGGTAGAATCTCATACTGTAAGGCTTGCCAAGAAGAACATTGCATATTTCAAGTGGTGCTGCTTCACAAATATCAGAATCGTGCAATGGTGCATTATAATATTGAATGTGCATGGATATTTCACTTTAAGTTCTTGTCCCTGCTGGAACCACCCCAGGGTGTATGGTTGTGGGTGCACTTTTTTGAAAAGGACTAGGCATTTTGCAATGTTATGTGTGAAAATATTCTTCTAGCTTCCAACATCAATTATGATATGGATTGGTTGTGCCTTGATCCAATACTTGGTGTGGAACATAAGCCTTGTTCTTCAGCCTTGATGGTTGTTGGCTTGCTGTTGATGTTCAAGAAAGTTGGAATCTTAGGATATGTGTTTTACTTGTTCTTGACCACAAGCTGTGTAGCCTGAATGAGCAAAGTCTTCAGCGCACAATGTTAGTGATCATCATGGGTGTCAACCTTGTTATAAGTACTCCATTTCTTTCATTTCCATTTGTTGGGGTTGGGGGTAGGAGCTTTTGGTTGAATAGTCCCCTATAGCTTAAAAGAAGGTTTCTTGTTGCAACCTGCGAGGTTATTGCTGCATAACAGAATTTTGAGTGTTACCTAAATTTTGATTCTTATGTAGGGGCCAAAAGAGGATGGGCATTTTTATTTCATCTTGGTGTACTTCTCAATCAAGAAGGCATGCTGACGGGCTTGCCCCAAGGTTTCAAAAGGCAAGAAATCTGCGGTGGCTTGTATGTAGTAATGAAGTTCTCTTGTGTACTTGAGGACTTAGTCAGGCTCCATTTTATAGATGTTCAATTGTGCATAGAATTTGTGTAACTCATTTGTATTATCTTGTATCAATTGATCTCTCCTTTGACTCTATGGCTAGAACTTTTTGTACCCTTTACGTATGATGGTGACAAACTTAGACCATGTATTAACAAATTGGTAATCTCTCTTTCTTCTCACCATAACATTCTCACAATCTAAGCATTGGTTTGGACATCTTAAGTGTTGCAAAGGTTGTTTATTGAACATTTGTGAAGAGATTGATGGTCTAGTATGCTTCCAGCTGTTGAACCAATCATCTAGTTCTTCAGCATTGTTTTTGCCTTGGAACAATGGAATGCTAAGATTGATTTGCGTATTGAAGGTTTTGGTATTGGAATGAAGAACTGGTGGTGGTCAGAGTCAAAGGACTTAGTTGAAGAATTGGGTTGTGAGATTATGAGAAGAGTTCTTCCCCTTGTTCTTCCAAAGCTTCTTGAATGAGCTTTTGAACTTTAACGAAAGTGGGTTTCTTCACATCCTCAGGCATTGTAGCTTTCTATTGTTGTTTGTTTGGGTAGCTAGAGATAAAATCAGATTGATGCCTTGTTTCCAGATACTCAGAATTAGTAGATTTGCCAGCTAGGATTGATGAGGGTTATATGAAGACTAATTGGTAGGGTATGCATTTTAGGGCAGGGTGGATTGCTTTGATGCCAATGATCCATGCCAAGCCCACGAGTGGCACAAGGGACAACCAATAAACAAACTAGTAAATGGATCTAACCAATTAATCTACAGTTTATGTTGAACATGCAATGGAAATGTTAGCACAAATGCTGAAGCACCATTAGATGTTCAATGAAACTGGAGTTAGCAAATAATAGCCTTAATATTCATCATGAAAATAGTAAAATACATTTGTACAATGCTGCAAAGAAATGGAGTAGTATATATCCCTTTGAGCCTAGTTTAAAGGTGAACTGCATTTGTGTAAGTATGTAATTACTGGTTTGGATTCTCAACAATCTCGACATCGATAGGAATTGAGGGAATTGCCAACTTAGAATCTCAGGTCAATTACAAGTCATTTCAGTTCCAAGAACAGTCCACATTCCAATCAGTTGGGGTTTGTAACCACTTTTGTGATTTGTAGGATGATTAGTCATAAAGTCTCTAGGTCTTGATGATGCCTCTTGGTTGGTTACCAAAGATGTCTGCTCTTTCAGGGCCCCATTTCTGTACTGTAGTGTATGCAGGACTGAGATGGTGATGTGGACTGTCAGTCCAGCCCGAATGTTCTCGGATCACTTAATGAGTATTAATTAGCATTTGAGCTGTATTTGAGGTCATTTGGTGTAGAGCATGGTAGAATTCCTGCAGAAATTAGCTGTTATTTGTAATATTTTTGGTTTAGTTGTGCATTAGCAGACTGAAGATTTAAGAGGAAGACATTTGGACATGAGAAACACAATTGAGAAGCTGAAAAGAACACATGAACAGATGTGGCACAAATTGCAGGGTATAATTACTGCAACAGAGGAAGATGGAGGAGGAAGTCCGATGTAATACCGGATAAGTGGGAGAAGGGCAAGGTAGGAACCAATAATAAGCTCTCGATAAAATATAATGAACAAGTTTTCCAAGGGAAGAAGTGGAAGGAAGCAAGAATTAGTAATTACTTTGAAGTCTCTATGTAGATTTGTTTATGAGCAGGATATTGGAAGAGCATTTTAATCCCAACCAAGGGTGGTGGCATCTGCTTCCACATAGGTTAGGTTGGTTCAGTGAGATCGAATTGGAACTTGTCTGAACACAACTGTGTTTGCATTACTATCAGCCTTGCAAACCTCAGATTTGGAGGAATGCAATATAATTTGTATGAATCTTTTTACTCACTCAAATATCCTCTCATGAGTTATACTTGGTTCTAACTTCTATTGAATCTGCAGAGATGCAATGATTACATTTTTCGATTCCAAATTTTGAATCCTTCAGTGTGGGTCTTGGTAAATCAACATTTGATTGAATGCATATATAAGTCAAACTTTTAAATTCTTCTGTTCTGCCTGTTTCATTATTCCAATCATACTAATTGATGAACTCTTTCAATGTAAACTATTTCTGCACAGGTTAAAAGTTTATATGTTGGAAAAGATCATGTTGGGGATGTTCCTTTACACAAGAAGATTCTTGCTGCTCTCACAACAGGTAAATGTTACCAGAATTGTGTTGAGTTTTTGCCACAAAAATAAAATTAAACAAATTGATTTGATTTTGCTGGAAAACTTTCAGTGTTAAAAAGTTCTCTTGATGAGTGGGTGTTTTGAGGCTGTTTTAGCAGATTCAAATTTCAGCTCTGAGTTAGCTTGAAATGTTTTAGTGTTTTGTTTAAGGTCTGGGTTATTCATTTACTTTCTTTAGCTGTTAACATTCTATCATACATTTTTGTATTTGGCATTTCAAAGACCAAAAGTATAACTATATATAGCTATTACACCTGCCAGGCTGATACATTGTATGAGATTAATGACTCAGGTCCGTAATTGAACAGATAATAAACTCCATAAGGAAGAACACTAATATGTGGATGTGTCAATATAGACTAAAAAAGAAGAATACCATAATAGAATGGAATGGTAGAGTATGAATGAATTTGATGACGTGGTGAGAAACATAATTTCTATTCATACACCATTCAAGCATGTGATATAAAGGTAGGCTGATCTATTAAGGTACCAACCCTGATATAGCAGTAAGTGCATGCTACACATGTAAGTTCATTAACACATGTAGGTTTATCAACACATGCAAGCTATACAGCTAATCCAATGGTATACCACAACTGCAGGCGATTCAAAGGGACCTGACAAGATGCTTTTTCTACATTATAACACATTTTATTGGCACTTAAAACTGGCTTAACATGTGTAGTTTATAATCATTTAGGGAACATGATTAACATTTTTTAGATTATGTGTCACTTTAAACTGAATAAGTTGATTTTTCATTTGTGATACTTTCTACCTTCAAAACATGCAGCAAGCTTAAAAATTAACGCAAACAAGAGCTAGTGTTATCATGTTATAGTATGTATCGTTTTAACAGTTTTGTTGAGGTTTAACTATTGGATGTATTTGTATAAGTACCAACCACAAGGCTACCCAAATATTCAGAGTTGGAAATGAGAAAAATAAGATGTGTTTGTGATATAGGTAAAAATTGTGCCAAGAATTTTGAAAAGAAAAAAATATAGAGAAGGGAATAAATTTCAACATCAAAGAATTCTGTAGAACTTAGTCAGTGGCAAGGGCTATTGCTTGTTTTTTTCTTTTTTCTTTTGGCAAATGATGCTTTAATAATCCCATGTAAACTACATACAATACTTATGTGATCCATGGGGTAAGAAATTTATTTTTCTGGCAATACTTAGTTTTAGAAGAGTGTTTCCTGATAATGACATTGTAATGCCCCAACTTTTACACTAGGACATTAGCAGACAAAACATGGACGGATGCATTTTTCATGTTACCATTTTGGCAAACACATGTCACAATCTCACGTGCGCAAACATGTTAAACTAAACAACATCATGACTAATGCACATGAGATTACAAAGTGCACGATGACACAAGGTCAATTCAAACCAACATATAATATCACAAGCAGAAGACTTACACAAACATCATGGAACAATGTCAACATGATGAGAACGAAGGAGATAGAACCTCCTTTGAGCTTGATGATAGAGTATTGAACTCACATCATCGACACCAGTGACAGATAAGAATGGAAAGGACTAAAGCCTATACTAAAGTTTGTTGACAATAGTGACAGATAAGAATGGAAAGAACCTATGCTCCACGGGGACGCGTCCCCTGCCTTTTTTGCCTTGTACCTGTACTGGGGATGAAACGGGGACGGCCAGGAAACGTCCCCTAGCCGTCCCTTTTTGATGCCAAAAAAAGGAAACGTTTCAAAAATATTCGGCTAGTTGTACCAAGCACAGCCAAGACGTCCCTCAACCGTACCGGGCACGGCTAGCCTTCCCCTACTGTCCAACCATGTTTTGAATGTTGTTTTAAAAAAAAAAGACACTTTTTTAAATGAAAAAAAGGTATGGGCGAGCCCACAAGGGACCCCCCCGTGCCTTTTAACTAAACCTAAGTTTATTAACTAAACCTAAGTTTATTATGTGCCCTAAAATGAAAAAAAGAACCTCATTTCTACATTTTCATTTTGAAGTGAAGGAGAGGAAAAGAAGAGCAGCAAAGTAAAGGAGAGAACAACAGGTTGAAGAGGAGCTTAGGGCATCATTTCCACCATATTAGAGGTATGTTTTTCATCTTTCTTTTGTGTTTGCAATTTGTTTTTAAAATTTTCAAGCTTTTCAACACATAGGAAGGGCATTGTGGGCCTTTTTTTTAATTGAACTTGCAGCTCTTTGAAATCAGAAATTTTTATAAAAAAAATCATGAGCAGAAGTGGTAGTGATAGTGAGGATGTTCAAGTTCAAATGCAAGAAAGAAGTAGACATAGAAGTATGGCAAACATTGGGGGAGTGTTCAGAGAGTGGGAGTGGAGCAGGGTCAGCAAGTTCAAACCCATTTGATTGTCCATCTCAACTCCTTAAAACCTATGCAAAAGGCCCATTTAACCCCAAAAAGCCTCTATTACAATTTGCAACAAGAGTTAATAAAGATAAGAAAAAAAATTCGGGGGTAATAGAGTATGGGAGTGTCATTTGTATGGAAAACAATATAGGGGCAGCTATATGAGAGTTTATTGCCATCTTTGGTGGATAGGTGGTCAAGGGGTGAAAGGTTGTAGAAAATATAACCCAAGCTGAAAAAATTGAGGCAACTAGATTGCATATGGAGGGGGAGGCATTAGGTAAAGGGGTCCTAATGGAGAGTTTGTAGCCTAGTGTGGCAATGCCTACAGGATCAGTTGATGTTGCTTCTCATGTGGGAGAGGGTTCTACTAGGGGAAAGAAGAGAAGTATGAATGTTACTGATATGTTTAATGTTACAGTATGAGATGGGGCTGATTCCTCTATTGCTAAGTTTTTTTATGCTAATGCCATACCATTTCATGTCTCATCTTCGCCATATTTTAAACAAATGTGCAAAGATATTATAGCTGCTAGTCCCTCATATGTTCCACCTGGAGAAACTACGCTATGCACCGCCCTTCTTGATAGATAGTACTCCAAGGTGAGTATTTTGATGGAGGATACGAGACTAACATGGATGAGAGATGGCTGCTCCATAATCATGGGTGGGTGGATAGATATCAAACATAGGCCACTCATCAATATTATTGTCACTAGTTCAATAGGCTCTTATTTTCTTAGAGCTATAGATTGTTTGGGGAAAATGAAGGATGCAACCTTCCAATAGATTTTGAGAGATGCCATTGAGGAGGTTGGAGCCTCTAATGTTGTGCAGGTAGTGGCCATTTCAACCCGTGTGTGTGTAAATTAGCTGGATTGATGGTGGAGAGTGCTTATAAGCACATTTTTTGGACCCCTTGTTGTGTGCATGCATTGAACAATACCTTGAAGGACATTGGGAAGATAGATTGAGTGAAGGAAGTGGTATCAGAGGCTAGAGATGTGCAAATGTTCATTTGCAACCATCACACTTCACTTGCTCCATTTTGAACTTTTTGAGGAAGGAATTCCTCAAGCTCGTGGAGACTAGATATGTCAGCTACTTTATTTTATTAGAGAGGATGGTTGAGGTCCAAGAGGCTCTACAATTAATGGTGGTCAATACAAAGTGGGGTAGATGGCATGAGTCAAGCACATCAGAGGGAAGAAGTGTGAAACAAAAAATCTTTGATGATGACTGGTGGTCCACAATGAGGTAAGAAAATTTGCATTGCTGATTTTTTTATTTAATTCTTAATCTTAAAATGTTAATTTAATTCAGAGTTTGTAACTTGTGAAACATATCCATTCTTTTTAATGATTTTAATTTTTGTAACTTGTTTGCACTTGAAAATATGTTTGCTCCTTCATCCAACCTATTGTGCAAGTGATTAGATATGTTGATATTGACTCTCCTAGCCTTGGAGAGATTTATGAGACCTTTGATAGCATGCTTGGACAAATCAAGCAAGCAATTCATAGCAGGGACCCTACTTTGGGATTTTATGAGGAGCATCTTAGGCCCATTGACACGACGGTGGGATATTATGAACACCCCACTTCATATGGCAGCCTATGCTCTCAATCCCAAATGGTATGCACTGAGCCCTGGGAGAGTGCCACCATCTCATGATGAAGAGATGAAAGAAGGCTTCATGAGGGCCCTTATAAAAATGTATTCTTTAGAGGAATCTAATATACTTCGCACACAGTGACTTGCATTTACCAATCTTCGTGGTCCAACCTTCGACAAACTAGAGGCGAGGACGGATAGAGCTACATTGGCTCAAACCGACCCTATTGGATGGTGGACGTGGCATGGGAAAGATGCATTGGAATTGAGAGTACTTGCCATTCGACTTCTTTCACAGGTTGCCAGTTCCTGTGCTGTAGAGAGGAATTTGTCAACATATAGCTTCATCCAATCAGTCAAGAGGAACAACCTTACCTCTAGACGATCAGAGAAGTTGGTGGCTGTACATAGTGCTTTGCGGCTACAGGATTGCCGGTCTACTGAGTATCGTCAGACTCCAACCTTATGTTGGGATGTTAATCCCGAAGATGCTATGCGGATTGAGGAGGATGCACAGGAGGGATTGGTTGGGGTTCCATTGGTTGAGGCAGCCCCTTCTATTGGCACTAACACTAACAGTGACTAAGACTCGAGCTCCGATGGCAATGCTAATTTAGACCTACCATCAGCTGATTAGGGACAGCCATATATTTTCTTAGTTTTATGTTTATGTTATTTCATAGTTGAAACTTGGAGCCTTTGGGCATTTTTGTTATATTTATCAGACTCTTATATGATATGTATGCACATTGATAATGAAAAGCATTTGAATTTTGTTAATTTGTTTGTCTATTCTCATGTGAAATCTCAATTCAAATCTAATGATATGTATTAAGCTTATACAATGTCTATGATGAATGCTTTATCAATGTTATGCTATGAACATTTGAAATTTCTCTATATTTTTTAAAATTTGCCTATTTTTTTATCAGCCGTCCCTTGTCGTCCCCTAAAAAATGGCCCAAAAGTACCCTCGTATTGAAAACTCGTCCTGTCGTACCCTACCATCCCCGTCCCTGAAACCTTGTGGAGCATAGGAAAGAACTAAAGCCTATACTAAAGTTTGTCCCCTATGCATTCAAGCATTTGAGAATGGATTCACAACACTTAAACATGCTCACAAACAAGCCATGAATGAGGCACAAATCCCTAGAACAAGTGAAGGATTGGGCCTAGGCAAGCCTAAAGCAACCTATGCAAGATATGACATAAATTTCTTGATTTGTGAGCTGCTAAAGAATTGTTTGAAACAACCAACTTAAAGGAGTGTAAGCCACATTATGAAATCTTTAAAACTCATAGTACACCAATGTTCCTTTTACCAAAATGCACTATTCACATGCAAGTATTCATCAACTCAAAATGCAACAACGGAACATGCAATTATGTGCAACTTCCAAATTCAAGCTTTGAGGATACAAACTAAATATTATTGATTTCCCTACATTCACAGCATCTAAAATGCAACATAACATGATTAATCCATCACTTTTCCTTCACAAGTACGTATTATGATATGCATACAATCATGATATTTCATTTCAAAAGAAGATTTGGTTTCAACATAAATCACAATTCTTACACTGTTACAAAAAAGAGATCACATCCCAAACATGAATGGATCTCATTCCAATACAAAGATAAGGGACATATACAATTACCACTTGTCTATGCCTTAAGAAAGCCAATTGATAACCATATATTACAACTTTCACAAATATGGCAAATTACAATAATTTCAGGTATAACAATTGAGGAGAGATGAAATCTCTACACGCTCTTGAAGATGTGACACCACAATCCCATAATGTATCCCAATGGTGACCAACACTACCCAACCATGTGGGACCCCAAGGCCCTCCTCTCTATGCTAAAAGACAAACACATGGTTGCAAACATAAGCATGGCATACATGATTGACCTTAGACACACAATGCAATCAAGCATAGTTCCATTTCACAAATTGATTCCATGCAAGGATCATAATTTAGACAAGAGAAAGGGAAGCCTAAGACATGGAGTATCTACACGATCTTAGAGTGGATCATACATGATCCTTAGCTCGAAGCAAGGATTTCTTTATGATCAAGATCTTTAGACTTGCACTAAGGGACTTATTTGTGCGAGATATATGTAAGGGAACTCAAATGACATTATAGCTAGGTAAAAGTTTACTAAAGGCATACTTTAAGTTTAAAATATTTATTTATTATGTTAATGTTGAAGTTGAACAATGAGATTGAGTTCACTTTTATGTTTTTTTCATTTTAGATGCATGGTGGGAGAGGTTTGGTGCTAAGGTTCCTAATCTTTAGAGGATTGCCATATGTCTCGAGCCAACTATGTAGCGCTCAAGAAGTGAGTGCATTGGAGTATGGCACAATAGATTGTGGGTGCAAAGATGAATGATTTTGTCTATGTCTTTACAACCTTAGCCTCCATTATAAGCAAATCTAAGGTTGTAATGATATTTCTTTTTAAGCGGTTTCATATTAAGAGTTAAACCTTAATTGCAAAGTGGTTACCTCTGCTAGGCATTGTATAAACAAAACATAAAATTATACTTAGCAGGCAAGAAGTGTTGGTAGAAGAAGAGGGCATCTAAGCAGAAGTAAAAATCATCCCCTCATGTAATGTCCCCTTTTTGGGATAACCCTAAATCTGCCCAAATTTATCAATTCCAAGTGATTACCTTGGTTTTGGGGATGTTTATAGAACGGGTAAGTTCCTGCAAAACAAAGTTAGAGAATATTTACAAGACAATATTAATTAGCATGCAAAGAAATCAACGAGAACATGGTTAGGGATACAACTACTTATTGACTTGCAAATATGTTAGTAGACATTTATAAAATAAGACATCATTTTAAAAGCATATTGAATCTTCTTTGGATTTTCCTAATTCATTCTTCCTTGAGTATGTTAGTCTGATAGGGTGCCCAAGAAACCCTGGGCCCAAGAGCAGTACGCCCCTCTTGGCCCCATGTGGCCCTTGCCATCCATATGGGGTGGTGTGCCTAGAGTTCTACTACCGTTCCCCTGTACCAGAACCATCATTGCTCAATCATATTGAGAGGTTAAGGATGCAGCTACAACAGGGTGTCCTGGATAGTCATTTCCTCTAAGCCCAAGACCAGTACACCTCTCTTGGCCCATGTGGCCCTTGCCATCCAAATGGGTGGTGTACTTAGAGGGTGACTCACATGCTGTTTCCCCTTTAGTAGGTCCTCAATCTCCCCTATCATGGCTAATTGTTTACAGTTAGACCATATGAATATTATCCATAGTGTAGACACATAGATTTACATATTAAATCAATGAACAAATTCATCACTTATATTGAACATGATTGACAACTCAGATTTATACATGTTGGCGTTTTAATTCGCACCTCTGGAATGCGGATTAGAAACAGACAACTATGCATAGATAAATTGCTCTTCAAATTAGGAGGGGAAGCTCCCTCTTTGCTGATGTTGCTTAAAAGAAAGTAAACTAAATTAATTTGCCTATCTTTTTGTTCAGCTAAGAGCACAAGGTTATAAAACTCAAGCACCGTAGCTGAGATTTTCTGTTTTAGAAGTTCAACTACGACTAAACCTACTCTAATGACGTTTCTAACTTCTCAAGTAAATGTAGAGCAAGAGAGTTAGAAATGGACCAGGAAGGATTCTCTGACATAAATACTTAAATAAACTTTTCTCCCAATGCACGTATACTTACTTTCAATGCAAGTTGAAATAAAGATCATATAAGCATAACACATGAAACGGAAATCTGAGACATTATATCAGGGCAAAGTGGGCACAAGACTTTATTTCTCAAATCTCAAGAACAAAAGATTACACTTCTAGGACAGCAGGATTGTAGCAAAATAGGCTTACAGTTTAGCGATCAACCAAAATACATTGACACAAGACACAAGAACTGAACAATAACTTGCAGCTAAAGAGGCTTGCAAACTTGCGCTTACACAAAGTGAACTGACACTGAATAACAACTTGCAACATTACAGGCTTGCAATTTGCTATCACAATAACCGTTAAGAAAATAATGGGCAAGGCTGCCTTTATTTATACACAAGCAGAGGAGTAAGGAACCCTAAAATCTCCTTGCTTTTACAACTAAGACTTGCCAACATGCAGGCTTTATTTCTAAAACTAAACAAGATAAACATCTAACCACCTATGAAAGCATAAAAACATGGAAAGCCAACTATTACAACTTGTTTTCTTTCTCTTCTTCAAAGAGTGGATAAGAATTGAGACAAGAATAGAAAGAAAACTGGTAGAAAGCTTCTAGATGATTGCTGTTTTAAATCTCGATCACATCCGCCAAAAAGTTGATTTGTTTCTTGATTTCAAGTGGAGAGTGCTGCTGAAAATAGAATGCTGATCTGCCTTGAAAAAGCAAGTTCTTAAAAAAAAACTGGGACCTAGGTTTTGTAGAAAATCACGTTCTGAAGAAACCTGGATGCTCAAAAACTGA
Source organism: Sequoia sempervirens (assembly GCA_007258455.2). Classification (NCBI taxonomy): domain Eukaryota; kingdom Viridiplantae; phylum Streptophyta; class Pinopsida; order Cupressales; family Cupressaceae; genus Sequoia; species Sequoia sempervirens. The sequence goes on from VDFB02270651.1 coordinate 657,530,078, forward strand.
AAAAGCTAAATTCCTCTTGAAAAATCAGCCAAAAAGCAGTTTCTAGAAGAGGGGAAAGTTTCCCAATGTTCAAGAGGATGAAAAAACGGAGAGACCCATGTGATCAGGGTTGGAAAAAGTTGAGTGGCTGTTTTGAAAAAGCAATGCCCTAGAAGTTTGGAGCCTGAAAAAGCATTCCTCCTTGCCCACTGATCTTGGAACCATGAAGAACATGGAAAAAGCATGTCGTTTGGGTCTTCAAACCTTCGTTGAGAGAAAAGGGAAAATCTTCTTGCTCTAGACGCCAACCTGCAAAAATGAATAATGAAAGACAAAAGCTCTCTTAAATAAGTTGGGGTTTGAGAAAATCTGCTTTCTTTTTGCTTTAAAACTTCTTGAAGCTAATCCTTAGCAGGTGCATCGAACTTGGACACTTTTTGATGTTGAAAGATAAAACTTGGAAAAATTGACTAAGGCATTGAGCCTTGGGCGCCAATCTCCTTCTGGGGCACTTTTCCTCTCTAGACTTAACCATTTTTTCACCATTTTCAATTTTTTGCTTGATTTTACCCTTGGTTTGAACTCGATTTCAAGTGCTCAGTGAATCTTGTGATTTGGCAGTATGATCCATCGCGGAGCCTGAGCAAATCTGACGAAGTTTGTTTGGGGGCAACTTTTGACAAAAACTCCATCTTGACCTTCAAAATCATGGGCGCCTATCTCCTCCTAGGGCGCCCATCATTACCAGTGTTAGCCATTTCTTCACATTTTTCATCTCTTCATGTTTTCTTGATCTTCTGATGGATTCTCAATTCTGGGAGCTAGATTGACCTGATTGATTGACTGTCAGATTTGCTGAATAGCTTGATGAATTTTGAGGAGGGTCTTCTAGAGATGATCTCTTCTAAAAACTGATTTCAGGGCCTCAAAATTTTGGGCGCCTATCTCCTCCTGGGGTGCCCATGGCTTCCAGACTTAGTCTTTTTCTTTGATTTTCAATTTTTACACTTGCTTTATGATGATTTTACAATTCTGGATGATTCGGAGTCTGACAAACTGCTAGTTGGGCTTGTTGGATAGCTTGACGAATTCTAAAGGGGGTTCTCTGGAGGCTGAATCCTCTGAAAACTAAATTTGGGGCCTCAAAAGCTTGGGCGCCTCTGGCTACTTGGGGTGCCCAACTCCTTCAGAGTTAGTTTATTTTCTGTGATTTTCACCTTGCTTTTGACTTTTGATATTTTCTGTGGTTTTACCCCTCCGATCAGTTGGTGATATCTGATGCTTGTCAACTTCGATGGACTTACTGATGATTGTGTTGGAAAGCCTGATCAAGACCGGGGAAGTCATGTTGGGGACTGCAATTGCAAATTTGTCCATTTGATGCCCCAAAAGCTTGGGCACCTATCTCCTTCTGGGGCGCCCAAGATCTTCCATACTTAGTCATTTTTCTTTAGTTTTCAACTTTGAAGCTTGAGACCTCATGTTATGCCTTATGTTCATCTTGATTTTGCTGACAACTGATGAATCCGACGATCATGCCGAGATATTCATTGTGAAACTGGCAGAATTCTAAAGAGCTTGAGCATATTTGCAAATCTTAACTGCTGGATTTGTGTCATGTTCCCCGAAATTGTAACACTAAGCTATAAAGTGTCTAAAGACAAATAAAAATAAATGTCAAAATCCAAACAGGAGTAATTACGATTTAAATATAATTATAATTATCATTGATAATATTATAATTATAAATATAATAATAATATAACCATCACCTAAATCATGATTACCATGGATTGGAATACATATTAAAAATATACACATATTAATAATTTAATATTATTATATTCACAATCATTATAATATAATATTACAAATACTAAAATATATAAACTAATGAATATATATTAGCAAATTCCTTATCATCATAATAATCAAGGTAATATTATACTTATGAATCTAAATATAAATATATTGTAAATACAAATATGTATAAAAATTGAATGGCATATAAATATATTGAAATAACATGTAAAATATATAAATAATAATAATAAAAATATATTCAAAAAACATTTCAAACAATTGCATCTTAGGCAACGTTATTCTTATGAGAGGATATCACTGCTGGGAAGGTAGCGATTGAGAAAAGTCACGGGTGCCAAAAGACACAGTCCTCCTCAATGAATCGTGTCTCTTCCCAAAGTGAGAAGATATAAAATGGAGGATAGGAAAGAAGGAGAGGGGCATCGAAGAGAAGAGGAAGAATATATTCTAGTAGAAGGAATCACAACAATAGAAGATTCTTTGAAAACTGATCCCAAGGAATAAAACAGTGGTAAGTTCATTATAATTATGGTATGCTGTTGTATGTTTAATGTTTATAATTGTTACTTTGTGGTACATAACTAGGGTCTGCAATTATACATGCAGACATATATAATATATATTTATTTTATGATCTAAATTAATTATTTCTGTATTAAGCTTATCATGGTTATTATCTGCAAGTATAAATGTATGGGTTCCATTATAATATGGATTAATATAATAAGGGGTAGATCAGAGTTAGACTAGTATGCATCTCAATTAGTAGATCATGATTAGTATAGTATGATAATTATTATTATAGTAAGCCAGACATGCATATCATACTATTATAGGTAAGATATGCATATCATGCTAATTGTTTCATAGTTAATATGAGATCCATCTACTTGAATTCACAAATCGAACCATACGATTAGTAATTGATTCTAGTCGTAAGTGCAGTCCCAGAATTTGCCCCATAACAATAATGACCAATTATATAAGAACAAGAACACCATATGACGACATTACGATTTGATACATGTATAACTCTATTCGTCATAAATGGTAGACGAATACAATAGATACAAGATAATATATATATATATATATATATATATATATATATAATGTATTATTCCCGACTACCCAATAATGATGCTTGTAGCAATTATTGAGCCTTATAAGTAATAATGACTATTCATTCACTATGGTGATTAATGGTATAATAGAATTCCATCTATGGGATCTTGAGAAATGTTTAACATCTACCCTAATGTACTTATGAAATATAATATAGAAATAATCATTCATAGGAGTGATAAGGGAGAAATGAAGAAACCTTTGACAAGAACAAAATATTTGTATCATCCTTGATCTTATTAGATATTATCACTGAAACTTATTCATCTTTAATGCTTCTAATGTCTCTTTGAGAAACACTTTGAGTGCAAGATTCAGGTTTAAGTGCCTCCACTAGAAAGGGGTCATTACAATTTGGGCCTCCAAAACCCTAGGCGCCTATCTTCTTCTGGGGGGCCCAAGTTCTCCAGACGTAGCCATTTTTCTGATGATTTCATGGTTTGCTTTTTTGCTTCTTGGCTGAGACCTCTCCGTTTGATCTCAAATTCTGGGTGACTGATTGATCGGATGACTGTGCTGGTGGATGCATCGCGGAGCTGAGAAGATTCTGAGCAACATTGTCTAGGAGCACAAACCCTAATTTCTTCATTTGATCTCCTGAAAAGTTGGCTGCCTATCTCCTTCTGGGGTGCCCATGGCTGGCATACTTAGTTTTTATTTTGCATTTTTCAACTTTCTCCTTCATTTGTTGTGCTTGCCTTTGCTTTGACTGTCGGGGATGAAATTTTTTCTAAGGCATGGGACTCTAGGCTCCTTGATTGAGTTGGGGCACTTGAACTCTCTAGTGTTAGCCAAAATTTTTTAATTTTCACAATTCTCCAACCTCCATTCTTCGTTCTTCGTTCCTCAATCATCTTCTGCAACTTCTTGATCTTAGCAGTGTTTGAGACTCTGAATCTGACACCTGGCAGTTGAATGACCTCCATTAATGGCCTTGGAGCTCCTGAATAGCTTTTGAAAAAGCAAAATAGACCCACTAGGGCAAAATTGATCTTTTTGTGATTCTGACTGCACCAGTGTGATGAGAAAGTATTTTCGACCAATCAAAATGAGTTTGAACCCTAACAACCAAACTTTCTATTTTTAGAAAATTTTACTAGCATCCATTTCAAAAGAAACCCAAAAAAACCTAAAAAAAGTTATATTTTTAGAAAGTTTCTAAAAATAGAAATTTTCCTAAAATTTAGGGTCGAAAAACTGAGATCTAGGTTTTGGAGACTTGATCGCTCTGAGCAGACCCAAATACCAGATTTTGGAAATTTCGAGTTTTTTGACCCTCATGCAAGACATGCAAACCCCAATTTTGACCTTTTTTGACAAATTTGACAAGACTTTTAACCATTTATGCAAAATGCCTAAGTGTAGCAAAAATTTTAATTTGGGGTACAACAATACAGATGCACATGTTATCATGATCAATAAGTATTGAATCTTCTGCAGACTTATGATGCATACCATGCTTAAATACATAACTTGCTCATCTTTCAGTTTTATATTGTATTCACAAAATAACACACAAAGCATACCTCTGTTCGGCTGATGCTTGAGTCTATTCTTTTTCTTTCTCCCTCGCTAATACTTATAAGACTCAATGATTATTGCAAGCACCATTATTGCACAATCGTAAATAATATATATAAATGTATTCCATATAAATACATATATATCATCATTTCTAATTGACTTCAATTTATATATAATATGTATATATCATTATTTCTATACAAATATGTATATATATTCTATTTAAATATGTATACATCATTATTTATAATAAATATTTATAATCATTATGTAAATAATATATATATATATATATATATATATATATATATATAAAAATCAGAAATATATACATATTTGCAGCAGTAATTAAGTTCATAATACTACACCATATTAATAGTCTAATAACATAGCAAAAATACATCACCACTTTCATAGTCACTAAGTCAAATATTAAAATATTAGTGATTACTCGAATGTTATGATATAAAATTATAAATTAAAGTTCAAACATAAAATGTCAAGTGTTTACAATCAGCCATTATTGATCATTGATCAATCTGAATCATATGGGTCATCAAACAAATCAGCATGATTAGATGCTACATTAGATTTTGCTTTTTACTGTGGTCCAAAATCACATGGCCACAAAAAGCATGAGGGTTAAATTTCAAAAAATCTCCATTTATTCAATCAGGCTTTGGTCATGAAATTGACATGGAAGATGCATACAGATCCACCTACACCATGGAGTTAAAGAATCCAATGAAAGTATATCTTAATGTTTGGGAATTCAATACAATACAGTAACCTAACTTGGACATGCAAGGTGCAGCTCTATTCAAGCAAATAAGGGAGGCAATGTTGCTCAGGCGCTAATGACATGAAAAAAAACAAACATAACTAGGTCAGACTTTGGAAAGATATTTGAAATGAAAACCATTCTTGCACACAATCAAAGGCCTCATCCAACTTAAATCTGCCTTGCACAATGATGATTATGCTTTGTTAAGTCAACTGTTGGTCAAAAGAATAATTTAAAAATGCAAAAAAGCGAACTTTTTCCGCTGCCTGGGCATTTTGACGCTTGGATTCGTTGCGGATTCATCATGGATTCTTCATGGCGTATTCTGGTCAAATCTGCAGTGGCGAATTGAATCCAAGGCAAATCCACAGAGCAAATTTCGAATCCTGCCCGAATTTGTATCGTACTGTACCCGAATTGTGAATCTGGTACAAATCGAATCGTATCCAGAGGCTACAGGTGGCGAATCGGTAACTTAGTATATATATATTTATAATATTAAACTTACATGACAATATATTTTATGATGCCTTACCAGATTTCTGATTCCTTTCTTCCTTAATTACCTTCCTTTCATTCCTTGCTGTTTGTACTCAGATTTCTAACTCCTTTTGTTATTTTCTGTTCCTTCCATTATCTCTGCCATTCCCTCCTTTGTAGGAATCGCTGCATTTACACATAAGACAAAGTATCTTACCTTTCAAATAAGACAAATTCTGTCTTATTTGACTTCTCTCTTTTCTTTCTTTCTATTCCCCATCCGATCAGAATCTGTTTGTATATTCTTTTATTCCTCCTACGATCATCTCTCCTTGCTCGATCATTGCCTTTTTGTATGGTCTCCTTTAGACGTGACTCTTCCTATAGTCACTTCATCCCTTCAACCATCCCGTCACTTCCATTCATTCCTTAGTTGATGCCTTTTTATGTTAGTTTATTAATATTTTATTGCTTGCTGGGAATTATCGATTTATGCTGAGATTTGTTACTTTTAGTGATCAAAGCATTCTTATTATTATTTATTATCTGTTTGAATGATATTAAGGGTTATGATAATCATCTATCTCCTGAATCGATTTGTATGCTAATTACTCTTGAAATCGATTTGTATAATATTTATAAATTTCACATATTATTATTATGATCAGATTATAATATCTGTTAGTCTATTTCATGACATTTACAATATGATTTTAATTAAATATTATTAATGATAATTATAATTATAATGATATCTTTTGTTGTTTAGTCTATGAAACATTATTATTAGTTTCTTTTAAATTATCAATAATAAGTTGTAATATATTTATATATTATTAAATGATATTTAAGTTGTCAGTATTTACAAATAGTATTTAGGATTCTAATATTTAAACGGTGATTATTTGTATTTATAATTATAATTATAATAATGATGTTTAAATTGCAACTACTTATATTCATATTTTGATATTTATTTGGTTTGGTTATTTGTATTTCGATATCTCAGATTTGGTTTTACAATTTCAGGGACATTACAGTCCTCCCCGCCCAAGATTGCTTGTCCTCAAGCAATCACAATTCCAAACATCTTTTCACATTAGGAGTCACGTCTTTTCGCACCTCCTCCCTATTCTTTGAGAGCCTAATTTAAGTCTCTTGCGAGGTTAACTAAGTTTCATGTCTTAATTGGATTCTCTCGTTGAAATGCTCCCCTTTTGTATTGCAAATTTGAGGGAGTCACAAATAGTCACAGCTCTTGATTATTGCATTTGGATAATAATTCAGTTTTGGATAAGTTAATTTGTTAGTACCTCCCAACTCAAGAGGTATTTTGATAGACACAGTTCTTATACTATGTAGTAATCATAAACACCCACGGATTAACCTTTGTTGAAGGCACATCTGGAATGAAACAAATACATTGATATACTTAAAAGCATGTACATAAATACACGTAGTATATGCTGGAATACATGTGGGTTACAGAGTATACACATAAGTCGCAAAGTACACACTTAAATATACGTAATACATAAACTCCTTAATGGGACTGCCATAATCAGTCAGGGTGCTGAATATTTCTTTTTTGAATGAAAGTGTGTTGCCTAGCCTGGCCTGCGTGCCTGTAGGCAAGTATAAAACTGAATTCTAATTCAGAATGCAAGTATAAATCAATTTCTAAATAGAATTTTCTGAGTGTTGTTATTCCTTGTTGTTTATGTGAATTGGATCTTGTTGTTCTTGTGAGTAGATAATTTTGTGAAGAGCTGCTTGGATTGGTTGCCTGTGTACAGGCTCTCGATCCTTGATTGTATCACATTGGGATGGTTATAACCACTATGATATTTCACTTGGTGTTGCTACTCTTGTACTCTTACTCATTTCTGATAAATTGAATAGCCCGGAGTGATGTTTTTTCTTTGTAAACCTCATGAAAAGAGTGCCAGATTTTCTGATAAATCAAATAACTTGAAGTGGTGTTTTTTCTTTATAAGCCTCATGAGTAGGGTCTGAGATTATCCTTTCAATAAAGTAGATAACTTGAATAGGTTGATATATTAAATTAAAATGTAGAAGGGACAAAATTCATACAAAATAATGAAATGCAATGCTCTTAATCAGTTTACATATGTTAAGATGAGGAATGCTGTTGCCCCATAAACAGTAGACATTACACTTTTCTGCCAGAAAATTATGCACTTTCATTATGACAAATATGAAGTGGGTGCATTGGTGGGAATGATGGCTAGGGCATGGGCACACTCTCTGTAGCATACTGTGAAATTTATTGCTGCTTTGGCGTTCTCCTCTGTGGGTTTTAAGGATCCAAGAGTTGTAATTCGAAAAAAAGGGGTTCCTCAGTTTCAAACTAGAAGATAGAAGAAGAGTCCTCTTATAGTTTTCTGATATCGTAAATTGGCTCAATGCCTTAGAATTAATGAAAATTGTTGTTTCACCTCTTCTTTATCCTTGTATGTTGTGTATATCTCATTTTCGACCTAGTTTGTGGATGATTTGCTTCCCTTGCAATGTTTCTTAATGTTCTTATCTCAATGCATGAATGATCTTGTTGCTTTTGAGAGATGTATGTCGTGTACTATTTGTTTGCAAGAACTATATGTGGATTCTCTACTCCCTCTTAGTGATTGCTAAACTGCGACCTTCATACTATTAAAATATTAAATGTAATATTAATGGTCATCTTAGCTTTATTTAGTCTTTAGTTAGTCGTAAGTTAACTTGTAGTTAACTTAGTCTACTTTTAGCATCTTTCTGCTTTTTAAGCTTCTCCCTAATTTCTACTGTTTGTCTATTGTTCAGTTAACTAATGCTTCTCCCTAATTTCTAGGGTTTGTAAGTTCTATAAGAGCAAGGCTCTTCTGTTAATAAAATCTATCTCATTATTCAGTAATATATCATTCTGAAATTTTATCAACATGGTATTAGAGCTCATGTTCGAGCCTGGTTAGCTTTTTTCTTTAATAAAAAATCAAAGAATTTTTTTTAAGCAGATTTCTTGGAAAAATGGAAGGCGTTCTATTTCGTCTCTGGTTTGTGCCCACATTAGGTGTTTGTTTTTCCTGAGACTACGTCTTTTGTTTGTTGTGTGTGTGACGAGGGCTCCGTCATCACGTGACCTCTGTTTGGCTTATCTTTGTTTGTGCCTACGTGTTTGTGATCCGCTTGCGAGGTCTCTGCAACCCAAAACGTTTTCTTTTGTGGCGTCAACCTCAGTTTGTGTCCATGATTGTGTCGGCTTCTATAATCTCTGCAACACGACATTATTCCTTGCGTTTTGTCTATTCTTTTGTGCGCGTGGTGTTACAAGGTTTTACGACCTTGTTTGACCTAGTTTTTTGCCTGGGACAAAATTCTCTTCACATGCGATTGGAAGATTTTCTGCCCGCATCGTGACCATTAGCCGGTGTTTATTCTCTGCGACGGCTGCGCGACAAGGGCTTTTTATTCTGCATTGTGTCTTCTTCCTACATGTTTCAAGCTCGCGATTTGATCCTGACGCCTGAGTTCTTCCCTCGACGGTGTATTTCTCATTTTTGCGACTGGTTTGCTTGCATCCTGACGCCTGTTTGTGGCATGTGTTTGCAGTGATGAGTGTTTGTAGCGGGATTTCTCTGAGAACGACAGCCTTTGCCCCTTTTTTTTTGTGTTGGGGTTGTTTCTACAATGGCTAGGGTTACTGATTAAACCCTTTCTGATTTGTTGGTGCCACCTAGGGTTTCTGGTTGAAATAAAATCCCTATGATTTTTTTTTTTGCAGCTGCTAGGGTTTTGATCTGTTTGAAGACGGTTTTTTCTTCTGGGTTTTTGTGTTCTCTTTTCTGAATGACTGAAATTTGTGTTGGGTTCTGATATTTAATGGCAGCTTGAGGGTTATTACTTTTTAAGCCAGTTTTGACAAAAATTCTGAGAAAAATAAAATTTCTGTATAGAGTTTTCAAAATTTTTCTTAAAAAATTTACACAGTTTTGAAAATCTTTTAGAGTTTTTGAGGGTTTTTCTAAAACCAAAATCTTACAGTTTCTGAGCCTCTTTTTAAGACGATTTTTGAAAAATTAGTTGTGCTAGCTGATTGTCTAGTGTTTTGCTAGCTAATCACAAAGTTACCTCATTTTTCGTGCTTTGGAAAACAGGAGGGATGGCGTCTTTGTCCAATATTATGGTGGAAAGTTCGCAGAGGTTCAATGGAAAGAATTACAACACGTGGAAGCAGAGAATGCTTACCATCTTTGGGTATCGGTGTCTGGATTTGCTTGTTCTTGGTATAGAAGTTCATCCCACTACTGCTAGGAAGGATTAGGACAAGTATGATGGAAGTAATAGGGAGGCAGTCATGCTTCTTAAATTATCTATCACCGATGAGATGTTACCAGAAATACCATCTGGTAAATCCGCTGCGGAGATTTGGAAGCATCTGAAAAATCTTCATGAGACCTCAGACAAGGGAAGGGATTTCTTTCTGAAGAATATGCTCTTTTCTATTATGATGGATGACCAAGTGTCTTTGTAGGAGCACTTGATAAAAATAAAAAATATTCGCAATCAATTGGAGGCCATTGGTTGTAAGATGGAAGAGGAGGATGTGGTGGTGATCAATTTGAAGAGTTTTCCACGTTCCTACGAGCACTTCATCGAAACGCTTAACATTACATCCACCAATGTTGACTTGAAGTTTGATGGGCCGTGCAACAAGCTTTTGCAGCAGGATTGGTGGAGGAAGTAGTTTGGGAGCAGCAGTAAGTCTCCTAGTGTTGAACAAGCATTTATTGCCAAGGACGTTGGCAAAGGTAAGTCCACTTAATAGAAAGGACGGGGCGATTCGGAGGAGGGCTCCAAGAAGTCTTTTACTTGCCATTACTGTGGGAAGATTGGTCATATACAGAGGTATTGCAGAAAGCGGTTGGCTGATGAGAAGTCCACTAGGAAGCATCTCAGCAAAGTGCTCATGTAGCGGAGCAGACTGAGTAGGAGTCTGCACACTATGCATTTTGATGACCAACACAATATGGGTAGACTTAGTTTTTTGTTTGTACGATGACCATTAAGGGGGGGTATTAAAATATTAAATGTAATATTAATAGTCATCTTAGCTTTATTTAGTCTTTAGTTAGTCGTAAGTTAACTTGTAGTTAACTTAGTATGCTTTTAGCATCTTTCCGCTTTTTAAGCTTTAGTTTGCTTCAGTTAACTGTTTGTCTATTGTTCAGTTAACTAATGATTCGCCCTAATTTCTAGGGTTTGTAAGTTCTATAAGAGCAAGGCTCTTCTGTTAATAAGATCTATCTCATTATTTAGTAATATATCATTCTAAAATTTTATCAACTCATACACACTTGTAAGAGCTGCAAAATTGAGACCTGTGTGAGTTTTGGTAGTTTTATTGGTTTTTTGTGCTGTTGTGAGCAAGGAGGAAACTCAACTATGTCTTAGTGCATCACCACCCTTCCTTTTTTGCATTTTCCCTCTCCCTTTTGCTTTGCAAGTCATTATAATAGGGTTAAATTTTAGTTTAATCTGTGCTGGGTTGGATCAACACATTGAATCTAGGATTAGAAAGTGTTGGCGTAACAACTAACACCTCTGGAGTAGAAGTTGTTATGAACAGCCTATGTACACTACGTAATGAGTGCTCTTCAAATTATGGAGGGGAAGCTCCCTCGTTGTGCTTTACAAAAGTACTTGCAAAGGAAAAATAAGCTAAAACTATGTCCTGTCTTTTTGTTTCAGCTGCTAGAGGCACAAGGCTTTCTTGAAAGAACTTACACGTTGCAGCTGAGTTTTCTCTGGTTTCGCAAATCAACTAAACTACAACTTATATCTATCCAATCTCCTCAGGAAAACAGAGCAAGAGGAAATGGAGCAAGGTTATGACTATCAGACGATAAACACATTCAGATTCTCTACTTGAAGGCAAGGTGGCGCAACTATCATCTCAATCTGAACAAGTTTATTAAGCACAAAACAGATTTGAGAATTTGCTATGATAATCTTATGAAACCCTATGTGGCATAACACTCAATCAGCATAGTAAAGACTCATAAACAGCTTTTATCATTAAAATCTCTATGAAACCCTATGTGGCATAACACTCAATCGTAATGATAAAAGTTTCACAAAACAGATTTTCCTAATCTAAGAGAAGATTCACCATGAAAACTTTATGAAACCCTGTGTGGCATAACACTCAATCAGCATAGTAAACACTTCACAAAACGGTTTTATCATGACAATCTTACGAAACCCTGTGTGGCATAACGTTCGATCATAACAATAAAAGATTCACAAGACAGATTTCTCTAAACTATGGAAGAATCCAGCATTACAATCTTTCGAAACCCTATGTGGCATAACAATCAATTGCAATAATGAAGACACATGAACAAATACCATAAAGAGCAATATTGAGGGCAAGGTAGGCGCAGCATATATTTCTCTCTCAAGCAAAAGTTATTTACAAATGAGCAAAAGCTCTTATTTATATACATCAAGGTGTAGGTAACCCTAAAATCACCTTGAGTTCACTACAGTTCTTCACTGCATGCAAGTCATGCGCCCTAACCCTAATAAAGTAAACTATACAATTAACTGGGCAACTACCCTCAGTTCAACTGGTACAAATAACCTAATTGGACAATGTGCAAGCATGCACGTCCTTATTTAAAGCAAAGTTAACTGGCCTTCAGTTAATGGAAATCCTAACTCCTGTGTTGTGTTGAGGATGAGATAAGCATGTGTTAAGTCAGCAAGTGAAAGAAGACTGGAAGTCAAGTTAATTGCTCCTCAGGACTCAACCCTAGAAATTAACTGCACGTTCTAACTGACAGATCACTCCATGTCAACTCGGTCTAACACTTCGACCAAGAACTCATCGATCTCTCCGTCATCTGGCACTTTGATGCTGCTAAAAATAACAGTCTGTTTCTTTAGTTCTCTGTCACTTTCTGTAATTGTGTGCACGCCATCGTTACAATCTTCAGTCGCCTTTCTAAGACTGGCTGAAATTACTGAAATATTCTCTTAGGCGCCATAGGTTCTCCTTCAAGGCTATCACGAATCAGCTTCTCGAACTCAGCTTTGCACAACCTCGAGATCAGCGTAGGTACCATTTTCACGAAGATAATGTCACAAGATTTGAGTGGCTTTGGCGGCTCCGTAAATGACGTGATCTCTATTCCTTCTGCAGCGTAACGCTTCATTGTCAGCTGCTCTGATGAAATCATGAACTAAGACCGATTTGGTCTTGAATTCAGTCTAGTTGAACTACCTTCTGAAAAACTCGCCCATTGACTGTGAACACGGCAATGTTCTGACAACCTTCTCTGGAAACCTAAAATGGCTCCTGATGAGGCTAAAAATACCCTGTCGGAGGATAATTTTTACCAAAAATTCTGAGACATGGGTTTTGTCCGGAAAATGATTATAAGACAACCCACAACGTCAAAATTGTGAAAAAACGCCGTTTAGCCTAACATGCAAAGACTTTTCAGTCGAGAACTACAGGGGTTTTAGAGCTTCTCGGGGCAAATTTTCTTGAGAAAATCTAGAACATGGGTTTTGTGCACAATGGAATTCTGAACAAACCCAGATGATGTGATTTTCAAAAAGATGTAATTTTAACCCACATGCAAAGAAATTCTCGGAAAAAAAAGCCGAAATGGGGCTGGCTCGAAAAAAATCTAAGGCGGTTTTGCTGCAAAGTTGCGACCCAGATGATCAAACTCTGAAAATATGTTGAATTTCTTTGACATGCGAAGAAAGTACCTAAGATGAGAAATAGAAGAAATAAGACAGAAGATAGAAAGTTTTGCTTGTCTGCTTCTGAAAAATCTGCAAATCTCTTCTTCGAATCTTTATAAAACCTGCATGCAAAGTGGAAATAAAGTCTAGAATTGACTTCTTCTGAAGAATCTGAGCTCGTAGCTTCAAAGAACGCTGAAAACGGACACCTGAATCACCTTAAGCTTGCTGGTCGCTCAAAAGAATACAAGCTTTCAGAGCAAAAGATGATGCAATAATGGACGCCATCCTTGAAATATATAGAATTTCATCATAAGAAATTCGTACTAAATAAAGCATGCATAAAAATGGCGCTTAGCTTCTCATTGGACCTCATAATAGTTAACTGGAACTCGAACAAGCTCAATAAGTGGATGTGCTTTAGGGTTTGCCTTTCAAATCTTCAGTTTAACTCATCCATGCGATTTTAACTTCAGTTAGCATCTTTATCAAGTTCGCCATCCTTCATATTTGCTTTGGATTCATCAACTTGACCTAAAGCAACCCTTTTGATAACTTTAGTTAACAATTTTGATTGAGAAAAAGAATTCACCATCTTCAACCTTGCTTTATCTTCACAAATAATGCTTCATGCTTCAATTCGTCCCTTTTGAACTTCAGTTGACATTTGATGAAGCGCCATTTTCACTAAAATCTTCACAATTTTGACCAAAATCGCCATGCATGCAAACTTCAGTTGACATTCAGTAATAAACTTTAGTTAAACTTAACATGCAATCAAGTTAACTCAACATGCAAGGTAGTTAACTGAACATGCAAACTGAAAGATCACTCCACATGCCAATAAACGACCTGAAGATGACAACCTAGAAATCGTTCAGTCTAACTGCAGTCAGAACTCCAGTTAAGGCGTCCATTCAACTCTCTTTCGAAAATTCAAATTTGAGCTCTTGGGCGAATTCCAGACTTAGCCAAATTTCATGAAAATTTAGGCTAAAAACCTCTGCCGGGACCTCTGTTCATCCTCTGACACTGGTCGACTGACTTCTCCGATTGGCTGGCTGGCAGGTGCATCGCAGAGCTTGGTAAAAACTGATCAAATGATATCTTGAGACTGCACGTCATAAAACTGACATCTGAAGACTCAAAAATCCAAGCGCCTTTTTCAAAAGCTGCGCTTTTTCCCTGACTTAGTCAAATTTTGACTTCTGCATCTCGAACGAAGGGAAAAACAAAATCCTTCATAACTTTCATTTTCTTAACTTTCGTGATCGAACTTCGTGTTCATTTGAAGGCTAAGCTCATTACGCACGGCGGTACGCAAAGGCACATTTCCCGAGAAAACATCATCGGGGTGAAAACAAAGCCCCTTTCAAAAGTTGCTCTTTTCATTCGGACTTAGCCATTTCGGAAATGACAAAAATATATAAACTTCCCTTTGCAAGCTAGCGTGACATCTTACGTCTGAGAAGACGAAAAGCGGAATGAGCGTAACGGACACATTGAATATCGAAATCATCGAAGAAAGAATTAAAGGCCGAAAAGCAGCCTTTCCAAAATATGCTCTTTTGCTTTTCCTCGATATTTGACTAAGATTTGACCCAACATTTGACCTCAGGTTCACGCTTCACAACTCAGATTCACCCTCTGACGGATGCGTCACGAAGCTTGAACGAATGTGAGATAAACATCTTGGGTGGCATTCAGCCAAAAACCTACATCTGGCACCTCAAAAAAGATGACGCCTTTCGAAAAGCTGCGCTTTTCTCCGATTAACCAATTCGGCCTTGATTTGCACCGTTCTTCTTCCAACAAAACAGTCCGTTTGACGGGCTTGATAGCTCCGCTGCGAAGCTGACGTGATGCCGGACAAATGTCTTGGAGGTGACAAACCCTAAAACAGGATCGAGCCCCTAAAAGAAAGAATGTGCTTCCTTCTCCAGAGATAGAAAATTTTGATGTTTTTCGTTCAGATTTTCATTTTTCTTAAATCTCTTCGGTAACAGACTGACATAGTACTGACACCAACTCCATATTTGAAAACCCCAAAAACGACCATTTGACGACACTTTAACAAGATTAAGACTCAATTAAGCAAAAATGCCTTAGTGAAGCAAAAATTTTGGTTTTGGGTACAACAGAAAGGAACCAACCTTCTTTGTAGGTTTGATCTCAACAACAAGGTGCCACACCTTGAGATCATTCCCATTGTATCCTTAGATTGTTGAATCTTAGGTTCAACAAAGGTGCAAATCCAAGCGACAATAGGTATCACATGTTGTGACTTGTGTAAAAGCCACACAACAGACTCAAGCAGCCAGGATCACCTGCAAAACCAAAAACAACGTTCCACAAGAGAGTAACAAGGAATGAATGCTAGATTATACAATGAAATAAGATAGGATACATAATGTACAAGAGGAGTTTTGCTTATATATGCAGGGTGAAAGATATGACAACATAGGATTATGACAAGTGTCACAATCATTGACACAAGATACAAAAATTAAATAACCTAAAAGTGTCCTAAGTAAACTTAACTAACTAAATGTGAATAGGACCTAGATGGGAACTAGTTAGGTAATGTACCTTGTTCACACCAATAAGTAGACCTTAGCAGTTTGTTTTGTAGGTGTTTTGAACCTTGAAAAGAAATGATGATAAAGGCCATATAAGGTTTGGGGTGTCACAACTGGTCTGCCTAGATTGTCTCAGGCCATTAGAAGCATGTGTGCAACATTTGGTCAAGATGGACTGTTGATCTTGGTGATGCCATAAATCTTGAGAGAGTGTTCTGCAGTACTGCAGAGTGCAGACCATGCAATATGAGTTGGATTTAACACACCCATTAGAATGGACTTGGCAGTATCATTGGAGTTACACTTGGAGAATCCACCTGAATCACAAGAGGACATGAATGATCATTAGAAATCTAAGACTAATGTCTAAGTCACATGCCTCAGTAATGCAGATGAAGTAGTTGGTTGTAACTAATAATACCCTCACAAGAAAACTAAACAAGCAGTATTTGGAAGTGAAAGATGCTAAGGGTTTTGGTTGAGATTTTGGGTTTCGGGTTGCTGTTTCCTAATCGAGGAATCATTGACTGGATTTGAGAACTTTTGGAAGCTTTATGTCCATGAGCTGAAAAAAACACCATATGCCTACTAATGTTACCCATTCCTGCTCCATACAACATTCCTCTCTAGTTCTCATTTGAATTGCTAGTCTATCTGGTGTCCTTTGTTAAAGCATAAGAATCCAAGCGGTTCCTTCTGTTCTCCTTAGTGGAAGTAAATCCTTACTTGAGGCAAATTGAACTTATTTAAGGGTTCCCAAGGTTTTTCTAAAAGGACCTGATCTTATAAATGATAAAAAATTAGCGATATGATGATTATATCTGTAAATCTTCCCAAATTCAGGTAGTCATCAAATTTGATGCCCCTATGGGTGGAAATTGGATCAACAGACGCTTGAGAACCTTGGGAATAGTGTTATTATGATCATTTCCAAGTGTGACTTGAAGTAGGAGAAATTTTGACAAAGTGGTCATCTAGCATAGCATAACAATTCTACATATTTTCTTTACATTTAGCATGTTCCTCCAATCACACAACGTATTTTCCACTTGGCAAAGATCGATTGACCTCTCAGATTTAAGAGTTTTGTAGCACCCTTATATAGGCATTCATGCAATCATTGGAATGTTGGAAAGCACGTTTGTTGTAGAGCAGTATATTTCAAACATTAAGCATTCCCAGTTGGTCAGTTGCTTTATTTTTCTTAGTTGCCCTCCTAAATTAATGTTGAATTATTCACTATGAATTAACATACAAGATTTTGTTTCGTTGGAATCAGACACACCATAAAATCTTCCACATAAAATTATTTTTCTGCTCTAGTTTGATTGTAGAAAGAACAAGGAATGGAAGAAGTTCTAATGGAAGGATTTCAATAATGTGTATTTGGTCAAATTACTTTTGTTTGGCACAAGCGTAATTTAATGTGTGAACTAGTTATGACTTTTATCTATCTCAGTAAACACCATTTCTTCTCTACAGGCTTCAATTAAGTGCTAATTTTCTTAATCTGTTATTTTCTATAGGAACTAAACTTCAAATTGTGATGTCTGTGATATGTTCTTTGACTAATAGGATTGCTTCAACAGCTTTATGTTTTGAGGCCTTTGGTTAACCTTCATTGGACTGTTAAACAGGGGCTGTGGGAATCACAGTGGCCAGCCCCACTGATCTTGTGAAGGTACGACTACAGGCTGAAGGGAAGTTACCACCTGGTGTGCCGAGACGTTATTCAGGAGCAATGAATGCATATGCAACAATTGTCAGACAAGTAAGTTCCTTTTGGACATATTTGGGTGAAGTTTAATAAGAATAGTTTCTTTGCCATCCTTTCTCACAAATCCTATTATATATTCCAGGAAGGTGTGGCTGCTTTGTGGACAGGACTTGGGCCAAATGTGGCACGAAATGCCATAATTAATGCTGCTGAGCTGGCAAGTTATGATCAAGTAAAACAGGTACAGGGCTGATTGTTGGAAGTCAATATTCAATTTTGGGATCTCTCCATTTCAAACTTTTTAATTTAAATTCTCACAAATTGTGCATGGTGTTGTTTAAGCTATGCAGACTCTGTTAAAGCTTCCAGGGTTTTCTGATAATATTATTACACATTTGCTGTCGGGACTTGGGGCTGGCTTCGTTGCAGTTTGTATTGGCTCGCCAGTTGATGTTGTATGTATTATTATATTCTCTCTAGTCCCTATTTTAATTGTCACCACACTTTTTTTTGACATCCGCTTTTCTGTTTTGAGTCATTTTGTGTTACTATGATACTCTCTTTTCATCAATTGCTTGGATATTTTACCACTATTTCATGTTGTAAGATTTGCCTATGGAGATAATCCCCCAAATCAAGAAGGCCTAAAGGAAAGCACAAAGAAATCAATATGACAGAATAATTCTATTCTATTTGATGGGTTCAGTACAATGAGATCATGTACTAGAGATTGCTCATATGAGAGCAAGAGGTGGGTATATATAAGATACACCACTAAGAGATGTAAATGCACAACTAATATGGGTTAATAGGAGATGTAGTCATGGGTTTAGTACAACTCTACCGAACAAAGAAGTATAAGCCACATTATGCATATGCAATCTATTCAAGTAGATATCTACCTTAGCAAGCTTATACTATCATAGGTGCATATAATGCAATCAAACAATAAACTAAATACCAAAATAAAATAATGCACCAACACCCCCCATAAGTGTAGCTTAGGTGGGTAGGATAGATGGATGAATGAATCCCAACAAATGTGTAGCCATGTTAGGTACCCATGTACAAAATGATTTTGAAAAGAAGAGAAAATTTGTAGGAAAACCTTCCCTCCAAGAAAAGGAGAGTAGTGCTAGGTGATCTTGCTGGAAAGAATTGAGAAGCATAAAAACCCATGCAAGGAAAATGGCCCCTTGAAAGAGATACCATGCAATCCTCTTTCAATTCGTAATAACTAATATCTTGTGTTGATGGTGGAAGCTCAACTTTGAATGATAAAAGATGATTTAGGATCGCTGACCAACATTTTGTCCTTGGGAAGAAACAAAACCAAAGGTGTATGTAAAAGACCTACCAATTCTTGAAAGGACTATGAGGGAAGAAGACAAAACAATAATGTTTGGAGGTTGCTTAGATCTCACCATACCGATGTTAAAAGGTGTTGTTCAAATTAGGAGTCCTAGGCCTAATTAAAGAAAGTGACCTCTCAAAACCATGTGGAAATGGATGAAGAATAGGTGCCAAAGATGTGGTGGATGTTTTTTGAAATTGTTCAAGTTTCTCCAAGCCAATGCCAAACTATGACAAATGTAAATAAGATGAATTAGGTACCATGCAAGATTCAAATATGATAACTACGATGTATGTTGCCTACCATAGGTAAGACCTATGTCACAAGGTTCGTGTTTGTGTTTGTGTTCAAATTCGACAAAGATAAAATTCAAATTAAGTTTAGTTAAGATAAAATTGGAAAAAAAAATTGTGATTAAGTTAGACTAATATAAATTTGTAATTTTTTTTCAATATACAAAATAATACTTTATAAAATTTAAAAATATTTAAATAAAAAATAAGTTTTAAAATTTTATTAAAATATTGTAAATATATTAATAAATAAAAATCTAAATTAGAGATTTTACAATATTACATTTGAACAGAATAAAAATATTGTAGAGAGGCACCTCCTTGCTTATTGGGTCCACTATACCCCTTATAAATTTGTAAGGGGTATAGTGGACCCAATAAGTAACTATAGGAATAGAAAGGGGATTAGGGAATAGGAGCCCACGCTAATCTACTTCCTCCCACAATTACTTCAGAAATTGAACATGCTCTAGGAAGTTCTGCCCACAATGAACCACTTGCTTCTTTTGTTACGATTTATTGCCCGTTGCGCTTTAGTACATTTGGCTGGCCTAGCTTGTTGATTGGACGTGGAAGTGCAAGTATTAGCAACTAGGGATTTGGAAGTGGGAAGGACAAACGAAATCTTTTGCAAGAGTAAATGAGTGGTCACCTTGTCTGCAACAACGAGTAGTAGAGTGAAACACATTTCTAAGATATATTTTAACAAAAAAACCCAAAATATTCTACCATATGAGTTTTTAGGCAAATTAAAACAATTTTTTCCTTTTTTCTTTAAGTTCGTTGTATTTTGATTTTTTTCCTTTAAATACAATGAACCCTATGACACTGTAAGATAATTAGATTGATGAATTTTGGTACTTCTACACTGGGTGTCAACATAAATGATGACTAAGTTAGATGTGGACATATAGTATCTACAAAATCTCATTGTAGAAACATAAATAGGTGGAGAAAGAGCAAGAGAGTTTGAATGTGCCCTCATGACATTAAAAGAAAGAGATGCCACTCCATAGAATCTATTATCGAAGAGTAGATGAGTGTCCTCAATAGTGTTCTCAAGATCCTCAAGGTGAGAGTCCATAGATAGATGATGAATGTTTTGGTAAGTAAACATTCTAATGAGGTAGATCATAAAGACTAATATGATCTTGTTGCAAAGAATTGTTGGAAGCCCTTGATAAAGCAACATTGAACTTTGATGCAGCAATATGTGATGATGGAGACAAGATCTCTATGCATGTCATCGGACTACATTACTCATCCCATGATGATGTGTTCCCACTAGTTGCTTGAGTATGAACAACAGTGGAATCTACCAATGCCGAAATAGAAGAATCCTTAGCCTCAAAATGTTGATTCGAAAATAAATAAGATGAACCCTCTAAATTTGCAACAAGAGTCATAGAAGTTGAAGAATCCAATGAAGTCTTTATATGAGAAGGAGCATCAGGAGAAGTTTGTATGTTATCACAATGATCAAGCTCATTCCATTCTTCAAGCACCTCAACTGTATCATCATTAGATGGTCGAGAAACATTAAGTGGTACAATATAGTCTATTGTAGGATCATTTGGGAATAACATTAAGTGATGCTATAAAGATAATTATTGAGAGCCTTCCTCATATATATGATAACTTTAAACAGTACATGTTGGATTTTCCTTAAATATCTATTACAAACTATGTTGTTTGCAAACATAGATAATATTAAATTATTAATCAATAACTTGTGTTATCACCAGGTCGAGTTCTTTTCACACTTGGAAATAAAAATTAATAAACTGAAAGGTTTTGGATTAACATCTAATTATTATCTTCCAGTTATCTAAACTACAAACTGGAAGTCATGGTCACCATGCACCAACGATTGTAGTACGTGGAAGAGGAGTTATTTCACGCCACTCCTCCCAACATTCACGACTAATAGTCATGAGCTATTGTTTAGGCCCAAACATAGGAAAAATAATCATTTCTTTATCTAGCTAGGCGAATGGAGGATTTTCGGGGTTGTTTTTATTGTAACGTCCCCTAACACTCTAGAGAAGGGGGATTTTTTGGTGGAAGCGATGGGGAAATCTGACAAATGAATGAATGAATGAACTTTTAATAACATCCACGAGGCCAAATAGCCTATGGGACCCACAGATCAACAACAAAACGGAACACCACAATAGGCCGTGACAAAAACCACTACCCAACAATTACTTGATCTCCTTTTCCTTTTGGATCTTGGATCTTTTGTGTAATTGTAATCAAATCTTATCAGATTGTATCCTAAAAGAACCTATGGAAATTCTAAGTTGAAATTTTGTTCTAGAATTCTAAGTCAGATTTATTTTGTTTGTATCAAATGTGCTGATTGCAGAACATTTATCGATTTCAATGTCTTGCAAATAAGGGAATGAAGTCCCTTTTATATGAGGAAGACACGCCTCAAGGAGAGACGCATCTCATGAGAGGATGTGTCTCCACAAAGTGGAGATACGTCTGCTCACGGGACGTGTCCCTTGAGCGCGCGGGCTTCCTTAACAACCGAAGCCATTCGGTGTTATCAAAGACTAAGATGCGTGGTTTAACAATCATCTAATAGAATTCCGATTTAACCATATGCGAATTTTGATCATCATTTGAAATTCGAATAACTTATTTGATGGTTTTATATTTTAAGAACAGTTTGGTTAAATATAAATGATGATGATGCATGAATGCAATCATCATTTATATCTGACCGAAGCTATCTTAAATCAACACTCCCTCTTAGCTAGGGAAGATATCCAAATCAAATAAGTGGAGATATCACCTTCACACGTGATATCAAAGATATGATATGTTTTCATAAGATTGTCAAGTCACATGACATTCTTCATAATCACATCTTCATTATGGTATGTGCACTGACATCAAGTCACATGATGTCTACCATAATAATTCATGGCATATCCACATAGATATCCACCATGATTATCTCTTAAGGATCACAATGATCTTCAAAAGACATCAAGTCCCATGATATCCATCAAAGTGTCCAAGAGATACTATCATGACATGTCGACAGATATCAAGGCACATGATATCTATCATGATAGTTCAACTCAACATTGTAGAGTTGTCACTTTACAATGTCACATACAAGTGTTCATTATTAGAAAGATCGTCACCTTTCAATAATGTACACAGGGGGAGCGGGCCCATAAGGTCATGGAGTCACACACATGACAAAAGAGTTTACACATTAAACATCTTTAAATATATTAGTACAACTTCTAAACAATTTTGAATTTCAAACATAATATCAAATTACATTTCAATCATACCAAGCTTCTTCTTGAAGTGTTCAACCTTGATTCGGGAGAGAGGTTTGGTGAGAATGTCTGCTGTTTGATCATTTGTACTAATATACTCCAATTGGCTCACATTCTTTTCTACCATGTCTCTTACATAATGGTAGGGGATCTCAATGTGCTTAGATCTATCATGGAATACTGGATTTATAGAGAGTTTGATGCAACTCTGATTATCACAACGAATGATAGTAGGATTCAAGGGCTCACCAAAGAGTCCCACAAGCAATTTCTGAAGCCATACTGCTTCTCTTGCCCCCATAGAGGCTGCAATGTATTCAGCTTCTATCGAGCTTTGAGCTACCAAAGACTGTTTTCTGTAGATCCAAGAGATCATAGCCGATCCCAAACTGAAGCAACATCCTGATGTACTTTTCTGATCGATTACACTTCCGGCCCAATCTAAATCAGAGTATCCATGTAGATCTAGTTGATTATTTTTGTAAAGAAGACCATATCCAATAGTGCCTTGAAGATATCTCAATATATGTTTCACAGCCATAAGGTGAATTTCCTTTGGCTCACACATGAACTGGCTTAGAGCATTCACTGCATAGCAAATATCAGGTCTGGTGTTAACCAGGTACATCAATGATCCAATCATTTGTCTATATAGAGTGGTATCTGCACACTTAGATTCTGCTGCTGCTTCTTTTAGTTTGTGAAGGTTGGTTTTTGTAGGTGTAGACATGGGTCTACAATCCAACATTCCAAACCTCTTCAGAATATCAATAGTATACTTCCCTTGGTTTAGTATGATGCCATCTGATTTTTGCCACACTTCTAAACCTAGGAAGTAGTGTAAGATGCCCAAGTCTTTCATGTCAAACTCTGAAGTTAGATCCTTCTTTCCTTGAGCAATGAGGTGACCTCCTGTTATCAGCAGGTCATCAACATATAAAATAATTATTAACATATCACCTTTGTTTACCTTAAAGTAAAGATTTGGGTCTGCATCATTCTTTGAGAATCCTAGTCCCAAGAGGTAGCTGTCAATTCTTTCATACCAGGCCATGGGTGCCTGTTTAAGTCTATAGAGTGCTTTCTTTAGTCTACATACATGTGAGTCAGATTTATGTATCACAAAACCTTTAGGCTGTTCTAGATAGACTTCCTCTTCAATGGTTCCATTTAGAAAGGCAGTTTTCACATCCATTTGATGGATCTTCCAGCCTTTAGCTGCTGCAATGGCTATCACTGCTCTCATAGATGTGTAACGGGCAACAGGTGCAAATGTTTCTTCATAATCAATGCCTTCCTTATGTGAAAAACCTCTTGCCACAAAAAGTGCCTTATGTTTTTCTATACTGCCATCAGCAGCATGTTTGATTTTGAAGAGCCATTTAGAAGAGACAACAGATTTCTCTTTTGGTCTAGGCACAATATCCCATACATCATTTTTTAGAATGGACTGATACTCTTCCGTCATAGCGTCCTTCCATACTTGATGTCGGAAGGCTTCTGAAACACTGGTGGGTTTTGAATTTATGATGTCATTCATTAGAGCAACATAGCTTGAGAACCGTTTGGGTCTTTTACTCTCCCTGAATGTTCCTTTGGGTTTTGCATGATTCTCAGCTTCTTTGATCATCTTTCTAGCCCAAAGTGGCCTCTTCTTGCTGTTGTCATTTGCATTCTCATCTGAAGTAGATTGAAGTTCATTTGGCATTTCCTTAGGATACTCCCTCTGAATCTCAGGAGTAGGTTCCACTTCTAATACCCTAGGGGAATAATTTTCTATCTCACTAGAACTTCTTGCCCTTTTGAATGCAATGTCTTCTTCAAAGATGACATCTCTGCTCAATTCAATTTGATTCTGCCCGGGTATGAATATCCTGTAGGCCTTGGAGGTTTCACTATATCCCATAAATATCCCTTTCTTTCCGGAAGGTTCTAGTTTGAATCTCTTCTCCTTGGGCACATGAATAAAGACGGGGCAACCAAAAATCCTAAAGTGACTAATATCAGGTTTTAGACCAGTAAATGCTTCTTTAGGAGTTTTGTTATCTAGGTGAGAATGAAGACATCTATTTTGGATGAAGACAGTAGTTCTAGAGGCTTCTGCCCAAAATGAGGTTTCAATGTTCTGGTCAAGCAACATTGCTTTTGCAGCTTCTACAATGGTTCTATTTTTCCTTTCAGCAACCCCATTTTGTTGAGGGTTGTAGGCTACTGTAAACTCCCTCTTAATCCCAGCATTCATGCAGAATTCCTTAAAGATTTCAAAGGTGTATTCTTTCCCATTGTCTGTCCTTAAGATTTTTATTTTCTTCCTAGAGAAGTTTTCAGTAAGAGCTTTGAACTCCTTGAACCTTTTAAGGATTTCTATTGACTCTTTACACTTAAGAAAGTAAATCCAGGTCTTCCTAGAGAAGTCATCTATAAATATGACATAGTATAGGAAGCCTGCCTCGGAGGGAACAAACATGGGTCCACATTGTTAATGTCTTAGCAGCTTCAGTCATTCCTTCCAGCACAGCCCTACTGAGAGATCATAAATTAGATGATAGTCATTGGCTATCTAATTTATATTCGTGTTATCTTCATCTCATAGCATGGCCGACTTGAGAAGATGCGAAGACAATTAATATTTGTTTATTAATTAGAGCCGACTTCATTCTCCTTGGGATTCGATCTTTAAGGTGGCCGACCTCTTGTGAAGAGTTGTGAATATTCATTCAGGCCGATCTATGTTCAAAGAGCCTTGAACAAATAAAGCGACATAGGTTATTTGATTGAGGCCGACATTGATTAAAGAAGAGTTGAGATTGCTTGGAGCCGACATCATATCTTGGAGTCATGATTTCTTAAGAGGCCGACATGAAGGATTTGTCTCTCCATTCATTTGTATATATATACAGATTACTTGTCCATTGTGATGATCGATTCTTCAGTTCGGTGATGCATATAAGTCTAATATGATTAAGTGCGAATATATCATATTGATCAAGTGCGAATACTAGTCTCAGTGTGATCATATGCAGTTCAAAGATCAACTTGTGCGCATTGTTAGGAAAGTGCGAACTCCTTCATGCATGATATTGCGAATCATATATTAGCAGATTGCAGATCATCAAAGGACGCGAATTTTGTTAAAGACGAATATGCCAAATGCGAACCTCTTGTCAGTTCTGAGTTCGAATGTTATCTAACACTGAAGTGCAAACATATTCTTGAAGTCAGAACTACTGTCTAAAGCAATGTCTGAATTATACAGTCTGAAAGTGAGGTCTGTATCTGCTCCTTATATCTGGTAAAGGTACTGATTTCTGGCCTTCTGTATCTGCCCTTTGTATCTGGTAAAGGTACTGATTTCTGGCCTTGTGTTTCGGCCTCATTGTAAAGTGAATTATTGCCACTTCTATATTAATATAAGAGAGATCTTTGTTGCTGGGTTTTTCTCCCTCAAGAGGAGGGTTTTCCCAGGGTATCTGCTGTGTTATTGTTTCTGATTTTTAACTATTTTTCTGTGCATGCAAATCTGATCATAAAATCAACATGGTATCAGAGCGGGTTTAAGCATGATCCTGATCAGATTTGTTATGCAAATTAGAAATTGCTAACTGGGAAAGAATCGAGCTTTTGTGGAAGTGTTATTGGATGCAGCTAATACACTTAAGCATATCATGGTATGTCCAGAGAAGGGCGTGTTCATCTCAGGTCCAAGATTTTATCAAATGATCCTATTAGAGTCTCTCATGAGCAGTGCGATGGGGAGGAACCTTCAGAGGATTGTTCATCACTGTTTATCTAAGTCCCTTTACAAATCGCAGAGCTTTCAAGTGCGACACCAACAGGGCTCAAGACCAGGTTTGATAAAGCTGTATGAAATTCATACTTGGAGTTACCAGCATGATTCTAAAGCTGCAAATCGTGGTTAGACCAGTCTCCCAGGACAAACGTTTGAATAAGATTTGAATGGTCTTCAGACCACATTCAAATATTAAGATCGCTCCATCAGCAAACCTTAGCATATGTTTTGATGGTGGAAAAGCTATGAGAAATCAATTCTGGAGATGAAGAGTGAGCGTTGATTGATGTGATTTCTCCATATGATCTGAATTCTGTGAAGCATTGATGCCTTGATTATCACCTGTGTTTGAAGATGATATGTGGGCCACTTCAAACTCCGAGATGCTGGTCCTGTGATTGACATGGAATTAGCATTCTACATCTGTTGAATAGTTCAGATAAGTATTTTTTTTTATGTTTTCAGTCTGCTAAGTTGAGTAGGTCTGACATTGTTTACTTGAATCATGAATGTTTGGTAAAGTTCGTGATAGTAATCACTGCCATGAGATCTTTGGCAGATGTCATCACTCATTGCATTTCGTAGTACAGATCTCTGAGTGTGACTTTGAGATGAAAAGTGAAATACAAATCCGTTGTGATGATCACATCGATATCTTTCTCCATGTTCATGGACTGCGATGGTGCCTTGAGAAGGCTAGTCCTATATTGAACATGCTGGCTGCATGTAAGAAATCTATAGTTGTGCAGACTGTATTTTGTTGATGCTGAGTTTAGCACTCGCAAGAGGAGCAAAAGATGGAAGCAGGATATATCAGAATGCAATAAAGATAAGTTCTTTATCCCTTTAGTTTGATCTTTTGATATATTTCTCTTTCAGAATGATTTACTTATTCATGTTCTACATTATGCATAAATTCTTATGTGTTCATGCTATAACCTGTGATAGTAAACTTTGTATGATTCTAGTCTTGATATCTCTTTGGATAGTTATAAACAATTAGTAATCTCTCTCTAAAAATGCTTCCAGGACAGATCTAAGAGCAAAAGGTGTTGAGAGATTGCTTAGTGATGAAAAGCTTGAGGCATCTCATGAGGAAGTCATGCCGACCAAAGAAATGATCAAGAATAAAGTCACATCTTGCAACCATGGGACTGAGTTGGTGGTTAGAGGGAGTCCACTTCCAGAAGTCTTCTTTGCAATCTCTGAAGCAGGGATCAAGAGGGAGTTTTGTAACTCACTGAGAAGAAGTGAAGATTACTGTATTGCAAAGCTAGGTGCTAAATCCTCAGAAGATCCTTTCAGCTGCTGAGATCAGAATTGCTCAAGACTGTCATCTAGATTTGTCATTGGTAGCTCCGCAAACCTATTCAGAATAGTGAGACCTGAAATGAGGTCAAGGAGGACTATCCTGAACTCTCTACAGTACCAGAGGTGTGCGCTGGAAAACATTTATCTAAGTCAAAGTGTTGCAGGCAATCTTGGGCGAAGAGGTCAGAAGGTTGATGCAAGTGCTTGAAGATTTAGAGGGAGCTTGCTGAGCCTGAAGAAGATGGTAATCTTGTTGCAGCTAAGCATATCCTGAGATACTTGCGTGGCACAGTTGGATATGGATTGAGATATTCTTCAGGTTGGGTCTGCTATGACTTTCTGGTGTAGCAGGAAGCAGCATTCAGTAGGACTGAGTACAACAGAGGCCAAGTTCATTGCAGCTTGCATGGCAACTCAGGAAGCAGTGTGGCTTCGTAAGCTCCTGGCAGGATTGTTTGGACAATCAATGGAGTCTACTATTATTCATTGTGAGTTGTGTGAAGCCTTCTGTCAATCCTGTGTTTCATGACAGCTCTAAGCATGTTGAGATCAAGTACCACTATATCAGAGATATGGTACTGCAGAAGGCTGTACAGTTGAGGTACATCAACACTGATGAGCAGATGGCAGATATTCTCACCAAGCCTCTCGCCAGGATAAAGCTGTGTACTTTCGAGATAAGCTTGGTATGGTGGAGAATCCAGCCTTAACTGAGAAAGAGTCTCAACATCAGTGACCCTGTTTAATGAGTTCTTCTCTGTGAGAGAAGTTCGAGGTGAAATCCCCTTTTAATGCATTTTCCTCTGAGACGGAGGAATTTGAGGTGCAAGCCCTTGCTAATGTATCTTCTTCTGTGATGGAAGAATTTGAGGTGAAAGCCCTTGTTTCCACCCTCTGAGAGAGTCATGGTGGATGTCATGTGTGTGACTCCATGACAGCATCACGTGAGAGAATCCGTGATGATTTCTTGTGTACTTGTGTTTCACCCTCTGGGAGAGCCATGGTGAAAGTCACGTTGAGGTGACAACATCACGCAAGTGATGAACACTTGTACATACCATACATGGGTGTAGCCATGATGGTTGATATCACATTGAGGTGATATGCTTTCACGATGAGGTGATAAGCTCCTTTCCATACATGGGTGTAGCCATGGTGGTCAATATCACAATGAGGTGATATGTTATTTCACACATGGATGTAGCCATGATGTTCATCATCACATTGAGGTGATATCCTTCTCTTTATATCTGATTGCAGGCAATGATGGTTGATGGATCTCATATTGAAATGATTCATATTTGTGCAGCTGGAAGTTCTCTCCCTAGCTGAGAGGGAGTGTTAATGTCTTAGCAGCTTCAGTCGTTCCTTCTAGCTCAGCCCTACTGAGAGATCATAAATTAGATGATAGCCGTTGGCTATCTAATTTATATTCATGTTATCTTCATCTCATAGCATGGCCGACTTGAGAAGATGCGAAGACAATTAATATTTGTTTATTAATTAGAGCCGACTTCATTCTCCTTGGGATTCGATCTTTAAGGTGGCCAACCTCTTGTGAAGAGGTGTGAATATTCATTCAGGCCGATCTATATTCAAAGAGCCTTGAACAAATAAAGCGACATAGGTTATTTGATTGAGGCCGACATTGATTAAAGAAGAGTTGAGATTGCTTGGAGCCGACATCATATCTTGGAGTCATGATTTCTTAAGAGGCCGACATGAAGGATTTGTCTCTCCATTCATTTGTATATATATACAGATTACTTGTCCATTGTGATGATCGATTCTTCAGTTCAGTGATGCATATAAGTCTAATATGATTAAGTGCGAATATATCATATTGATCAAGTGCGAATACTAGTCTCAGTGTGATCATATGCAGTTCAAAGATCAACTTGTGCGCATTGTTAGGAAAGTGCAAACTCCTTCATGCATGATATTGCGAATCATATATTAG
Source organism: Sequoia sempervirens (assembly GCA_007258455.2). NCBI lineage: Eukaryota > Viridiplantae > Streptophyta > Pinopsida > Cupressales > Cupressaceae > Sequoia > Sequoia sempervirens. The sequence continues at coordinate 657,559,861 of VDFB02270651.1, forward strand.
CAGATTGCAGATCATCAAAGGACACGAATTTTGTTAAAGACGAATATGCCAAATGCGAACCTCTTGTCAGTTCTGAGTTCGAATGTTATCTAACACTGAAGTGCAAACATATTCTTGAAGTCAGAACTACTGTCTAAAGCAAGGTCTGAATTATACAGTCTGAAAGTGAGGTCTGTATCTGCTCCTTGTATCTGGTAAAGGTACTGATTTCTGGCCTTCTGTATCTGCCCTTTGTATCTGGTAAAGGTACTGATTTCTGGCCTTGTGTTTCGGCCTCATTGTAAAGTGAATTATTGCCACTTCTATATTAATATAAGAGAGATCTTTGTTGCTGGGTTTTTCTCCCTCAAGAGGAGGGTTTTCCCAGGGTATCTGCTGTGTTATTGTTTCTGATTTTTAACTATTTTTCTGTGCATGCAAATCTGATCATAAAATCAACACACATAAATCAGAGTGAACCAATTCTAATACATTTTGGGTTTTGCTCAAGCTATTGTGAAAGGATCCCTTTGTATTCTTTCCTAGGGCACAACCTTTACAAGTTCCTTCATGAGTAGGGTTTAAAAGTTTTTCCATGGAAGGTAGGGCACGGAAATGAAGGTGTCCTAATCTTCTATGCCAAATTTTATTTGAATCAGTAGTATCAAGGGTAAGGGCTTGCTTGACTTCAGTGCATAGTTTATAAAGATAACCTTGTCTTACACCTATGTTTAGAGCTTTCTTTATAGTTGAGTTCTTAGGCCATGCCAAAACTTTCCCATCCATAAAGGTAACGCTATATCCATTGTCTTCAAGAGTAGAGATGGATATTAGATTCCTCTTTATTCCAGGTACGAATAAAACTCCAGTGAGTTGAAGGGAGAGACCAGATTTCAATGTGATGGAACAAGTTCCAACCCCTTTTACTTGATGTGTAGAATCATCCCCAATTGTTACTTCTTCATTAGACTCTTCAGTCATAGTGTCTAAGTGTTCTCTAAACCCTATGATGTGCCTCGAAGAACCACTATCAATCACCCAGTTGTTGATATTGTTAAATACTTGACTTGATAAGGCTGAATAGAATACAAATTTCTCAGAATCATGGTCTGAATTTTGGTTTCCTACTTTAGCAAATGATGCTTGTTGTTTTGATCTGTCAGGGCACTTCATTGCATAGTGCCCATATTGATCACATCTAAAACATTGTACTTGAGAGATGTCTTTCCTCCTTTTGAATGATCCTTTTCCATGGGAATTTCTCTTTCTCTTAGATGATCCTTTCCCGTAAGAGTTTTTCTTACCCCTTTTATTAGATGATGTGTTGAGCACTTGAATGTCCTCATCTATAGATTTTTGTTTGTTTTCTTTTGTTGAGAGTCTTGTTTCCTCTTGAAGGCAGTCTGTTCTTAGCCTATCAAAGTTGGGGAGTTCAGATCTTGCACTTATTCCTTGAACAAATGGCTCCCATGAGTTTGGTAGGCCTCCTAGTGCAATTAGTGTTAACTCTTTGCTATCAATTTGATATCCACTTGTAGATAATTGATCCCTTAGTTCAATGATCCTCATGAAGTATGCATTAATAGTTTCTCCTTTGTTTATTTGGACATTGTTGATTTGTCTCTTTAATGCAAGAGTCCTACTGGTGTTGTTTATCTCATAGGTGCTCTCAAGGGATTTGAACATTAGATATGCAGTTTCATGTTTTGCTAGAATAGGTACTATGTGGTCCCTAACTGCATCTACTAAGATTTTCATGGCCTTTTCATTATTCTCAATCCATTGAGTTTTCTCAGGATCATTCTCTGGTTCACTCTTGTTTTCTCTCACAAATGAGTAACTTATTTTCTTTGAGAATCATCATGATTCTGAATTTCCATGAGGTGAAGTTGTTTGCTCCCTCAAGACAATCTTCAAATCTGATCACACTTGACATTATGAAGAATGAGATGTGAATTTAATTTTTTAAAAATACGAATTTTTTCTAAGAAATCTGATATCTAGATTTGATTTGGATTCACTCAACTTGGCTCTGATACCGTGTAATTGTAATAAAATCTTATCAGATTGTATCCTAAAAGAACCTATGGAAATTCTAAGTTGAAATTCTGTTCTAGAATTCTAAGTCAGATTTATTTTGTTTGTATCAAATGTGCTGATTGCAGAACATTTATCGATCTCAATGTCTTGCAAATAAGGGAATGAAGTCCCTTTTATATGAGGAAGACATGCCTCAAGGAGAGACGCGTCTCATGAGAGGACGTGTCTCCACAAAGTGGAGATACGTCCGCTCATGGGACGTGTCCCTTGAGCGTGCGGGCTTCCTTAACAACCGAAGCCATTCGGTGTTATCAAAGACTAAGATGCGTGGTTTAACAATCATCTAATAGAATTCCGATTTAACCATATGCGAATTTTGATCATCATCTAAAATTCGAATAACTTATTTGATGGTTTTATATTTTAAGAACAGTTCGGTTACATATAAATGATGATGATGCATGAATGCAATCATCATTTATATCTGACCGAAGCTATCTTAAATCAACATTCTGCTATCTATTTTTATCAAGTAATCAGCACTTTTTGTTATTTTCTCTACTTCAAACAAGTTGCATAAAGTGTGCACATTTAGAATCTCGATATTATTGACTTGAATATCCATATAAGTTGGACATTCCATGATGTAATGCCATTCCGTTTCTACTAGCTCTAAAGTACAAAACTTGCATATCCTATCTGCCCACTCTTCTTTAGGTGTCATCCACCTTCTAGTTTCACATCTAAGTTGGTGTGGACTAGTTCTTAGTTGAGCTATTAGCATTTTCTCTTTCCATTTTATTTCCGCTTCTATATAATTTTTTTGAGTATGGTCATATGAGGGATTGAAGTGCTTAATGTAATATTCTCTTTTCCTTGATGTTCTTGAAGACGTTAGTAGGTGGGGTTTTTGCATGGGGGAGCATAGGTAGGGACGAGGAGTTTTAGGAGATCAACTTTGTGAAGGAGAGGATTTTTTTTTTTTCAAGAAGAGGGGAATGCAGCGATGGAAGAGGGGAGGCGCTAAACACAAAAGGAAGGCCTGAACAAAGAATGTTTGAGTTGCATTAATATTATATGCAATATACTTGCATTGAAGGAGGAGTTTTTTAACAACCTTGTGCAAAATGGAGTGCCAATCCCTATCCCGAGGAGCATCCGATACTAAGACTGTTCAAAGACGGCGAGAGAGCCCACACATAGCAATTGGGTGTCCTGGACGGGTTCCTGCGTGCCTTTAATGCATGATTCATGCTGTTGCATGATGAAAACTGAGAGCCAAATCCGTTTGCACAACAACACGATCACGCTAGAGGGGCATGCAGGAGGGGGAGCTTTGGAATGAAAAAATTTAGGGAGATGATCTAACAGGTTTGTTTTGGACTTGATTCTTAGGGATCTTTCGGAGGGATTTTTGACTGGGAGCTATGAATGGAAGAAATAGATATTGTTGTAGTTATTAGATCAAATCTATTTGCCTATTTGAGTCATGGAGAGTTTAGAGGGCTGGGGACGTTATTTCAATAATATTTGTTGCCGTGGGTGTGAAGATCTAGCTCAATCGATTCCTCAGCTCAAGGAATAGCATATTCAGCTATGTAGGTTTATCGCTATACAATAAATCTCATGAGTTATGAGTAGAAATTAATGGAGCCAGGCGAAATAAACTGGTTTAAGGGTGTTGATTTACTATCCTTTCGTATGCTTTATGTTATCCTATATGCTGCACTACTCGTTACAAGTCAACTGTACAGATTTAACTTGATTTTAACTGTGTGTTGGTTATACCAATTGTTCAGATGTTCATCAATCCTTCTATTAGGAATATAGAATCTGATCTTTTTTATTAATGTCACTTTAGTTATTATAATATTTACCAATTTATCTTGCAATAATTACCTGGAAATAAGTAGCAACACTGCAACAATAATGAAAGTGATCTGTGAAAGTTTACATAATTCGTACTAGTTTTTGTCTACCTTGTTGTCAGATAAAGTCATCATTTGCATGCAATTCTGAGTCAATCATGGTCTCTACAGTCAGTTTGCAAGATCCTATTGTCATGGTATGTTTGCTTCAACTAACGTTTTGGTAGGGTAATGATGATGAGAGGTCGCTGATGATATTAGAGAGAATATCAGAGGCACAATGGAAAGGTGGCGTGAGTAAGCCAAAGCCACATTGGCTTACGTGTACAAATTTCTGCCGGTGCATTTTCCATGTGGCCAAACCACTCAAAAATCTGTCAAAATCTTAAAACATGGTTTAAGTGATCATATCTCACGTAATTAATAAAATAGCTATGAAAATACAATCTTCCGTCAAAGATCTAAAGAAAAGTGATGGGGCTTTTCAAAATGTCAGGCACACATTCATCTAGGCTCTAGCATATAAAAATTGGCTTTAAGTCATGATTATTTCCACTTAGTAATATGAAAGATGGAAAAATTGACATGTCTTGTTAGATTTGTATCCTAGATTAAGGAGTTAGTCAATGCCCTTTTTTCATTATGGTCCTAGCAAGACAAACCCTAGATATGTGTAGCTAATACAAAAATCAAGTTATATTTGAACTGTCAAGTACCTAAAGTAGTGTGGGATGAAATCCTTACTGGTAACCTAAACAATTAAGAATGAGTATTATACTATTTATCATTTTCCTCATTCTTTGGACATGGAAGCATTTCAAGGTCTATCTAGCTCTTATTTCATTTTGAACAAGTACAATTTTGATTGTGTTACTCTAAGGACAAATGTTTTATAGAGAATGTTAGTAATGCATTAGTTATATAAAATTTTAAGAATTTAATTTAAGAGGTAAGGTGGTTTGTAACTTTATTGATTTAGTTTTAGTCTTCAAGTCTAAATTTAATATGAGAGTAAAACATAATTATTTTTACATTCAATCTTGTTTTTGGAATAAAGTATAATAATATCAAGGGTTCAATAAACGAATTTTGTTTAAAAGGATCTTAATCGTAATACTTGATAATAGTTATATAAAGGAAGGAGGTTGATGAAAAAATTTGATTAGCTAGTGTATTTCTTAACTATTGTTGTAAACCAATTAGAAAATATGTTCTATGGATGTAATAGGGCCTTAAATGTGATTGGTAACTCATGCTAGAGTGTAATATTTTGATTAGTATTATATGATAAGTGTGTATGTAAAACTTCCCTCGATATATTCTTTGATAAAATATTACTTAAGGTATGGTAATGATATAGGCCTTTATTGTGTGACAATTGGAAAATCTTCCATTGACATTAGTCCAATAATTATAATCGAGGTCCATTCGTTTAAGAGTCTTCTTTCGAATTGTTAACATTATCATTATTGTGTGGGTTAATGCTATGACTGAGATTCATGTTATGACATCTTTTTAACCTAGTGGATTATACCCCTTTGTTATCCAATCAAGTGTGAGATGGTTGAAGTCTTGTTGTTGAACTACAAATCCTCTACACGTCAAGTAGGCAAGGCCATTAGAGATAAGCCCCTGAGGGATAGGTCCGGCCCCTTAGGTCCTCCCGTAATTGCCTGGAAGCAAACTTTTGTGAGTTAGTTTTATGTTTGTGGTCAAAAATTTGAAGTTTGTGCTATGTCCTTAGCTGTGCATTTGGTAAATCGTTTTAGACATTACCTTAGTGCTTGTGCAATAGCATGTGTCTAAATTTTGCATGTATAGAGAATACTTTTTGTAGACCATGTGATGGGGTAGGAGGAATTTTTTTCGTAGGGCTCCCTCAAAGTGCTTCAATTTCAACTATTTGATAGTCAATCTATGGGTTGTTGGACCTTCTAGACAAGATGGAAGGGTCTATTTGACCAAAAATGCTCCAAAATGATGACATATTAGATCTTGTGAGCACCTCCTAAATGAAAAGCCTTGTGAATTTGGCCTCCAATGTCCAATTTTGATGCAATAAAAGACAAAATTCACTATTTTGGATGCCTTGGATTGCTCTATCAAACTCCAAAATGCACTTGCAATCATAGTTCCAAGAATCGCCGAAACTCCCCCAAACTCGACGAGTCGCGAGCTGAGTCAGGCTCGACGAGTCTGGCGGGTACTCGGGCCAGACTCGCCTGGTCTGGGTGAGTCTCAAGCTTGGGGCTCAACCATTTTAAATAATTTTTAAAATAAATTTACTCGCATCAGGCTTGACGAGTTTGGCGTGTACTCGGGCCAGACTCGCCTAGTTTGGGTGAGTCTCAAGCTTGGGGCTTGACCATTTTAAATAATTTTTTAAAAAAATTTACAATCTTTCAATGCTTGTTTGGTTTATGACATGCCCATCTAGGATTTACAAAAAATATGAAAATGGTGTGCGCCATGAAGATCTGTGTGGTTTTGAAGGTCTTCATTTGGGCTTGGTGGCAAGGGCTCCACCCCTCAATCCTGTTGGGGGCGTTGCCCCCAGACCCCCGCAAGGGGCATTGCCCCTTGACCCCACTGAGGGCGTTGCCCCTTGACCTCGATGGGAGTGCTGCCCCTAGACCCTCGCAAGGGGCACTTACCCCTCGACCTCGTTGGGGGTGTTTCCCCCAAACCCCCATCAAACTATAAGTCTAAGCATGCAATAGGCCAATGATGAATAATGATCATAAAACCTACAAAATACATATCCCTTGTTGTAAATCTCTGCATCTTCACAATCAAAGCCACAATCAAGGATTATCTTATTTCATACGTTGGACAAACTTGTTTAGTATACAAGGATGGCCATAGGCAAAGTTGGCATGCTACAATCATTGTATTGTTGAATACAAGTTAAGTCATAGTTGGCAAGAAATGCCATTTTCATAATGCAAAAATGTATCAATCATGCCCTACACAGACAACTCATAGAACAATCCCATCTATCGGTATGGTAGCTAAGGTCAAGCTAGAACATAACCATTTACCTTTTTACTTAACCGTCCTTGTTTATTAATGAGCTTGACAACAAAACATGTAGTCTTGAAGGCTTCAAGGAAACTTTAATAATAAATTCCTCACTTGAATATACATACCAATCATTGAGACACAAGCAAATATCATGGCTACGTCATCATCCAGGACCTATCTTAGACGCTAGCGCATGACTTGTGGTGATGTTGGGATGAGTAATGCAAGCTCCTCTGAGCAACAGACTTATATTTTTAGTTTTGATATTTGTTTTGATGCAATGGATTTCATATTCCATGAGTTTTGTATACATTGGACAATATTTATATATCTAAATGTGTTATTTCCTTCAGCTAAAATTTGCGTTTATACTTATGTGATTGATGTATGTTTGTGTATGGGATCAAAGTAGTTTCTTTTTGACGAGGTTATTGTGTCTTTAAGGTTTATTTATTAAAGGGTTCATGAAACAAGTTTAATATCCTTAAAAATCTTTGAATTTCTTGGGTTTTTCAATTTGCCGAGTCTGCACCAAGTCTGGGCTCTAAGTCCGAGTCTTGGAACACTGCTTGCAATAGAAAGCCACAAAGAACCCCTCGTAGAATTTGTTTTTTCTATTAAACTTTTCTGAATCTCTAGATCACCATACAATGCAAGAGAAGAGCATACTTAGTCTTTCAAGAATAAAACAAGATTTGCACCCTAGATTTTCCAAGAGACTAGCCAAAGGCACTCCACTTTAATAGCATGTAAGATTTGGCTATAGAGATAGCCTCGCAAGATCAAGGAGGACTAATCCCCGTTTCTCATTGACTTCATGGAAACAAATATTTTGCTTACTAGAAGTCATTAAAATACTTGTTTTTGTTAAGAGATCATTACCTCCAATTTGCATAGTGGATTCCTTTTTTTCTTGCTCAATGGTTTGTTCCTTCTCAATATCTTGTAGCTTTGATTTTGGCCTTCCTTCTCTCTTCAAGAATGTTTTCTTTGGCTCTTGCTTAATGATTTCTTCCTTAGCAATTTCTTGTGATATTGGTTTTAGCCTATCTTCTTTCTTTATCAACTCTTTTCTTCTTTCTCTTCTACTCCCCTGTATTTTAATTACTACCTTAGATTTTTCTGTTGTTTACTTACATCTTGCATTTGCTTTACCAAACCAATAAAATGTTCTGTAGATTTTCTCTCTGTTTTCTCGTCATGATTCACAGGCTGGCCTAATCAAGGTTCTAATATCAATATAATGGCCCTTTTCAATGCTTTTATAAACCCTACAATTTTTTGAGGTTTATGTCTAGGCTTGAGTTAAGAACTTGTCACTTAAAGATCACCAAGATCTTGTGAAGGTGAGGTGAGAGCTTACAACGAAAAATAAAAGGGATCAATCTTTATGAACTCTCCTGATTGCACCAATTAGTATAATGTTACCACAAGAAGTTGGATACTGCATATTATGAACTTTTGATATAGATAGTTATGTCCCTCACACACAAATCCATCATTGATCAAACTACAAATAATTGAATACAAACTATTGTCAGATGGCAATGCCAAATATAGATGCAAGAAGATTAATGATTAAAACCTAACAACAATACTTAATTCAATTCTATCACAAAATATGACTGCGACAGGGCAGCAATGCGACATGCAAAAAGACCATTATTGAAATCCTAGCAAACACATATGTAAATAATGATATCTGATATATATGGTTGTCACCGTGAACTGTTGTGAAAGACACTATACAAACAATGATAAAAATGCAAGAACTCATACACTAATGCAATTTGCTGATTATAAAAACTTAGTACAGTGCAGTGGTGGCACTATAGCAATACTATAGTGCTGGCGTTGTAGCAAATTGAAAACTAGAAATAAGCTACAATCTTTTCTGCTCAACTATGATTTTTGGGTGAAATTGTCTCAAAGAACAAAGGGTTTTCGTTCTTTGCTCTTGCCTAGAAACCAAGTGGGTTTTTTTCCTTAGGAGAAATAGATGATCACAAGTGCTCAAGCTATCACATAAAAGGAGGGTTTTTATTTCATAAATTGGATGATCTCCTTATGAGCAATTGTCTGTCTTCTATAGAATTATTTTTGGTGCCAATATTTGAAAGTCCCCTTTTCCCTCCAAGAGTGCTCATCTAAAAACATTTTAAGAAAATATTACAAAAGGCCTTATTATGTCCCATTTAAATTTGACTAATAACAATAACATTTAAGTTGTCCTTTTACAATGTTTTTAAATAATAATACTAGGACTAACTTAAAACACTATTATTAAAATATTTCCTTAACTTTAGCCCATAGCCTATGGGAAATAAAGAATTGGGTTCCCAATTAAGTTAATTAGAAAATGGGCATGACATGTTGATTGAAATGAGAGTAGAAGTAATTGTTTTTCATACCACAAGGGAGTTATATGAGTATGATGCAAATTTCAAGGAAGCATGGGTTGTATGTAGGAGTCCAATGGAACAAAACAAAACGCCATAGCTGGAATACCTCATCCAAGGGGGACTGTTATCTAGAGGGAAATGTTTATGCATACCACAAGGGTCCATGAGGGAGAATTTAATAAGGGAAAACGCAATGGAGGCTTGGCTGGTCATTTTGGAGTGGATAAGACATTAGCACAGTTGAGTGGGAAATATTATTGGCCTAAGATTGGTAAGGACATGAAGCATATGGTGCAGCATTGTAGAAGTTGTTAACACTACAAAGGGAGAAGCCAAAACAGTGGATTATATCAACCATTGCCTATTCTGGAAAGGCCATGGAAGGATGTAAGTATGGATTTCATTCTTGGGCTGCCAAGGACACAAGGAGGTAATGATTCAATTTGTGTGGTTGTAAATAGATTTATAAGATTGCACATTTTATCCCATGTAAGAACTAAGAAATCAAATGATGCCACTCATGTTGCCTTTTTTTTTTTAAGTAGTAAGGCTACATGAATTACCAAAGAGCATAGTCTCAGGTAGAGACACAAAATCTGAGCTGCTCTTGGCATACATTGTGGAGAAAATTAGATGCCCAACTAAGTTTTTGTTCAGCTTATCATCCTCAAATGGACGAACAAATAAAAGTTGTTAACATAAGTTTGAGTCATCTATTGAGATGTTTAGTTGGAAAGAATCCCACTCAATGGAATTTGATTCTAGCACAAACTGAATTTGCATATAACAATTCAATAAAAAGAAGCATAGCCAAAACCCCTTTCTAGATTGTGTATGGGTAATATCTCAAGAGGGGTAGACACTTTGAGGGTTTTAAGCAAAAAGAGCAGTTGTAGAAGATTTTGGTGATTTTATACGCGAATTACACTAGGAAGGCAAGAGAAATTTGAAGAAAAATATAATGAAATATAGAGAAACTGCTGATCTTAAGAGAAGGGAGCTATAATTTCAAGTTGGGGGATCTTCTATTAAGTCATTTAAGGAAGGAACGTTTTCCCCAAGGAAACTACAACAAACTGAAATGGGGAAAAATTGAGCTGTGCAAGGTCTTAAGAAAGTTTGTAACAGATGCCTATGAGATAGAGCTTACTGAAGGTGTAGACATTTCACCCATTTCCAATGTTGTTGATTTGTACTGTTATTATGAAGGGCAAAATTGTGAAGAAGATGGTGGCAGATCTAGAAATGAGCAGAGGGAATAATGGGTACAACAATTGCTTGAGAAAGAAAGAGATGAAGTTGAAGTTATCATTGATTCTTGAATAATCAAGAAGAGAAGAGGGAAAGAATACAAGGAGCACTTGATCAAATGAAGAAATAGGACAGTTGAAGAGGTGACTTGTATGCACACATTTGAAGTTGCCAAGCGTGGAATATCAGTTCCAGAATTCTTCAAATGTTCATGATTTGTAATCTTGCAAGAGCATACGGGTAAAAGTAATCTTGCTCAACTAAAAAGAAACTTCATTATTTATTTTTTATTGTTTTCTTCCTAACTTTTGATTTTGCAGGTCCTGTTTGACTTTTTTTTACTTTCCTGGTTTTGACTCCTCTTGCTGAGACAAATTCTTATGGATCTTGATTGTGGGTTTAGTCCAATTAAATCTAGGCACCATACCGTACTTGGGCGTGGCTACTGGTGGATTCATGACTACTGGCTGAGGCTGTTGCCATTCCATACTTGGCATGATATAAAGGTTGATTTATTCTAAAAATAGTTAAGGTTGCTGGTTGCTGGCTGCTGGATGTGAGGTGGTTTGCAATGCTCACCTTACTCTATCTTTGGCTGGTGGTCATGAATCTTGAAGGGATCTTTTGGAGTGGCTATTATTCACCAGCTGGCTGTGGATATTACCTCCCTGATGGATTGCTCACACCTGTCTCAGCATTATTTTGGGCACTAATAAAAACATTGATGATGCCTTTTTGAATGAAGAGAAAAAAACAGTAAAAAAGTTGGGAATTTTCTTTTTCTGCCGGGGTTGTGAGCATGAAGGGGCTGTCTTGGGTTGTAAGCAGCTGAGACTTATTTCTTCTGTGATGGACTGCACACCTGTTCTTGTCATGTAGTCATATGATGTTTAAATCTTGTGAGGCTGTAGCATAGGATACCAGACTGCTGAATTAGCATAGTTTTATGACTTCATATGAATGACTGATTTTAAGAAGCCTATCAGGTCTGCAAGCTCTTACACAGTCAAATCCAGAAAAATCGCATAAACTATTCCTTATGGACTGTAGAAAGCTGATGTCTTTAAGCCTATAATTGTTTGCAAGTAAGATTTAGAGGCTGTTCAGCCCATATAATGTTGCTGTTTCAGTTGTTTAAATGGACTGTTCAAATTTTCTGCTTTAACTCATTGTCCTGTTAATTAAGTGTGTTTTGCTACTTGAGTCGGCTACTCTTTGCAGTTACCCTATTCTGGACTTCATTAATATGCCCCAAGCTTGGGCTAATTCAAATGATACAAACTGTTTTCACAAATAAGAATAAGCTGTCAATGTCATAGTAGAACCAAAGTCTATCACAAATTACTTAACCAATGGCAATAACTATCACTTCAACTTAAACTAGACAGAATAAAGCAAAACTATTCAAGTGGGCTTTGATTCAGGAGTACGTTTTTTATCTTTAACAACATCCTGTATGAGAACAGGTGTAATGGGAATAGCATCTTCAGTAGTACTAGTCCCAACTAGAAATCTGATATGAACCAAAGAAGGGTTGAAAGCACTGAACTATAAACAGGAACCACAATCTTTTGGAGTATGGAACCCAACATCATTTTCTGTACCTGATCCTTGCTCCAAGTTCTGCAAGATCACTTATTACCAACATGTGTAGAGGATGCTATATCTGGCAGTGATAGCCTTTTCCAAGCCCACAGTAGCAAGTAATATGTTGAGTCAACACTGCACGAGGTAGGAAAGGCAAAAAGTTTGAAAAGAAAAATGCTTTTCTTAACAAAAGATTTGTAATGGCGAAGAATTGTGGTCGTCTGAAGGAATGCTAATTGTACATGCTACTTTGATGTCATTGCATTGCATTCTAAGTTTCTTTGCAAGGACATATCCTTCGACTGATAGCAAATACAGCACCTGCATTGTCATCTTGCATAGAGGTTCTTAAGGGATCCATCATGATTGAGATATTAAACAGCTGACATGTGTAAAGAACCATATCGTCTCAGCTCTTGTTGGATCGTTGTGAAAGCTCAATAAGAAGCCTTTAAAGCACTATAGATTAAACTGAAAGTATTAATTTCCACAAATTACCAGAGTGGCTCAATGGGACCAGAATGCATTTCTAGGAATATTAACTGTTCAGAACACCCAAAAAAGGGATAGCTGTGCAGTTAACAAGAAGAATGATCATCAAGAATTACATTGTGTACAAATAGTAACAGACTGATAGAATGTTGCCCCAACCAACAGTAATGTGAAATGTCAAAGTTACGTTGTTACATCTGCATGCAAAAGAAATAATTTATTCTCCCTCGTCTTCAAAACTCTGAAGTCTACACCAAGTGCTCACTGAAGAATGCCTTCTGGAGAATGGCTTTACTGATGGGGCCCTGGGGAGTAATACTTGGTATCTGAGTATTCCCATCAGCAGACATATTAAAGGCAATAGATTCTTGATATAGTTTACAACAATATATGATAGCTATAAAAGGACAGCCTATGCATATCCTGCCTCAATTAACAAGGATGTTTACAAAGAAATATAAACCCAAGAACAAAAGTAAACCTCAAGGAATCCAGGTTCACTGAATTTTATTGAAAAACTAATTGAAATCCAGTGAATCTTAAAAGCCCTTAAAATTGTCATTAAAAACAGCCATATGAATTTTTGTTCATTGCTTATCCACATTTGACCAGTCTTGAGCTAGCTAGCTTCAGTGTTGGGGGTTTTAACTCACGATGCAAAATGAAACCAGAAATGTATGGCTAAGTGAGTGGGAATTTAGAGGCTGTGTATATATGTAGAGGAGGTCAGAGAGGACATGGGTATACATATCGTGGATGCAAGTGATGTAGACTGATTGGCCAGTATTCATAATTTGTTGAGTCACCAGGATGCACATGCCGCTAGCATTGTATTTATGAATGGGACCAGGCATTCTAATTAGTGTAATACAAAAAACATGATAAACATAGCAAATGTCGGGTATTTTATTTTTTTAAATGCCTAAATATCTGGTTTTTTAATCACTTTTTAAAAAGGCAGCTGCTTGCTTGAAAAGATTATCAGCAGAAATCAATCCTTACATTGTACAAGCTTTTATCGATTTGTTGTGAGATCAAACACGTGGCTTGCATTGCATTGTGCACATTTACTTATAATACTGAAACTAATTTTGCCTAATCATTCTAATTACAAATTATCCTACTATCGGGTTATTTTACTTTTATAGGTTTTTTTAACTTTTTTTTTCTTTATAAATAATATAAGCATAGTTGGAAAACTCGACTCGGCAAAAAACTCGCCAAGCCCAAAATTGACAAGTCAACAAAAACTCAAAGAAAACTCGACAAAAAACTTGGCAACTTTTTCGATTTTTTTTTGCATTTTTCACATTTTTTATGTATCTGGCGAGTCTTTTGTAAAGACTTGCAAGTTTTTGGAAAAGACTCGCCAAAAACTTGGCGAGGTTTTGGAAAAGACTCGGCAGGAAGACTCGGCGAGTTGAAGTCATAAAGACTCGCAGGGCAAAAAAACTTGCAAGTTTTTCAAGACTCGCCGAAAACTCAGCGAGTCTGCCAACTATGAATATAAGTAATGAAAAAGATTTTGAAGCTCAAGAGACTTGATTCTTGATTGTCACTTTTTGACAAAAAAATAACTATGATAAGCTTAACATGGGTAATAAAGATTGACATTTTTTATATAGATTTCAAATCTATCTAGTAACGTTTACCTAGTTTGGTAATTTTGTGTAATTATATCTTATATCAAAAATAAAAGTTACAGATTTATACTATTTGAATTTAATCACAATTTTTTTCCTGAATTTTATCAGTTGACAAACTTATTCTGAATTTTATCTTCACTGAACTTGAACTTGAACACAAACACAAATTTAGAAAACTAAGGTGAGGGGTACCCATGGGAGAGAATGTAAAGGGCCTTACAGATTTTCTAATCCTCATCCACATGTCATGGAGAATCACCATCACAGTGTAATTGCCAGTAATGGATTTGAGTGCATCATCAAGAGAGCAGCTTGAGTTGTGTTAATGCTTGGGAGACATAAGAAAAGATACTCTACTAATATTGAAGGCCGTAGATTTATTAGAAGCAGTAATAATATTTGGTGATATGGTGAATTTTAGCCACTAAATCAAATGATGCAAGTCTGTTGAGTGTCAAATAATCCATAATTAACTGTAGGTCTAATGATGGAATCAAATGATCTCATATTGCATAGGATGATGGTCTGCAAGTACTGTCACCCTAGTATTGGCAGTTAATGTAGCTATAAATGTTCATTGCACCACCACGAGTAGTGTATATGTTTGGGGAGTGAGATATTGATGCATGTCTCAAAGACTCAAACTAAAAAAGGGTTAGTAAAATGAGTATCCAAGTAGGTTTATGTAGCTTTGATCTCAATTTTTGTCACCTGATGATGAATTGAATCTTTTGAGAGCGCCTATCTAGTGGTATTAAAGGCCATAATTTTTGTTGAGATAAACCCCCTGTATTCCCAGATTTAGAATAAAAAATAGGAAGCAACAACAAATTTAAAAATCCTATTCCAAATCAAGAAATACCTCAGATAGAGTGAATGGAGAGTAAAAGATAATGCAAATTGAAACAAAAAAATGCACTAAACCTCCATGATTATTTGGATGTGCTTTGTAATGTTAAAATGTAGGTGGTCAAATTGACATATACCTGCAAATAAATCATTCGTGCATATGGAAATGAAGGGCAACAGGGTTGATTTATAAGATTTCAAATGGGAATGTGAACAGTGGAGATTCAATCTTGACAGATGGCTGAAATTGAATGAGAAGAGTGGGAAAATCCTCACTGACTAAGAATGGTTAGGGGAGTTACTAGTAGGTGAGGATAATTAGCTTTTATTTTTATTTATTGTGGATAAATAGATGTGCATGGGATAAAAATACAGGAATAATGGAGGGGGTTACAATGGTATTTTTGAAATTTATTATTTATTAGAAAATGAATAATGGATATTATTATTATTTGAAAATAGATAAATGGAAAATGAAATGGATGGAAATGGATTATTTAATTTATTAAGGATGAGAAATGAAAGGGGGAATTAAAAGGGGGCCAAGAAATAGAAATAGGTTGCGACTAGGATGCAACGTGGTGTTAGAATATAATGTTAGGTGACATTAGGAGATGGTTAAAAATAAGTGTCTACACCCCCAATTTCTATGTGTTGCATAAATGGCCCAAATAATCAAAGTGCATTACAAGTTCTCTAGAGAAGAGACCAAGAGGACTATCCCATAATCTACAGAAGATATTGAGATAATAACATGGTAAAGCATACAACCATTTGAGATCACTGTCATGTTTGTAATGATATAGTAAACCACACTGGCCCCTCACTATGAGGAAAATGAGGCAACGTGATCACATATACTTCAGGCATGCGTGATGTGTTAGATTGAGTCATTTGATTTGTCTTTTAAAATATCCGTATTGAGCATAATAACATAGTTGGTAGACTTGCCAAAAACTCGCCGAGTCAAACCACTCGCGAGTTTTTGTAGTGTTAACTTGCCGAGTTTTTGGCAAGTACTTGCTGATTTTTAGGCTAGTACTCGGCGAGTACTTGCCAAAAACTCAACTAGTTTGACACAAAAACTCGCCAGATATATCAAAAATGTGAAACACAAAAAAAAAAATCAGAAAAATAGTAAAAAAAAAACTAACAATTTTTCCCTATAAATGCATGAATGCACCTCACACGTCCTCACCTAGCCCTTGGAGAGCAAATATTTTTCATAAAAAAGTGCCTGGGGTGCTACCCCTCGACCCCGCCAGGGGCATTGCCCCAGACCCCCACGAGGGGCGTTGTCCCCCAAACCCCTGCAAGGAGCACCACCCCTCAATGCCATTGAGATCTCCACTCCTAGACCCCCACTAGTTATTGGGTTCTCTTCTCATATAAGAAATTTGTTTACAATGAGGGGATTTGGGAGTGAAGATTGGAATCAACAACTTAGACAATTATCTTTATCACTATCATAATATCATTGATTAGAACTTCTCAAGTTTTCACTAGACTACAATGGTGTGCAAAGATTAGAAACTCTCCTCAAGTCTTCACTAGACTATGATAGAGGAAGATGTCAAATGTTGTAATATGCAATTTATGAACTATGATGATGATTTTCAAAGACAATCATCATAAATTCATAATAATTGCTAGGTAACTATTGTATCATGGTTTTGCATGATGATGTGATTTTGTACTCAATTTGTATTCAAATGAATCAAATTTAATAGAAAACACTTTTTTGTACTTATTGGATATATTTTGTCTTTGAACCAGTGTTTTTAAAAAAAATTAAGCAATTTTTTAAGTTGCTGAGTTTTTTGCCAAGTCAAATTTTTTGGGTCTGGCGAGTTTTTGCCAAGTCTGAGTCTGCCAACTATGCATAATAATACCTATTTTGTTAGTGTGAGTAACCCTCTCTGCATCTATACACTATCAAGTTCTAGATGGCCTGCCAGAGCTCTTTGATTATCTTGGTGTTCTCTCCCTTTTCCTTTGCATTCTTAAATGCTTCCAAGTTGACAATAATTATGACCATAGTTCTCAGAAGCTCTTGGATTGAGGTATGGCATCTTTGATACATAATTTAATGCCTCTAATAAGGCTCGTTGTTTCTTTTGTGATTTCCCTAGGGAGGGCAAAATTCTTCTTCACTTGCAGAATGTGCTTGGATACTCTATTTTCTGATATTCACCTCAAAAGTCTTGACTCTTAACAAAAGCTTAAGGATGAGGGTAGCTTGCTGCAGTTATTCCTTACCATAAATCCTGTGATATTGTTTTCTTAGCTTGGTTGGTAAAGATGGTCATCTTTGTGTCTCTGTGATAAGTTCTGTGATAATTGTAGAGTTTGTCTCCTTAAGTTTGTTGACCATTAAAATTTTGGAAGAGAAACACTTGAATTTTGGTGAGTGAACAATTTTCCTCATAATCATGAAGTCTTATGGATGAAATACATAAGGTTCACTTGTCTTCCTCTGGGATGAACTTGCAAGTCATTTCGGAAAACAACTGAGTGATAATTTGTTACAAGGCTAGAAAAGACTTAAAAAACAATTTGCCAAGTTTAGAAAGCTTCCTTAAAAATGATGATGGCTTCTTACAATCCTTTTGCAAGCACAAAGTTTCTCCTTGTACCAAAAAGGAGCAAAAGTGGAGATAGCAGCTACATAAATAGAAAATGAATGCATCTGAAAGATGGAAGGGCTTCTATGTTCTCTAACACAAATTTATTTGATCCGCTATATGGTCTCAGTTTGCGGTCTCTTTATTGAGCTGGTTTGGATTAATGCATATATTCTTACACAAGTAAAATTGCATGATTGTTTCCTGAACTTCAATTGACTTATAAAAACATGATGAATGCATCTGAAAATATATTCTTCATATGCTCTTTCTATGGCCTCAGATAGAGATAACAATTTTTATGCCCTCCATGGTCTTCATGGCACCACTCTATTTCTTTATCTAATTAGTTACCACTTGGAATAATCATTAAGGCTGCAATGTTAAAATTACACAACCAGTATTGGGCGATACTTGGCTGAAAATTGGAGAAAAATGGTGAATCAATCTCAAAAAATTCTTGTAGAGTGCCTCTACATGGTCTTTAAACATGACCCATGATATGACCATAATTGATGTTTCACACGGTCTTCATGTAGTGATTTGATTTGATTTGATGACAAATTTAAAAAATCAAAATTTGATGAGAGTCACCAGAACTTGAAATGAACAGCCACTCTTTTTTAAAAGCATAGTTTGAGAGACAAGCTTTGCTTCTTTTTTAAATTGGTTTTCTGCGATTAAATAAAAAAAGTGCAAATAAATGATAAAATTATAAATCAAAATCTCGGTTGAAAGATAGGTGAACTTTATTTCATCTGTGTGTTGATTAGTTCCATGTTGGCCTGTAAGTAGCCTGGTGGCAAGATACAAGTACACACTACCATTGCTCTGCTATCTAAAGTTTTTTATATGCTCAGATGAATAAAATCTAAAATAATGTTTTGCTGATTCTGATGTTGTAGAATTGGAATATGATTCGCTTTGGCCAGTTTTGAATTTAAAAAACTAACGTGCAAGGCAGGGCTTTTTAAATTGGCCTCAGGAAAGAAATATCTTGCTATTTTATATGAAATTTTGTTAGATTTAGTATTTTATATGAATTTGAGAGTTTGCTTTGGATTCTAAGGGCTTCAGGTTTTGCAGAAAATGCTCCATTCAATGCAATTAACCTTTAAGGCTGATTTTTCCACAGTTTGCACTACAATGCATGTGAAAACTTATTTTTGGAGATATTTTAGAAACATACCTGTACAAGTAGGAATAAAGAATATAACTTGTTCTGATGACACATTTATGGAGTAATGCCTTGTAGAAATTCTTATGTACTGGCATATTACTGCTGATATATTTAATGTGCTAAGTGTTGACATTTATTTTGTTCTTCGATTGACATACTAAGATGGAAACAGTGGCACATAACTTTTCTAAACTTGTCGCATATTCTTGCATGGAAAAAGCAATAACTGTCCCTTCTTTATTTGAGGCTCATATTTCAAGTTTTTATTTAAGGCTCATATTTCATGTTTAATCATCTTTCCTGTTATCTTGCTTGATAAAGCTCATTCTATTATTTTCTTTTGAACTGAGGTTTTATGCATTATGATAGTTTGTGTTTCTAATCATTTCTTACTGCCTCAGGCAACCGTATACAAGAGAAAACACTCTTTAGTTTTCTAAGTATTTAAAAAATGTTCTGATGATTATTCTTATGGTCTTTCCTTGCAGGTAAAGTCAAGAATGATGGGAGACTCTCAAGCATACAAAGGCACAATAGATTGCTTTGTGAAAACTTTAAAAAATGATGTATAAAGTCTTATCCTACTGATTGTTTTATCCTAATCTGCATTTCTATCATTTTTGGAGCAATTGGTCGCTTCTTGATTTCTTTTTCAATTTCTGATGATAGTTTCAGCACCTTAGAATCTCATACAATGTCTCTACATTACTTCAATTGGCAGAGTTGTCTGTTTGATGTTTTAGTTTGGAGAGAACATCTAGATTTGGAAACCATCTTAGGTTATATTTTCTTTAAATTTGAAATATATTTAGGGTGCCCCCTGGAATGTATGCTGGAAGACCTTATTTTGTAGATAACGAACTATTTTGATAGAGATGAGAGGTTTAATAAACTGACTGCAAAGTGATAAACTTCTTCAGTATAGAGTTTGTAGATGTCAGTATGTCACTAATAATTGCATTGACTAAAAAAAATTATAACCTAGCTGCTGGCTGTTTCAGAAAATAATATTCTTCTTCAAGCCTATATGATTCTTTTTATTGAATTGAATGACATTCTCTTTGCTTCAATAGTTATTTGATGTCACCCTTATATCCACCTATCATAGAAATTTAGACCCTCCAATAATTTTGGGTACTCTAAAGTTAGATCCTCTCTCTAATTCTTGGGTACTCTAAACTTGATTTAATGCCTGAAATTTTAAAATTTGAAACTGTCGTAGGTTTTCAGATCTTGGTCCATTCTCCTTAGATATCGGCTTATTGATTATATGATATATCTCATGCCCCACTAAACAGGATTGCATTTAGGTAGATTTCAATCGAAATTACCAGGTCCCTGGTTCTCATCCTATTCCATTGAATGTTCTGAGAGTGTTCATGTTATTAGCTTTATTTGCTCAAGATCTTTAGAATACAGGTAGTTAACTGCCATTGAAATCACTTGAACATATTGTTCTGGATATTTCAATGGTGTGTTTGGGTTGAAGTTCTAATTCTTATCACAGCACGGCATCATGGAATTGCTATCAGTTCTAAATGTTCAGAAAGTAAATAAAACATTTGATATTTCAAGTTTATCAGTAAAAGCTGCACGTCAGTAGATAAATGCATTCAAGTTTTTAGTGGAGTGCTAAAGGCCAAGTTTATAATCTTAAAATCTCTTATATGATACTTGTTATATTGCTTTTTGGACAATGTGAAAACTGAGATTATGATTGAGAAATTATCTCAATAATTGTGCAGGGCCCTCTAGCATTTTACAAGGGTTTTATTCCCAATTTTGGGCGACTTGGATCATGGAATGTCATAATGTTTCTGACTTTGGAGCAGGTATTTTACCTTACTATTCCATTTCTTTTTTCCATGCTAAAATTTAACAAATTAATTAGCGTAAAACTTCATTCCTAGTAAAATTGAACTCTTTTTTTTTTGAAGAAATAACTCTTTTTAGAATCTGTCACTTGAAATGCCATTTATGTTTTCTCTGAGAATGACATATGTAATGTTTTTGATTTGATGAAACAGGCGAAAAAGTTCTTCACCAGAGAAGTACCGAGTTAGTTCATTACAACAAGATGGATAACTAAACTTGGATCATAATGATCTTCGGTTAATGCCTTTTAGGCACATTCATTCTTATTTTTGAGAATCCTCCTCCATCTGGCACTTGAAATTATTGCATCCAAAACTCAATAAGGCTTTATTATTTGGCTGATAACCAAATTTTGCAGCCGCATTTTTGCTCAATCTCATTGAATTAATTCAATAAGCTCGTGCATTCATTTGGAAGGTGCTTTGTTCTAAAACCTTCCATCATGTACTATTTTAACTTATTTTGAATGAAAGTTAGCAACTACTTATTCTCCCTATATGAGTAGAAGTTGTTCTACATTTAATAAGTCATGAAGACAACGTTATTTTAAATTTGCTAAAAGGCTTCAGAATGTATTAGAATAATTGGTTTTAGATATTATCTTAAATAAATATATTTTAGGAAAATGGCACTTTGTAGGCTATCCCAATTGTAAGAAAATCTAAGTATTACTTATTTTCAAAGGTGGGCCATAAAATGTATAGTGTAACTGCCACAAGATTTTGAGTTTATTCCCAAAGGAACATACAAAGGAGTAAAGATCTTCAGTTGCTGCAGTATCATGACCAAAGGGCTTTAATAGAAGGGGCCAGGCTCCAATTTATGCCAAAATTGCTGCATCTCTCTGGTTCTCTATGATATAATCATCTTTCAGTATATTTCAATTTTTTAATGAAAGTTTTTTATGATTGCACAAACAAAGATATTGCCATAATCAAAGCAGTAATTTGCTTTGGAAAAGATTTTTAAGGATAAATTGGCTGAGTTGTAAGTTTGGGCGTGTATTGATGCTTCATTTTCAACAATTGAATACTGGAATGTACACATACGTAAAATAGTATTGAGAATCAATGCAATGAAAATCACATAGACATTGCTGTAATGGTGAAACATTTTGAAAATACATATTGGCAAGTTATTAATATGTTTCACCCTCTCATCTCCCATTTATTTTGGATTTCAAGATTACAAATATTAAGTGACCAAAGATCAATCTTTGAGTGACAAATATCGTGTGCTTTTTTTTAATGCCTTTTTGTTACTTTCTTATTGTTGAGTAGAGGTCTCATCCTTGCTTTGACCATGACCATATTTGTATTTAATTATTAATTGACAATTTGTAATTATCTTTTAGTTGTCATGAAAGTTGCTAAATGCAACTATGACTTGTTGTAAAGTGTTTTTTAGTTGTCAAATTAGAAAGAGCATAAAAAAGGCGAAGTTAAAAGTGAGCTTGGAGAAGATAAGGAAGAATTTTTTTAGTTTGCATTTGCATGAGCACATTACTAAAAGGCGGATAAAATCACAAGTTGGAAAAGGAAGTTTCTTATTTTTGTGATTTATGTCTAAATGGTTTTACAAACCATTTGTGATTCACGGTTTCTCTCATGCCTATATATTTAGTGCTTGAGTTGAAGGAAAAACAAGTTAATTTATAAGTTGTTGAAGTAATGAAGTGTTGGAGTGATTTAGAGAGAGAAGTTTTTATTGATGCAACTCATTTGAAGGTTTGCATTTTTCATCTTGTTGTCCTTGATTTTTGACATGCAAAAATCAGAGATATCCCATGAAAATTTTGACATTTTTAGGCCTTAAGGCACGTATTACGAGGCACAGAGGTTGGACATTTTAAGTTTTGGGTCTATAGTCCTTTTGGCCAACATTTTTCATTCTCTCATCCATTTTCGTGAAATTTTAAGTCATTTTTCTCATGTTTTTGGTCAATTTCGGGTTTCAGGGGCATCACTGCAAGTGTGTGGGTTTCAAATTCTAAAATGCAAGTGATACATTCACTTGCAATCAAGTTCACAAGACCCGATTTCACTTTATGAGCTTTTTAAGTCACTTTTGTGTTTTTAAATTGATCACTTGTAGTGGGGGTCACAAGACCCGATTTACAAATCAAGAAGTTTGTAAGTCACTTTTGTGTTTTGTTGTTTACTTGCAATGAGGGTCTTAAGACCCGACTTGCAAGTGAAAGCACTTTGTCATTTTATAAATTTCATGTCACTTGTAATGGGGGTCTAAAGCCTGATCTGCAAGTGAATGGTTTCTAAATCATTTTTTTTAATTATATGTAACTTGTAATGGGGGTCTTAAGCCCGATTTGCAAGTGAAACGATTTTTAAGTTACATTTTTTTAATTTGTAACTTGCAATGGGCGTCTTAAAGTCCGATTTGCAAGTTAGAGGTTTTTAAATTACTTTTTAATAATATGTCACTTGTAATGGGGGTCTTAAGACCCGAGTTGCAAGTGAGTGCACTTTTAGTCACTTTATAAATTTCATGTCACTTGCAATGGGGGCCTTGAGACTTGATTTGCAAGTGACTACTTTTTAAGTTACTTTTTGTTAACTTGTAACTTGTAATGGGGGTCTTGAGACCTGACTTACAAGTTGAAAAGTAAAAGACAAGTTATTTTAAACTTGTAATGAGCATAAAAAAAACCCAAAATTGGTCCAAAATGCACTCAAAAACACTTGAAAATGAGTCCTTAGGATCTAATCACAAGTGCAAAACTTGTATTTACCATTACACAAATGAAGTTGCATGTTTATTCTCCACAATTGCAAGTCAATGTTCTTGTTTTTCCACACATGTAATGTAGTCTGCAAAACCTGAAATTCACTTGTGAGCCCATTTTTGTATCAATTTATCTCTTCCCTTGTCAATCTTGTTTGCACACATGATCTATCAAACCAACAAATCAAGGCATGGGCATTGTTTTATAACAATTTCATCTTGAATAAGGTGTTATGGGTTCTTCATTAGTGAACAAAAGAAGAAGAGATACAATAGTAATTCATAGGGCAGTCCGAAGGTCAATAATCCTCATGAAGCCATCTAGGGACAAAGTGAATCAAGCATGGAAAAAGAACGCAACGAAGAGAAGAATTTCCTTCCTAAAGAAATGGTACTACTCCAAGCCTATGATAAGATTGAAGTTCGCCAAGGACACAAAGATCATTAATAATGTAAATTCTCATTCCAAGTTCGAGATGTCTTCACCAATCCTAAATATTTCAAGTTCTAAAATCCTGAAGCAGCATGAAGATCATCGTAGATGAAGGATGATGTAGTTAGAGTCGTGTCTTGGACACTTAGAATAATTTCAATTATGTATTTGTAATTTAGTTTTGACAAATTACATGTAAAATGGAAAAATGTAATTGCATGTGATCATATATCACTTGCATTTTTGTAAAATATAATTACATGTGATTTTTCATTACAAGTCAAATTACAATAGGACTTGTAATGTTGAATAAGTCAACTGCAGTTAGTTAGTGGTTGAGGGAATTTCTCAAGTTTGTTGGGATTCTCCCACTTTTTTCTCAAGGTTTCTCTCCTATAAATACTTGAGGGGGTCTTGTAATCTTTATCTTTTTGGCAATAGAGAAAACTCTGCAGATATTTACAACAAAGAGACTTTGTGTTTTGCGTTTGTAAACTTAATTTCCAAGCAATACAAGGAAGGCATATGAGATTTCAAACTTTGTGTTGAGTCTTATTGCATGTTATTATTGTGTTATATCATAGTGGTACATTATTCTGAGATTTTCTTGTGATATTGTGGAGCTATTGTGAAAAGACTTTGGTCTGATTTCTTGCAAACTTTGTGCTACAAGTTTGGAAGATTGAATTAGTTTGATTTGTGATTAGGAGTTGGAAAGAGTTATAAGACTTTGTGCTTGTAGTAATTCCCATATAAAGTGATTCGTAAATGCACCATATTTGCAGACTTTGAGCTGATATATGTTGTATTTTGTTCTTAGATTATCATTCTAAAAGGGTAGATAGGATTTTATATACTCAAAACTTTGTGCTTGGAGATTGTTTTCCCGTCCTGAAGGAGGTGACAAAAGTCTTTGTGCTTTCAGGAAACTTCATTTCCTCTCTCTCAATTTCATTTCAAGTTGTTGTAATAATTTTCTTAAAGGTTATTGTCTATTTTCTGTGAGGAGAAAAGAATATAATCCTTCCTAAAGAAAGAGGAAAGGGTGTTGTCTTACCCATATTAGTCTAAGTTAGTTAATAGGAAAGGGGGAGCCTTTGCTAAATTAGGAGAGTATCATACTCATACACTATGGTTGAAACCAAAATTTTGCAGATCTTCAAGGTATACAAAATTTTCAACCAACAGTTTTTGGCGACTCTACTGGGGATATGATACACATTTGAAAGTCTCACTCTTTCTTTTGAAGTATACCGGTATCCTATTCATTGTAATTTATTTTCTTGTAATTTGTCAAGCTTTCACCAAGGACATGTAAATGGCTGCTCAAGGTCCTTGGGGAAATGCTTTTGGTCTGTTGAGTCTAGCTCTACCCCTACATGCTCTTCCGGAAGGATCATGAAAGAACGTTCTTTGGTGATGGAAAACAACATCCTGACAAGCACGTTGATGCTTTCTACAGTGCTTGTGGAGTTCATGGTGTTGAATACGAAGATGTATCTATAAGGTTGTTTGTGGAGACTCTCCAAGGTGTTGCTGTAGATTGGTTTTATCATCTGGTACCACATATCATCACAAATTGGGCAACTCTCATAGCCAAGTTTGAAAGAAGGTTCAAGCCTCCTAAAGACGCTCATGCTTTGTTGGCTCAACTCACCCAATTGAAGAAGGAATCTCTCATGCCTATGCGCGAGTTCATTGCTCACTTCAACAAGTTGACACGAAGAATTCCAACTATTGCTCAACCTACAACTGAGAATTTGAAATGTTTCTTTGTAAATGCTCAAGTACCCGAGGTTGGTTTCCTATTGAGAAAAGTAGCTTAAGCTACTCTCGTAGTTGTGCAAACCCTAGCGACAGAAATTGAACACAATCTCATTCTTGTTGGGCAGATAAGGATATAACAAGTAGTTCTTCTTTGGATTCATTTTTCTCTAGCACAAGGACGAATCCCATGGTGCAAAAGTTGGTAAATGAGTTGCTTGCTCTTAAAAGGCAGCTAGCTAAAGGTGCGTTCTCCGTTCCTCATGAGAACGTTCCAAGAAGGCCATATCTCCTGCTACTCATAATTTTGCTGATGAGAGTCAGGGAAAGTTATCTTCACCATTGAAGAAGCTTGTTCTTAAGGCATCATCAACAAATAAAGCAGTGAAAGGTTTTGAATTTGAACAAAGTGATTTTTCTATTCTCTTCAATGAAAAGGAAGCAGACATAGTTGGCGACTCTCATTTTTTGTTCATGCAGTCTCAAAAAGCCATTGATGAGAAGCAGAAAAATGAAAGTCATTTTTCTGAAGATCAAATGAATGAAGACAATCATGTTTTCAGCTATGAAAAGATGAACATGCATGAAGATTCCAGTCAAGTCAAAAAGAATGTATTTGTGTTTCAAGGTCATGAACTTGGACATATCATGCATTTGAGACCTACCCCAGAACTTGATGAAGATCACTTCATGAGTACTATAGAAGAATTTTGTTCAAGTCTTGTTGACGATTCTTTTCAATCAAAAGTTTGTGAACAACATACTGAGGAATACAATACAATCATGTTTTCATCTGAATCGCATGAAGGAGATCTTTTGGAGCAGCATGAGGTTGTCATGGTTGATGAACCAGTTGTTCAAGCAACAGTTGGTAAGAAGAATTCAGTTTTTGTCCAATCAAGGGGATGCCCCATAAGACATCTTGCTTGGTTGGAAGCCGATGGGAAATCAGAGGTTCCATTTGTACCTGAACATGAAGATATACTTCAAAAAGAAGCCAAGGAAGCAGTTGCAGTTGAGTGAGAGCAGTCTGGTTTCAAAAATCCATTTCAGAGCAGCAGTACATATGATTCATCTCAAGAGAAAAGTGAATTTGTTCATTTCTTCAAAAGAGTACTACATCAAGTTTTGGTACCATTGCTCGCTCTTCATCTATACAAATTTGCTTGTGACCATGTAAGGTATTGTAAGCTATTGCAGAAGGGCAACTATTTTGCGGAACCAGTTAATGGTTTCATTTGAGAAGTTTCCATTTTTGGCTAGTTTTAATTAGGTAGGTTTTTACCTTTTCAATAAGTGTAGTTGCATAGGTCTGTATCATGTTTTCTAGTTAGTTGCTTTGCATCAATCGTATCATCCTTCTTGTCATCTATGTATTTTGTTGCTTGACTCCATAACCCAATGGATACTAAGGCACTTGGAGATTCAGGATTCTACTACCTTCGCTTTCGAAGGCAGTTCCCCAGTTAGAGCCAACTGTTGTCCCTAATTTTTGACATGCAAAAATCAAAGATAAACCATGAAAATTTTGACATTTTTAGGCCTCAAGAAACGTATTACGAGGTACAGAGGTTGGGCATTTTAAGTTTTGGGTCTATAGTCCTTTTGGACAACATTTTCCATTCACTCTCGTCCATTTTTGTGAAATTCTGAGTCATTTTTCTCATGAATTTGGTCAATTTCGGGTTTCAAAGGCATCACTACATGTGTGGGGGTTTCAAGTTCTAAAATGCAAGTGATACATTCACTTGCAATCAAGTTCCCAAGACCCAATTTCACTTTATGAGCTTTTTAAGTCACTTTTGTGTTTTTAAATCGATCACTTGCAATGAGGGTCCCAAGACCCGATTTACAAGTCAAGAAGTTTTTAAGTCACTTTTGTGTTTTGTTGTTTACTTGCAATGGGGGTCTTAAGACCCAACTTGCAAGTGAAAGCACTTTTAGCCATTTTATAAATTTCATGTCACTTGTAATGGGGGTCTTAAAGCCCGATCTGCAAGTGAATGGTTTTTAAATCATTTTTTTTATTATATGTAACTTGTAATGGGGGTCTTAAAGCCCAATTTGCAAGTGAAAGGGTTTTTAAGTTACATTTTTTTAACTTGTAACTTGTAATGGGGGTCTTAAAGTCTGATTTGTAAGTTAGAGGTTTTTAAATTACTTTTTAATAATATGTCACTTGTAATGGGGGTCTTAAGACCCGATTTGCAAGTGAGTGCACTTTTAGTCACTTTATAAATTTCATGTCACTTGCAATGGGGATCTTGAGACCCGATTTGTAAGTGACTACTTTTTAAGTTAATTTTTGTTAACTTGTAACTTGTAATGGGGGTCTTGAGACCTGACTTACAAGTTGAAAAGTAAAAGACAAGTTATTTTAAACTTGTAATGAGCATAAAAAAAACCCAAAATTGGTCCAAAATGCACTCAAAAACACTTGAAAATGAGTCCTTAGGATCTAATCACAAGTGCAAAACTTGTATTTACCATTACACATATGAAGTTGCATGTTCATTCTCCACAATTGCAAGTCAATGTTCTTGTTTTTCCACACATGTAATGCAGTCTCCAAACCCAAAATTCACTTGTGAGCCCATTTTTGCATCAATTTATCCCTTCCCTTGTCAGTCTTGTTTGCACACATGATCTATCAAACCAACAAATCAAGGCATGGGCATTGTTTTATAACAATTTCATCTTGAATAAGGTGTTATGGGTTCTTCATTAGTGAACAAAAGAAGAAGAGATACAACAGTAATTCATGGGGCAGCCCGAAGGTCAATAATCCTCATGAAGCCATCTAGGGACAAAGTGAATCAAGCATAGAAAAAGAACAAAATGAAGAGAAGAATTTCCTTCCTAAAGAAATGGTACTACTCCAAGCCTAATATAAGATTGAAGTTCGCCAAGGACACAAAGATCATTAAGAATGCAAATTCCCATTTCAAGTTCGAGATGTCTTCACCAATCCTGAATACTTCAAGTTCTAAAATCCTGAAGTAGCATGAAGATCATCGCAAATGAAGGATGATGTAGTTAGAGTCGTGTCTTGGACACTTAGAATAATTTCAATTATGTATTTGTAATTTAGTTTTGACAAATTACATGTAAAATGGAAAAATGTAATTGCATGTGATCATATCACTTGCATTTTTGTAAAATATAATTACATGTTATTTTACATTACAAGTCAAAATATGATAGGACTTGTAATGTTGAATAAGTCAACTGCAGTTAGTTAGTGGTTGAGAGAATTTCTCAAGTTCGTTGGGATCGTCCCACCTTTTTCTCAAGGCTTGTCTCCTATAAATACTTGCGGGGGTCTATTGTAATCTTTATCTTTTTGGCAATAGAGAAAACTCTGCAGATATTTACAGCAAAGAGACTTTGTGCTTTGCGTTTGTAAACTTAATTTCCAAGCAATACAAGGAAGGCATATGAGATTTCAAACTTTGTGTTGAGTCTTATTGCATGTTATTACTGTGTTATTATTTCATAGTGGTACATTATTTAGAGATTTTCTTGTGATATTGTGGAGCTATTGTGAAAAGACTTTGGTCTAATTTCTTGCAGACTTTGTGCTACAAGTTTGAAAGATTGAATTAGTTTGATTTGTGATTAGGAGTTGGAAAGAGTTATAAGACTTTGTGCTTGTAGTAATTCCCATATAAAGTGATTCGTAAATGCACCATATTTGCAGACTTTGAGTTGATATATGTTGTATTTTGTTCTTAGATTATCATTCTAAAAGGGTAGATAGGATTTCAGATACTCAAGACTTTGTGCTTGGAGATTGTTTTCCCATCTCGGAGGAGGTGACAGAAGTCTTTGTGCTTTTAGGAAACTTCATTTCCTCTCTCAATTTCATTTCAAGCTGCTGTAAATATTTTCTTAAAGGTTATTGTCTCTTTTCTATGAGGAGAAAAGAATATAATCCTTCCTGAAGAAAGAGGAAAGGTTGTTGTCTTACCCATATTAGTCTAAGTTAGTTAATAGGAAAGAGGGAGACTTCCCTAAATTAGGAGAGTATCATACTCATACACTGTGGTTGAAACCACATTTTTGCATATCTTCAAGGTATATAAAATTTTCAACCAACACATCTATGATTTATTGTTATTTGTTTATTTGGATGCATAAAATTATCTACATATTTTCATTATAAAGTTTTATTCTACTATTCAACATTTGGTATCAGAGCCAAGTTGGCTTGATCAGAGAAGGGGTACTTTTCTTGGAGTGTTTGATTGGGTTTTTTTGTTGCAGTGAGAGTGTGTTGTGTTTTCTTGCAGTTTGAGATTCAGTGTGATAAGAGATCATGGCTAGCTCATCTCAGTTGGACATTGAAAACTTCAAAAATATTGGGTATGAGACTTGGAAGTTAAAGATGAGGGGTCTCTTGGAAGAAATAGATAAATAGATTGTTGTTAATAAAGCGAAGAAACCAAATAGTGTGTTAGATGAAGACTGAATTAAATTAGATAAAAAGGCTCATGACACTATTTATTTTTGTTTATCTAATTTTGTTTTATTAATATTTATAATGAGACTTGCATATAAATTACGGAATAGAATAAGAGAGATATACCAAACTAATGTTGGAATATGAAGTCAATTTTATTATAGTTGGCATTGATATCTAGCATTCAAGGTACACGCTTGACCTAGCCAAAGGCTTACTATACAACCGAAGCTTGTAGTGATGGGGGGTCCCAAGGGGGTTGTTGTAGGCCCCCCTGCATGCCGAAGGTGTTTTTAGCAATGCTATTTTTTTTAGGACTATTTTTGGCCGTTTTGCCAAATGTTCGACATGTTGTATGAGTCACACTTTCTATTTTTGGAAAGTTGTGTTCAACAAGGACTCTGCAACTTGGATTTCTTATACTCAGTTGAAGTCACGTTTTCTGTAACTTTTCAAAAGTTCATTGTTATTGTGAATTTCTTGAGAAATAAAATATGAAATATCTTTGCCCGTGGTTTTTTTTCTAGCATAATTTTACCAAGTTTTCCACGTAAATATTGTGTTAAAGTTGTGATTATTATTTTTCTCTATTTTTTGCATTGTAAATTTTCTTGTAGTTGGTATCAGAGCAAGGTTGTTTGTGCAAAAATTGAGTTTTTTGAGAAGTAAACAATGACATGAAGCACAGTTACTAGATTTGAGTTGCAAAAGTTTGATGGTTCTAATTTTGCTCTATAGAAGCTAAATATTCAAGCTTTATTGGTGAAGGATGGATGTGCCCTAGCTTTCAAAGGCTAGCATCAAAAATTTCAGCCATGAGTGATGTAGATTGGAATGAAAAGGATAGCATGGCCAAAGAAACAATCCAATTATCTCTACCAGATTCAGTTCTATTCAATGTTGCATAGGAGAAAATTGCACATGACTTGTGGACTAAGCTCAAAAAACTGTATGAGACAATCATTGGAAAATAAATTTATGTTACGAAGGTAGCTATATAATTTGAGAATGAGTGACAATTCATCTGTCACAGATCATCTAAATGATTTCAACACATTGACAAGCAAGTTGGCTTCATTGGGGGAGAAAATTGAAGAAGAAGATAAGGAAACAATTTTATTGTGCTTAATGCCTAAAACTTGGGATCAACTGGTTATTGCTCTTAGTAACTTAGCTCTGAGTAGGAAATCGGTCTTTGAAGATGTGGTGGCTATTGCAATTTCTGAAGATTCTAGGCGGAAGACATCTCACAAATCTTCTTCTAATGAAACCCTAATTACAAGAGGCATAACTCAAGAAAGAGGAAACACTAAGCATGGACAAATCATGTCCTAATCCAAGGGGCGGAAAAGAGTAAAATGCTAGAATTGTGGCAAAGATGGACATGTAAAAAAGGATTGCAAGCTGTCAAAAGCAAGCAAAGAAAAGTCTGCTTTGCAGGCATCTGAGGAAAACACAAAAGAAGTTCAAACACAATTGGAAGACAAAGAGGTATTAACTGCTAACTTGAGAGGTTCTTTACTTCATGTTTGGATTCTTGATTTTGGTGCCTCCTTTCTCATGACTCCACACAGAGACTAGTTTTCTTCTTATCAGTCATGTGATGGACTTATGGTTTACATGGGAAATGACAACCCTTGTGAAGCTATAGATGAAGGTGACATAAGAATCAAGATGTTTGATGGAATGGTAAGGACTATTCAACATGTCAGACATTTACTAGGATTAAAGAAAAATTTGTTTTCTCTTGGAGTTTTTGATGAACAAGGTTACTGATTCAGTGGTGAAAATAGTTGTCACAAGGCAACAACAAAGGGTGTGTTGGTTGTGCTAAAGGGAGAAAAGGTTGGAAATCTCTACAGGGTGGTTGGGAAACTAGTAGTGGAGAAGTTGTAGTGGCATCTAATGTAGAAACAAACTCAGTATCAACTTGGCATCAATGGCTAGGCCACATGAGTGAATATGGTCTGAAGGTACTACTAGATATAAATCTTCTCCCAGGTGCCAAATGTAAAGATTTAAATTTTTGTGAACATTGTTTGAAAAACAAAATAGATTGAGTTTTTCTAGAAGTACTACCAGAAGTAGAGATGAATTAGAATTAGTTCATTCATATACGTGGGAAGCTCATATCACATCTATTGGGGGTTCATCATATTTTGTTTCATTTATAGATGCTTATTCTAGTAAGGTATGGATTTATCTTCTCAAGAAGTCTAAAGTGTTTTCTTATTTAAAGAAGTTTAAAGCTTTGGTAGAGAATCAGAAGGGTAAGACTATAAAATGTATGAGAATAGATAACGAAGAAGAATTTTGTTTAGGAGAGTTTAACTAGTTTTGCAATGAGTTTGGTATTGCAAGGTAATTGGCGGTTGCTAGGACACCACAACAAAATTGCATTGTTAAATGCATGAATAGTACAATTATGAAGTGAGCCAGATGTATGATAATTTGGAGAGGTATAAAGCCCGGTTGGTGGCCAAGGGGTATGCACAAAAGTTTGGTATTTATTTTGATGAAATTTTTTCACTGTTGTATGGTTAAGTACTATTAGAGTTGTTTTAGCTCTAGTTGCTAGTTTTGATTTGGAGTTAGAATAGTTAGATGTAAAAATGACCTTCTTGCATGGTGATCTCTGAGAAGAGATTTAATGTAGCAACCAGAAGGTTTTGAGGAAAGAGACAAGGATAATCTTGTTTTTAGGTTGAGAAAATCGTTGTATGGTTTAAAATAGGCACCAAGGTGTTGGTACAAGTGGTTTGATTCCTTCATGATGAGTTCGGGTTTTAGCAGATGTGAGGTTGATCATTGTGCCTATTTTAATAGGTATGATGATGAGAGTTTTATTATTTTGCTTCTGTATGTTGATGATATGTTGGCAACAAGTCCCAACATGAATAAAACATCCATTTAAAAGCTCAACTTGCTAGGGAGTTCGAGATGAAGGATTTAGGAAGAGAAAATAAGATTCTTGGTATGAGGATACAAATAGACATAAATAATAGGAAGATATGGTTGTCATAGAAAACTTATGTGGAGAAGGTTCTACAACACTTCAATATGCAGAATGCACAACCTATTAGTACTCCATTTCCTATTCATATTAAATTGTCTTCAAAATAGTACCATAACACAAAAGTGGAGAAGACATAGATGTCTCATGTACCATACTCATCAAAGTTGGTAGTCTTATGTTTGCCATGGTGTGCACCAGATTAGACATTGCACAAGCAGTGGGAGTAGTCATTCATTACATGGCAATTCCAAGTCTTGAGCATTTGACGAATGTGAAGTGGATTCTCAGGTATTTGAGAGGCACTTCTGATGCTGCTATTTGTTACATTGGGAGTAGTCTTCAAGTCAATGGGTATGTGGATGCAGATTTTGGTGGAGATAGAGATAAAGAAAATCCACTATAGGTTATGTTTTCTCCTTATTTGGAGGTGTTTGTTAGTTGCGTATCAAAGTTGCAGGTAGTAGTGGCATTTCTACTACTAAAGTTGAATATATGGCAGCAACACGGGCTAGCAAGGAGGCAATCTGACTTCATAGAATTTTAGGTGAATTGCAAGTAAAGTAGGAAAACATGGTGTTGCATTGTGACAACCAAAGTGCTTTACACTTAGCACGAAACTCAACATATCATGCCAGAACAAAGCATATTGATATTCAATATCACTTTATATGTGAGGTGGTGGAAGGAGGACAAATATCTTTGGCCAAGATACACATTGATGTAAACCTAGCAAATATTTTGATGAAGCCCATTGGTAGAGAGAAGTTCGTTTGGTACATAACTTCTCTAGGCTTGTATATTAATGATTGACAACATTGGCATTGGTCTTTCCGTCTGAGGATTTTTTTGCAAGAGAGGAATTTGACTTCAAGTGGGAGATTGTTGGAATATGAAGTCAATTTTATTATTATTTCAACAGTGACGGTACACGCCCGACATGGTCGAAGACCTACTATACAACCGAAGGTTGTAGTGATGGGGGGTCCTAGGGGGGTTCTCATACCCCCTGCACGTTGAAGGCATTTCCAACAATGACGAATTCTTGTTTAGGACTATATTTTTAGTTGTTTTTCCAAATGTTTGACATCTAGTTGTATGAGTCACACTTTCTACTTTTGGAAAGTTGTGTTTGAAAAGGACTCTGCAACTCAGATTTCTTCTACTCTATTGAATTCACATTTTCTGTAACTTTTTAGAAAATTGTTGTAATTGCAAATTTCTTGAGAAATAAAATACAAAAGATCTTTTCCCGTGTTTTTTTTCCTGGTATAATTTTACTAGGTTTTCCACGTAAATACTGTGTTAAAGTTGTGCTTATTGATTTTCTCTATTTTTTGCATTGTAAATTTTCTTACAACTAAGAGTCTCATTAACAAAATATTTCTGAAAAGAAAGTTGCATTCTATTAAAATGAATGATGGAGACTCGATTGTAAAACAATTGAATTCATTCAATCTAATTCTAAGTTATACAGTCAGTTAATGCAAAGATAGATGAGGAGGATAAATGTAATTTATTATTATGTTCATTATCCGATTCTTGGGATAATCTTATTGTTGCAATTAGTGGTTCTTTTCCAAATGATCTGAAGTTGGATGCCCTCATTTGCACTCTACTTTAAGAGGAAATGAGGACTTCAAAGGGGTCTAAAGATGCATTGCGTGTATGAGGTAAATCTAAGGAGAAAGGAAAGGACAAGAAGAAAGGTGATAAGGACAAGTCTAAGGATCATTCTAAAACCAAGGGAAGGTCAAAAACACTTGGTAAGAGTAGATTGAGGTGTTGGAATTTTGGTAAACGGAGGCATCTCAAAAAGGAATGTAAAAAGAAAAAGAAAAATAATGATGATTCCTCTGTAGATAAATTTTATGATGGTGAAGCTACTGATTCTTTTATTATTTCTGCTAATATGACTTATGATGACTCTTGGTTAATAGATTTAGGTGCATCCTACCACATGAATCCTCATATGAAACGGTTTTCAACATATTTAACTTATGATGGTGGGGAAGTTTTCCTCGAGGATAATAGCACATGAAAGATTGTAGGTCGAGGGGAGGTAAAATTGATTTTCAATGATGGGAGGGTTAAAACCCTTAAATATGTATTGCACATCCCTGGTTTAGCTAGAAATTTAGTTTTTGTATCTAAAATGAATGATTTAGGGGCACACGTTACTTTTGAGAAGAGTGGTCACAAGTTAAGCAAAGGGAATTTGGTTTTAGCAAAGGGTAATAGGTGTGGTGCCCTATTTAGACTTGACGCTTCTACTTTTTGTAAATCTGTTAATGTAACTAATGAGTTTGTATCATGTAAGTTATGGCACCACAAGATGGGTCATATTGGTGAAAAGGGTCTCAAAACCCTCATAATAAAAAGATGGTTGATAGTTTGTCAGGTTACTTTGTTGATTTTGATTTTTGTGAACATTGTATGGAAATCAACATAGAGTATCATTTAAACTTGGAAGTATTAGGGATACATAAGTTTTGAAGGTAATTCATAGTGATGTCTTTGGTCTTGTGGATGAACCATTTATTGGAAAGTCTCATTATTGTGTTTCCTTTATTGATGATTATTCTATATATTCATGGGTTTAATTTTTGAAGGAGAAATCTTTTGTTTTTTCTATATTTAAAGAATTTAAGACACTTGTTGAGAAACAAATAAATTAAAAAGTAAAGGTTTTAAGAATGGACAATGGTGGTGAATTTTACTCTAGGGTCTTTGATGACTATTGTAAGCATGCAAGAATTGTTAGGTAGAAAACAACTCCATATACCCCACAACAAAATGGAGTGGTAGAGAGGATGAATATGACTTTAATGGATAGAGCTAGAAGCATGTTGAGTAGTGTAAAGCTTAAACAACGCTTTTGCATTGAAGCAGTTCACACTGCTTGTTATTTGGTTAATAGGTCACCTACTTATGCTCTTGTTGATAAAACTCCCTATGAGGTATGGATATGTAAACAACCATCAATTTCTCATTTTAGAGTTTTTGGTAATGAGGCATATGTTCATGTTCCTAAAGAAAAATGTTCTAAGCTTGATTTCAAAGCTAACAAATGTGTTTTTGTTGGTTATGGAGAGAACATTAAAGTTTATAAGCTTTGAGATCCTATAGCAATGAAAATGTTATATTCTAAGGACGTAATTCTTAGGGAACTTAAGGAATTTAAAAATGATGAACAACCTTAAAACCTAACAAAATGGTGCATTTTGATATTAAGGTTGAGCCACAAGAAAATGCACATTTAGAACAACATGATGAACACAAAGGTGAAGAAGGATTAAAAGATAATTTTGAAGAGGACCAACTAGAGCATTTTGTTACACCTCTAAGAAGATCCATTAGACAACGTAAAACTATTGATAGGTATGGATATAGTCCATCTGGTTTTTGTTGTGTTTTTGCTTTATCTTGTACTGACAACAAACCTAGATATGTGAAAGAGGCATTATCTTCATATGAGCATGATTCTAGGTTAGAGGCAATGAAAGATGGAATAAAGGCATTGGAAAAATGTGACACATGGGATCTAGTTGAGTTTCCTAAGGGGATGAAAGCCATTGGATGCAAATGGGTATTTAAAAATAAATTTAAAGCATATGGTAATTTGGAATGGTACAAGGCCCAGTTAGTGGAAAAGGTTACTCCCAAGTTGAGGGAGTGGATTTTGGTGAGATTTTTTCTCCTGTGGCTAAACTAACCTCAATTATATTTGTTTTATCTATTGTTGCTGCTTTTGATTTAGAAGTAGAGCAAATGGATGTAAAGACAATTTTCTTACATGAGGATCTTGATGAGGAAATATTTATGAAACAACTTGACAATTTTGTGTTGAAGGGACAAGAACACTTGGTTTGCAGGTTAAAGAGATCTTTGTATGGTTTGAAGCAGTCATCAAGAATGTGGTATCAAAAATTTGATGCCTTTGCATTGAATCATGAATTTATTAGAAATGAAGAAAATCATTGTGTTTATTTTAAATTAATTGACGATTGATTACTAATCATTGTCCTCTATGTTGATGATATTTATTGGATATGATAAAGGAATGATTAGGACTTAAGAGTCAGTTATTTGATACATTTGATATGAAATATTTAGGGGTTGCAAAATATATCTTGGGTATGGAAATCAAGAGGGCTTAGGTTAAAAAAAAATTATGGTTAAATCAAAAGAAGTATGTTAACACTATTTTGCAACGTTTGTCATGCATGATTGTAAACTAGTTAGTATTCCCTTTCCAGTTGGCACTAGATTATCTCTAGAACAATGTCTTAAAACAGATGATGAACTTGAAGACATCTATAAAGTTTGATATGCTAGTATTGTAGGAAGATTTATGTATGCTATGATATGTACAAGACTTGATATTTCCCAAGCACTGGGAGTTCTCAGTAGATTTATAGAAAATCTTGGTAAAGAGCATTAAACTTATGTGAAAATGGTTTTCAAATATTTATGTGGGACTTCTAACCATTGCATTTTTTATTATGGATCTCATGATATGAGTAGGGTGATTGATTTGCACAACTTTGTTGATTCAAATTTTGGTGATGATTTAGATTGTAGAAGTTCTACAAGTGGCTATGTCTTTACTTTGTTTGGATGAGCAGTTGGTTGGATGAGAAAAAGACAACCTATAGTTGTAATGTCCACTATAGAAGTAGATTACATGGCTGTGACACATGCTTGTAAGGAGGCAGTATGGTTAGATAGATTGTGTTTAGGTATTGGATTTCAATGTAATCAAGTAAGAATCCAATGTGACAATCAAAGTTCCATTTGTTTGGCTAAACACCCAATGTATCATGCTCGTACAAAGCACATTGATGTTCAGTATCACTTTGTTCGGGAAATGGTTGAGGGTGGTAGAGTCATGTTACATAAAGTAGACACTTTAGAGAATGTTGTAGATTCTCTTGCTAAACTAGTAAGCACAAAAAAATTAGTTGGTGCAGAAAGGCCATGGTCCTTCTAAAGCTTGATTTATTCAATTTCCCTTTATGCTTTTTGCAAGGTGTTTGACAAGTGGGAGAATGTTGAGTAAATGTCTCAACTTTGCTTTGACCATATTTGTATTTAATTACTAATTGATAATTTGTAATTATCTTTTAGTTGTCATGAAA
Organism: Sequoia sempervirens; assembly: GCA_007258455.2. Taxonomy (NCBI): domain Eukaryota; kingdom Viridiplantae; phylum Streptophyta; class Pinopsida; order Cupressales; family Cupressaceae; genus Sequoia; species Sequoia sempervirens. Next base: position 657,598,233 of record VDFB02270651.1, read on the forward strand.
GTTTCTAAATGCAACAATGACAACTTGTAAAGTGTTTTTTAGTTGTCAAATTAGAAAGAGTGTGAAAAAGGGGAAGTTAAATGTGAGCTTGGAGAAGATAAGGAATATTTTTTTAGTTTGCATGAGCATGTTACTAAAAGACGAAAAAATCACAAGTTGGAAGAGGAAGTTTCTTATTTTTGTGATTTATGCTTAAATGGTTTTAGAAACCATTCATGATTTGTGGTTTCTCTCATGCCTATATATTTAGTGCTTGAGTTGAAGGAAAAATAAGTCAATTTACAAGTTGAAGCAATGAAGTGTTGCAGTGATTCAAAGAGAGAATTTGTATTGATGTAACTCATTTGAAGGATTAATACAAGTCTTGGATCTCTTTGGGTGTGATTTCTTTCCCACAAGGGTTTCTCCACGTAATTCTTGAGTTATTGTTTGCATTTATATTGTAATATATTTTCATCTATGATTTATTGTTATTTGTTTATTTGGATGCATAAAATTAGTTATACAATGAAATGAAACATTTATATTTGAAATTAGGAGAAAAAAGGAAGTGACATATTTCTTTGTATTCACAAATAATGACACTAATAAAGCCCTAATTCTCATCAATACAAAACAATCAAGTGAAATAGATATTGAATATCATCCATCCAAATCATTAATGTTAACAACCGCCAATTTTCTAAATTATGATATGCGAAGACCTATTTTATATTGAATATGTTGTTAATGAAAAAGTGGCAATCAAATCTAAACTACTAACTCTCACATTTTAAAAAAGGCTAGGATAATGAGACATACTTTGCACAATATTAAGACATTATTTCTAAATAGACAGAGAACTAAATGAAAAATAAAATAGATACAAATTTCACCACTGAAAATATATAAGATAGTAAAATATAATAATATAATTTAAAATATATAAATACAATTTAAAAGTATTATATAATATAATATAATACTTTAATATACTTTAAGTTATAATAATGTTATAACTTAACCTAACTCCATGTACACCATCATTTCCATTAAGTGAGAGCTTCTAGTGTGTGGATATCATCATTATCATTGTAGAGAATAGACAATGATGTAACTTTGTGTTGTTTTGTGATTATACAATACTTTGTGAATATGTGTGGTGGGATCTTTGCTCTAAAATTTGTTATACTCACTATCACCTCTATTAAGTGTTTTCTTGATTTTGTATTATTTTCTCTCTAAATTATATTTTTGAGCAAGGTTTTTTCAGTTTTCTAGTAAACTTATATCTCTAGAGGGTTTTTTAGTTTTTTTTTAATAAAATTCATGTCTAATATTTTTTAAATTTATGGTGGTGTATTTTATTTTTACATGGTCACATATGCCTCATTTATTGCTTACTTGCATACACATACATAAGAAAGCAAGTAAACAAGCAATAATATCTAATTAATATTCATATTTAATAATTTTTAAGGATTTTCTAGTTTTTCAATTAATTTTTGTTTTTAAATCATGTTTTTGATTAGGTAAGCAACATTTACAGGGTGTTGTACCCTCACAAAGAGCCACAAGGGCCAAAGGAGTTCAAGACCAAAAAAGCATCAAAATACAAAGCCAAAAAACAAACACAATGAACCAATAGCAAACGGACAAACAACGGACCAACAACAGACTAAATGGCATCTTCCCAGTTCTTAGATAGGAGATTAACAACATAATCTCTAACCCATTCCTAACAGTCTTCAACCTTCTTCATGTCCATTTCATATTTCATAACCGTCGACAGGGTACTGGTAACACAGTGGACCAGCTTAACCGTGAAGCATGTCAAACCACAAATTTTTTTGTCCAATTTATCCAATCTTTCATTTAGCACATAGAGCTCCTCCCCTCCAACCACAATCTTTCCGATATCAGCATGCCCAACATCCAACAGGTCTGAAGACTGAGAGGCCGAAACCTCCTTTTGAACTTTTCCCATGTCAAGAATGGAGTTGGGTCCTCTAGCAAGCTCCTCCTCCTCACCCTCAGACTCCTCTTCATCCCTGCTATCTTTGTTGTCCGACTGCTACTCTTCTATATCCAAGTCTTTAACCTACACTTTTTTTCTATTCTTGGCTAGCTACCAAAGCGCCAAATGATGGCATCACAACCCAACACCACTATCTCTGCAACCACCATATCCCCCATAGAGTCCTTGCTCACCACATTTTTATCTTTGCTCAAAGGCTCCTTCAGACTCTTTCCTTCCTCCTTGCCTTTCTTTTTCAAGGCGGACTTACTAGCAGTCTTGGCAGGGGTTGATTTGAGCTCACAAAGACTAGCCGCCACACTAGTCTGGGCCGCTCCCACATTCCCCTTAAGATTTTTAGTAGTGGGTTTGGGTTTATGCATTTCAATAGGGACTGGGTGGTTTTTCCTAACAGGACCTTTGGACTCGGTCGAAGATAAATTGGTCACAGTGGGAGGCTTAATCTCTTCAATGCGGAAAAACGATATGGGTTTAGGTGGACATAAAGCAAGATGGAAGTGGTAGAGCCTCAAAATGATGCCCTGGTGGAGTGGCAGTGGGACATAAATCATGTTATGGAATTCAATTGTCTAGGTTTTGACACATGCATAAGACATAGTTCTAGCCTCTTCTAATGGGGAAATGAACTATCACCAATAGATGACCAAATCAAGTGATACCAATGATAAAATAGGAAAAATAAATAAAAATCCAAAAATCTAGAAAATAAAAACATAAATACATAAAACTAAACTAACCACCACATAACATAAAATACAATATGAAAATGTTAGGAAACAAGGACACCAAGGGAAACAACATGAGGAAGAATTATCAAGTTATGGAGGGTGAATTTTTCCTCCTTAAAACTAGCTCTTTCCCCCCTCCCTTCTCTTCATCTTCTCCACATCTAGGCTAACTAAAAAATTAGACAAATAATAAAATAATTGACCTAGATCAATTATTTGGGAGTAAAAGTTAGATTCGTGTCACACTTTTATAAAGGAAATGACCAACACAAATATAATTTTTTAATTTCGATCACCTAAAAGTGACATTTGTATTTTAAATTTTAAAATAATGTAAACTAATGAAATATAGAACTCTTAATGTAGTTTATGTTGATAATTTAAAAAATTTAAAATTAATTAGATTTTTTAATAAATTTTAGAGCATAATTTGAAGTGCTATTTTTTTTAGAAAAAGTAAGGTCAATGGAACATCATAATAAAACTAATAAAAACATTAAAAAAATAGATTCTAAAATTCAAGCTCTACAAAATGGTATTTTAACATTTTCATGAAATTATCCCTAACTAAAGAAATTCATAGTTGAAGTTTTTTTGAATTTACCCTAAAAGAGGGCTTAAGCTACCACATAGGAAACTACATAGATAGTTTCGGGAAAAGGGGTTTTGACCGAAACCCTCTTGATCGAAGGGGTTTCAATCAAAATCCTCTCAACTAAAAGGGTTTTGGTTGAAACCTTACATATAAATCCAATTATGATTCAAATTTTTAATGGAAAAAAATATTTTAAAGTTTTGGGTGAGAGTTTCACCCAAAAATATATGTGCCATGTAGGTGCTACGTGGTTTTGGCCAAGAGGGTTTCACCCAAAACTATATGTGCCACATAGATGCTACATGTTTTTGGGTGAAAGGGTTTCGCTCAAAACTATATGTCCCATGTAGATACTACATGGTTTCGAGACAATGTTTCGCCTAAAATAATTTAGAGTGAAATTATTTCACTTGAAACTATTTTGTTGTTTGAAAGTGTGAAACAACTCTATGTTTTTACCTTTGGAATTGATATCAAATTTTATAATAAATGCTATAATTATTTAAAAATAAAACAAGTTAAATGTAGGGGTCCTTATCTCAAAAAAGTAATGAAGATGTCATTGCACAAATATTAGAAGTCCATTTGTAATGATGCCATAAATTTAAAACATATTTGATGACTATCATTACATTGTAAAGGTGACTCTTAAATTATTTAGTTAACTTTCATGAACTTGTAAAGTTATATCCATGACTATGGAACTAATAAATTATGCAAAGATAGACTTGTAACTCATGTATCTGATATGGCTAAAAAACTAGTCTAAAACATATCTACCTTTGTGTGTGCACTATAAATATGGTACTTTGATGCAAGAGCACCCGTGGTTGACCAACAATCTTGCATCAACTAAAAATAATATTTTAATTTATTTTCCTAAGGTTTGGTAGGTGATTTATTTAATAGGGTAATTTTTAAGGTTAGAATAAACTAAATATTAAATAATTGCCTTTTATTATTTTGTTGCAAATTTTATGAATAGAGATAATTTAAGAGGGGATTTTGGGAAATTGAGAATTTAAAAAATGAGAAAAAATGGACTTGGAAGTGGGCTTTGGAGGAAATTATAAGTTTAAACTGATGCATTTAAAAATTTCCTTTATTGATGCATGCAAAGGTGGGCGCCCAAGGTGAGTTGTTAGGAGTTAGTGTGGAAAGTGTCCTAAATTTGAGGAATGGACTCTTATTTTGGAAATTTTGGTGGGGGTAGATTTATGAGGCGTTTTTGGTATTATTCAAGGTTTTGGCATGCATTTTGATAGCTCTCCCCAAGTTGTGCATGAAAATATTTCAGGTTGGGATTTTGAAGCTTGGTTATGGAGGTTACATGTGATGTTGGAGAATGTTCATATAACCATTTCATTCCATATTTTAGGTGCAAGAAGAGAGGTGTAGCATCTTCTCCATGAGAAGATTTGAACCTTTTTGTTGCAGGTTTTAAAGGTATTGGTGATAGCAAATGAAGACAAGATTCAATTGTTGAAGGTTGGAATAGTTGCATGTTGAAGGTTGCAAATGGGAGTGCAAATTTAAGCTAAATTTGAAGGAGAAAGGATTGTTTTTTTGTTGTCTAATACTTTTCTATTATAAATCAGATGGGAAACCATTTTTATTTGTTGTTCATCAATCCTTGGGGTTGTATAGTCTAATATAAAATTAGATTTGTTGAAGATTGTAATCATTTGAACAAGTTTGGAATATAATATTGCAATATAGTTGTTGATTTTTCTTTCAATATTTGTTGTGTCAATTTGTGGGTTTGTGAGAGAGGGATTTGTGTTGACCCCTCTCTACATCAGTGGTATCAAAGCATGTTGAGCCATCTTCATCAGTGGTATCAAAGTGGGAATTCTCGAGTGTTGAGACAGAAGCACTGATGTGAGGCAATTTGCACCAAGACCTATGGGTGGAGAATGAAGTTACAGGATTAGAGTGTGTAGACAGATCGCGGGCATGAGATAGCCTATACCTAAGAGGTTGAAGATTAAGAGTGTGTGGAAATTGTTTGAATAAATGCCAAAGAAGAAAGGCAAAAAGTTTGTCATAGTTGTGTACACAGGTGAACAAGGAGAAAATATTGTAGAAGTATGCTTTGAGGAAGGCATAGAGAAAGAGAGTGAGAAAGAAAATAAAAGTGTAGCAAAGGTGGAGAGACAAAAAGAAGGTGCATCAATTGAAGAGAAAAATGATGTTGCAGGAGTAGATGAGTGTCCTTTGGAGGACTTAAAAGCATTGGAAAATGAAATTGCAACTGAGAGTGAAGGTGAAGAAGATATGACAGTAGACAATGTGAGAAAAAGGTTATAGAGAAAGAGGTAATGCATAATATTTTTCATTTTTATGATGAAGATGAAAGTGGATTTTGTGTAGATGAAAATAGAGATGATTTACGTGTTGAGATGAAAGAGGCAGTGAGTGTAGAAGGAGAAAAATAGATGAAACAAATAGATTTTGTTAGTATTGAATTGTATGCAAGGAAATATTTGAATGTGTTGCAGATTGGTGTGTGGATAGTGCATATTTTCTTGTAGAAGATATAGAGGATGTTGGAGGTGAAATTTGGTGGAGGTGGTCATTCAGTGGTGGGTCAAATCCTATGAGAGCATAGTGGAGAATGTATGGTATTAGGAGGTGGATTGTACATGGTGGATACAAGTCCATGAGAGGAGAGAAGAATAGAGTGCAGAGTTGTCAGAGGAGAAGATAGCTTGTTCCAACTAAGTGTAGGAAGAGAAGAAAGAATAACTCATTGGCAGTACCAAATTCAGTGATGGAGTTTATTATGGATTGGTTGCAATTTGAAAGGGGGGTAATACCACTCAACTCCATTTTGTGAATCCATATTCACAATTTTTTTCCTACCTCGGGTGTCTAATGCAAGAGAATCTGCGGTTGACCAACAATCTTGCATCAACCAAAAATAATATTTTAATTTATTTTCCTAAGGTTTGGTAGGTGATTTATTTAATAGGGTAATTTGCAAGGTTAGACTAAAATAAACATTAAATATTTTTCTTTTATTATTTTGTTGCAAATTTTGGGAGTGGAGATAATTTAGGAGGGAATTTTGAGAAATTGACAATTTAAAAAATTAGCAAAAATGGACTTGGGAGTGGGCTTTAGAGGGAATTATAAGTTTAAATTGATGCATTTAAAAACTTCCTTAATTGATGCATGCAAAGGTGGGCGCCCAAGGTGAGTTGGCTGGAGTTGGCTAGAGTTACTGTGGAAAGTGCCCTAAATTTGAGGAATGGAATCCCATTTTGAAATTTTGGAGGGAGTGAATTTAATGAGGCATTTTTGGTATTATTCAATGTTTTGGCATGCATTTTGATATCTCTCCCCAAGTTGTGCGTGGAAATCTTGTAGGTCGGGGTTTTGAAGCTTGGTTATGGAGGTTACAGGTGATGCTGGAGAATGTTCATGTAACCATTTCACTCCAAATTTTGGGAGCACGAACAGAGGTGTAGCATCTTCTCAGTGAGAAAATTTGAACCTTCTTGTTGCAAGTTTTGAAGGTCTTGGTGAAAACAAATGAAGATAAGATTCAATTGTTGAAGGTTGGAATAAATTTGCATGCTGAAGATTACAAGTGGGAGAGTGAAAATTTAAGTTGCATTTGAAGGAGAAATGATTGTTTTGTTGTTGTTTAATATTTTTCTGTCATAAATTAGATTGGAAACCATTTTTATTTTCTATTCATCAGCCCTTGGGGTTGTATAATCTGATATAAAATCAGATTTGTTGAAGATTGTATTCATTTGAACAAGTTTGGAATACAATATTGCAATATAGTTGTTGATTTTGCTATCAATCTCTGTTATGTGAATTTGTGAGTTTGTGAGAGATGGATCTATGTTGAACCCTCTCTACATCAGTGGTATCAAAGCATGTTGAGCCCTCTCCATCATACTTGGAACATACAATGTTCAAAAACATGTATGGGTAATCCATTTAATTGTGAGGATAATGTTCTCCTAAGTTAGACCCCTAGGTAATTAATTCAATAATGATGAACCAAGGTTGAGAATAACAAGAATTCAATATGCTCCTAGGATGATTTCACAAGAATGATTGATTCTTGCTTAAGGTCTTTGATGTAGGTATTATTTTTAAATTCCATGTGTGTGCTAAAATTATGCTACATGATCCTTTTATTTTTGGGTTAGTCCTTAAATGCACCACTTGAGCATGCAATTTAAAATATCCAATGCTTTCGTGAGCTTGTATACTAATGAAAATGTAGGGAATATGGAAATGGTTTAAATTTAAAATTTAAAATTCCAAGGTTCATATTTGTGGGTGAATAAATGATATAGATCAATTATGGACTTGTGGACCTAAAATAAGGTAGGAAAACATTAAAATTTAGATAATAAGATTGACTTATTGGGATGAATGATAATAGGATTAGGATGAGATAACATTGTTTACAAAATTTCACATGAAATACCTTGTCTTATACACTAGATGTACAAATGATAACCTACTTAGCATGGGCCTAAAACATAAGAGAAAAGGGCACGGGTATGTGATTGTCACTATTACAATATATGGTTTATGGGATAAATTCTATTGCCATAATATTTGTTGTTGCATATTCAAAGGATTGTTTATTTTATTAAAGTCACTTTGACATTAATCATTGCAATATGTTGGATTTTTTTACCATCAAGGTTTTTAGGATGTCGGTATAGCACTTTTATGAGGCATATAACATGACAAGAGTTGATCTAGTAGTAGTGTTTAAGTATATTCCTTTCTTCTCAATAGACAACAAACAAATGATGGGTGGAAGAGGATATATCACTATATGCAAAGGAAATCTTGGGATATTAATAAAGATGGCACATAAAGTATTTTATGGAGTTGGGATGTGGATGAAGGTGACTATTTTTTGGGTGCTTTTATTTATTTGGAATGATTGAATTAACTCTAATTAAAGTGATTAACTAAATATATTAGTAGGTCAAATGGATTACTCCTTTGAATTTGATAAAATTAATTAAATAGTCAATTATCTAATATGTTTGAAATTAAATCCTTAATATATTCAACCAATAGATTGGGATATTCATACAAATTAATATTGTAATAAAAATAGTTATGTTATAAAATTTAATTAAAATTGAAGGAAGAATATCAAATAGTATGCAAACCATATATATATTTATTTATTTATTTATTTACATGGAAAATGGCATATCCTCATGGGTAATCACTACACATAATAAGTGGTTGTTTCTCAAAGATTGTTGACCATATTCATCTAAACAATATATATGTCTTCTTGCAATACAACCAAACACCGTCCATTTTAGGAGTTGATAGTGAACCCCATAGCTCCCAGCAATCACTTGCAACCAAAATGCCTATCATAAGCGAGAGATCAAAGTAACTGATTTTCTATGTAACCAAGAGAGAAAATATTGATCCACAAAATTATTTGATATGCCTTTTGTATTGAATAATGAATACCTAGATTACATGGATAATTGATTACGATGAATGATCAATTCTTATAAAAGGAAAAAATAGATCCTAGATGAGGATTTGATTAGATTATGACAAGTGTCTTAATCTCATGTAATGAGACAATTTGACCTATATTTAACCCAATATAATAATAAAAAACACTCCTAAGTTTAGTTTAAGTGAATAAAGTAATAAGGGACTTGTTGTGCCTATTGTACACATGCCCTGTACAGACCAAGGACCCCCTCTTTGTGTTTCGCTTCTCCCAGTCAGTTTGCCTTTGCCTCATTTTGCATGCCCCTATTTTTGAGCTTAAGTTGATCACATGCCTTATAATTTTCTAAATCCATCTTGGCCAAAGTCACTTATCCAAGTTTCACCAAGTTTCAGGCTTTTGTGAAAAATACCTTACGAGTTTCTACCTTACGGGAGCCACCTCGTCCTTAGCCACTTGTGGGTCCACCCTTGCAAGTTTCCATTATCAAAAATACATCCTTGTTTTTTTGTTCTCTCACATCCGCCCATAGCGGATCTTTCACACACGAGTCTCGCACTCAATTTCTCTACCCGAGTCTCCAACGAATGTCCTCCGCAGTGTGGGTTTCTACATGGCTACCTACCTGATGTCTATCATACCTATAATTAATGCGGGAATTAATGGTGGGTTTGTCTATAAATAACCCCTTCCCCAGCTATCACTTTCACCGAAGATTTCAAAATTTGGAGAGCTGAGGGAGCATTTGCGTGCGCAAGAAAACTTTGAGAGATCGAGCCCTGTTCACACCCACCGAGCGTGAAGGTAAGTCCTTGATTACCCCATTATTATGGATTTTTGATAAACTAACTAGGGTTTCTAGATTAAATAAATTGTTAAACACCAATTGTTGCAAATTGAACCCTAATTTGTTTAAAAAATACAACCTCTATGGCATGTAACACGAAATCATCCTTGGAAATGCCTTTGAAATCAACAAGACTCACAACAATCCCCGTGCTCCCTTTGGCTCTGCTCTGAGCAATATCGAAAGTGAAAATTCTCGTCTAAGGAAGTTGAGGTCTTCATGGAATTTCATGCAGAACTTCACCCTTCCTCCATTGTTACTCAGCGATGAAACCTTAACAAACCCCTGCTCCGTGAACTTTTCCTCTGCTTTCACTGCTAAGTAACCCAATATGCTCACTCCTGAAAATGACTAAATGATCAAGCTCTTGTAGATGCCTTCATGCAGTTCATTGCATACGGGCCACCACATCCCTATTACCATCAACGACGACAAATTGCTGACAACCACGTGCCCTGCAATTTCTGCATTATCCATCGCCGCGACTCATAAGAGAAGTCAGAAGTCTAAAGTTTTTAAGTCCCAACTCATGCGGTCCCTCCAGGACTTATTTCCAAAAATACAACCTTTGAGCCAAAAAAATGAAAAATTTGGGTCAACGCCTCTTGCGGGTCTGCCTTTGCATATCTTCGTTCACAGAGGGCTATTTTCTCTAAGCCACTGTTAGACAACAAATCAAATACATCTCTTTGTCACATGGTTCCCACGTTGATTGCTTGTACAAACCCTACACTTGTGTCTAAAGGCTCACAATTTTAAGTCAAATGCTCTTTGTGGGTCCCACATTTCTTATTTCCCCAAAAAAAGCTTTAAGTCCACCAATGAAAACTTCAAGTTTGTCAATCATTTATGGATCCGTCCTTGCGGACTACTGCCTGCAGGAGGCAGTCATCCTTTGGTCATTGCTTAAACAATTGGGCCCCTATTCCTCTCCATCATGCAAGTCCTACACTCCCAACTATAGTGAAATAACTTTGAATTCAAACAACATAAACTTTAAGCTAAACTATCCTCTACGGGTCCACCATTGCAGACCGCTGTCATGGGAAGGCCATCTTTGTGCAGTCATTTCCAAATGGAAAAACCTTACACCTTTCTGACTTACGGGCCCCACACTTCTCAATGTCACCTTCAATAACAAAGTTTATAATTGGAAAAAATATGAGTTCTTAGCAGGTTCGCCCATGCGGGCCGTCGTCAATGAAACACCTTTCACCCGAAGTCGTTGCCTAGCGGCCAAGCCTCAACAAACCTCTGCCCCACAACGCTCACACTCCTAAGATCTGAATTCCAAAAAATGATCAAGCCTTTGAGCCAAACAACTAAGAATTACTTGATGCGCCTACCAAACGTTCAAAGACTAAAATTGACCAAGCAAAGAGACCTTGCAAGCTCCGTCATGCAAAAATCCGCTTGCAGAATTCCGCTTATCCAAGGATGCTTCCTAATGGAAAAACTAAAACAACCATCCACCTCATGGCTTCCACACCCTAATCCTCCACAAAAGCTTTAATGGTTGATTTAACGAAGGGAACTGATCACAGATGCCTCCATCCTAAATTTGCACATGTGCTTGGCGATTTGATGCAAAATTTACTCAAAGATCAAACCTTGCAAAAATTTGGACTCGAGCCGCTACCTGTAGAAGTCCGCCTACCCAACATCATTTCTTAGGGCCTTCACCTTGGCGGCTTCCGCAGGGCGAAAACCCGCACCTCCAAACCCACATTTCAACAAACTCTGCAAACAAGCCTCAAATGTTGAAATATGATAAATGTAATAATATTTTAAGAGAATGTGGATGTAATTAATGATGTATTTGCATGATTTAACTAACATTTTCCATCCCAATCTATCAACTCACTTATTGCACCATTTATGTGCAGGAATTATGGAATCGGCTGAGGGACCAACGGAGAAGCCAATTGGGAAGGTTGACAAAGGAAAAAGGTCGACAAGGATCCCCAAAGGAAAAGAGGAGAAGGAATAGATGAAGTATGAGTTCCACGAGGTCGAGTGTACCTTGAAAATTACCTCCAACTGGGATAAAGTCACTGACACTGATCTGGGGCATCTCAGTATTGACGAATTCAAACAGAGGGTTATGGTCAATCCCACAACAGAGGATGCCTTAAGAATCAAGAAAAGTGGAATCACTAAGGTAACATGCTTTCCTCCTACTATGGTTGCTCCAGAATTAGTAATGGCTTGTTGAGAGTGCTATCACCCCCAAAATAGAAGGATAGTCACCGAGGATGGAAGAGTACTAGTAGACTTGTCTCCCCAGTCTATTGAAAAATCATTTGGCATTCTCATCTTTGAAAAAATGGAGGAGTTTGAAAATGAATTTTCCTTGAAAGTATGGCAACAATATCCTATTGGTTGCAAGATCACAATAAATCAAACATGGCTTAAAGATAAGAGAGTTAGTGCCAACAAGGTACCCCAAACATTATATAGAAGTGATTTTGTAGAAGAAACTAATGACTTGGTGACTCTCCTCAATAGAGTAATGGGCCTTCCCACTTCCACATTCTTTGAGGAGTGGATGTTTTATTTTGTAGAGGAAATCCTTTGGGGCACTGCTAACTTCCATTGAGCTAAGTTGATAAGTGAAAACTTGCACACTCAATTTATGGCGATGAAGAAAACTTCACAGCTTTACATGACCTCTTATCTAATTTATCTCCTAGTATTCAAGTTCCCATATAAAGGATTGGATTGTGTTGGGGTACTGGGAACAAAGAAAGGGCAACTCAGGGTATATGATTGCTACTCACAGCTGCAATACAAGAACTTCAAGAAAGACTACAGAAGAGTTAATGATGCCTTCATTGGGCATATCATTCACACTTTATCAAGAGAATACCACAGGAGGATGTCCCACAACACTAAGGAAATGGTGAGAGGTTTCGGGTATTGGTTTATCCAATTCCCAAAGTTGACATTCATAAGAATAGAGGGATTCTCAGGAAGACCTTACCGACTACCCCGTTACCCAAACGATAGAATCATCCTGCTAGAACTTACTCACCAGTTACAGACTTCCCACACCTTATTGCACAATAAGCACTGCATCGGGGTCCCATATCCCCTCACATTTGGATAGGGAATGTACTCTTTCCCTGCTGCCCCATACACCGAATACTTCGAGAAGGAGCTTGTTGAGTATAATTTTGAGTTGCACATAGAGAGAGATGAGTTGTTGTGCAAAGACATGTTGCTGCAATATATAAGAAAAGCATTGAGTTGATGGTTTCTTGTGTGTTTCTCTTTATGTGTGCATGATTATATCTCCAAAGTTTATTTCAACATTGTTTTTTTTAGTTTGAGTTTATTCTATGCTCATAGTTCATGATATGCTTTAATGGTGGATGTATGCTATAGTATTTGATGCATTTCCAGCTCATATTTTTGTTAGTTTGTTGATGACAAACTATTGTGTAAATTTATTCTAAGCTAATTCATTTACAACACATATATTCAACTATGTATGTGAATGTTTTAAGTATTCATGTTGCAGTATGAAAATCATAAGTCTTAGAAGATTGCACTTGTTTTGTGAGACTGTGGGCTATCCTTGTTTAAGTAAAACTCAGTTTGGAAGTTTATCCACTGAAATATCCTCCATTGTTACTGTTCAACTTAGTTTCAGACTTAGGGAAACTTCTCAACCCTTCACTCTTTTGAATTTTCTTTTAAAATATGAGTTAAATATACCATTCTGACATCACTATAAAGCTAAATATGATGACAGAAGTGAGTTTCAAATTGTTGTCTTGACATTGTTGTCATTGTTCACCTACTTCCAAAACTTCTAAAACTCCATTGCAGGCCCAAGAAAACTCCATGCTTTGTCAACCATAAATGCCCCTTGTGATTACCAACAAATCACAACAAACAACTAAGTTATTCTTGCACTGTCATGACCTGACACCCGAGAGACCTTGGGGTGAGTTTTTGAAACATAGTTGCATATTTTCATCTTTCAAGAGAGGCATCACACTTGTGTGTTTTCTGTGTTGAGAAGTGCAAAAATACCCATCACAGAACTAGTGCTAGGAGGGCTTAGACTAAGCTGGATCAATCTGGGTTATCTTCCTCCCAAAGATCTCATAGAATAACCAAGTCAACACCAAACAAGGGATAATTCCAGGAGTTAAAGACCCCTACTAAGGCTAGAAGAGCCAAGAAAGGGGAAGCTTCAGCATCATTCCCACCCAATCAACCTCCATCCCCTCCATCTCCTTCAATCCCTCCATCACCATTATCTCCTTTACTTCAACCAAAATTTTCTCCATTCACTTCCCACATACAAAGTATTGTTACAACTGCCATACCTCAACCACAGGTTGCTACAACACAACCATTACCACCCCCACCTCCACCAATGGCTTGTTGGGAAATAACCCATCTCCACTATCCTTCAATGATTACCATGACATGCCAAAGAATCCAGAAGGCTTCTGCTCCAAGTTCCATCCAAATGATCCAAAAAGGACAACAGAAGAACATATCAAGATCTTCCAAACAACCTTGAAGGATATGTATATTGAACATGAAGATTTTTCTTGCAGGTTCTTCCCTTACTCATTGGGAGATGAGGCATTATATTGGTACATTCATCTACCTACAAGCTCCATCACTTCTTGGGACCACATGAAAAACACTTTCTTGCAAAAATTTATAGTCCCAATTAGCCCGATGGACTTGTATCAACAATTTATGTCAATAAGAAGGGAAGTTAATGAGCCAATCAGCTCATTAAATGATAGATTTCACAAAGCATACATGAAGTTGTAGTTTCCTTATGTAGTTGATGATTCCTCATTAAGGGTTGTGTATTATGCTGCTTTGGACAACCTCACATCCACCTTGGTCAAAAGAATGCATCAACCGCTTGCAAGATTGGTGGACACATATGGAAAAGTAGTGAAAGCAAGCATTGATCTAGGACAACATATTGCAGGACTGTTACCTTTGTTGGGATTGAATGCTAACCCTGAATAGATTCGTGGACTTACTCATGCCTTGGCTCATCAAACTCCATTGATGAACCCAGTACCTCAGCTACCAATTGTGCCACACTCGGGGCCTCCATTGAATCAAGCTCCATCAATACAAAGCTACCTACAACCCTCAAATCAGTCAGCCTATTCACAACAGCCCCAAGTTCCTTCATCTTGCAAAGCTTTGAACCTTTGATTTTCCAACCAAGTCAACCCGCAACCCATTCGGTCTACCTTCAAAACTCAATCTCAAAGCAAAACAATGCAGACAAGGAGTGAATTGATGAGTTGGATGAATTAGTGAAGAAACTATCCACTGAAGTAACTCATCTGAGGAACCAAAACAACTAGCTACAAGCATCTCCAGGGAGCATTCAAGCTAACTTCAACAAAGATAACCATGATTTAGGATCATCTTCAAGGAAGAATTATGAAAGGAGGCCATCCCAAAGGCAGATTAGAACCTGGAACACCAAAACCAACAATGGTGGGGTGAAAACACCTCTTGATCCACATAGAGGTACATAAAAATCAACAAGCGGGGTCTATCTGGCTAATGCAGCCCTATCCGAATGGTGTAGAATTCATCAAACCAACAGGCATTCTGAGCTTGAATGTCTGGAGTTCCAAACTACTACTACAATCTTCCAAGTAGAAGTTCAAAATGTTGTTGATAGCTCAAGTTGCAGAGAAATAGTGCCATCAGATCCGTACGACTTGGTCTTGTTCGTCAACCAGTTGCCCTTCCCCCAAAGTGACAAGAATGAGCCTGAGAAGGAGGTTGAAGAAAAGACAAGTGAATCAAAAGAGGTAAGTAATGGAGAAACTCTATCTCAAATATTTGATTCAGTAGATAATGGGCCCAAAGATGAGGAAGAATAACATACTAAAGAAGTTCATATGTTCCACCAACGTGCAACCCCTTACAACTTGAGAAATAGGCAAGTTGGTGGTCCCTTCATGGCCTCCATACCACCTAATAACTTTAACACACCTCCTAATCCGAGTGCTAGTGACAAACCACCTTACCCCAAGGTCCCTACCCAGTATTTCAATAGGAATAAGCAGTCTAAACTAGCTAAAGAGCAACTCGCTTATTCTTCCCAAGGAATTTTCTCTGAGGCAGACATTGAACAAATGGTGGAGTATGTAGCAGAGGAGTTAAAGAAAGTAAAAGTGAGTTTGTCCTCTTTTGAGTTGTTGCAAGTACCCGTCATTAGGAATTCTCTCTTTGGATCATTGAATGGAACTGTCCCATCTAAACCTGCTCAAGACACAACTACTAAGAAAGTCTCATTTGACACTTCTAGTAGTGAGCCAATGATTAGGGAAATCTTAGGAGTGAAGTGTGATCAGCCACCTAGAAAACATCAATAATTGGATAAACAGTCGAATAAGGAGAAAAATTAGGTGCAATCAAAAGATAAAGGCAATGACAGAGATAAGGCTCAGGTGACCCAAGCCGACGCATACGTAGGATTGTTCCAAGGAAGATTAGAAACCCTTCCTTTCCTTCTGACAATTTGAATATTTGGTAAAAATTTACATAATTGTTTGCTAGATTCTGGAGCATCTACAAATATCATTCCATTCCCTGTTTTCCAAGCATTAGGCATAACCCCAACCCCATCCAAATGCAAGGTGACCCAATTGGACAAGACCAAAGTCAATGTGGTGGGGGAACTAAATAAAATTCCTATGTAGATTGCAGCTGATCCAAGGGTGTAGCAAGTTATTGACATTTAGGTTGTTGACATCCTTGACACCTATGGGATCATACTAGGGAGAGACTTCACTCGAGCACTCAATGGGTATACATCCATTGAATACTCACACATGTGGTTGCCTTGGAAGGGGCTTCCCAACTAGATCTGGATTGAGCATGATCCCAGAATGAGGTTCATGATTATTAAATACAACAATATGAATGAAGTGTTGTTCGTAGAGATAGAGCTAGGAAATTACCTCCTAGTTGCATATGAAGTTTCAGAAGAAGAGGTAGAAGAGGAAGTCCTTGTATTATACCATGGTTCCCCCAACTTGACTACTCTCCCTAATATTACAGAAGCACTAGTTGAGTTTGATAATGAAGACCTCCTAGAGGATGGAAACTTGGGCCTGTTTGATGGTTTCCAAGAATTCATGTAGAAATGTGTGGAAAATCACCTTAGCTTAGGAGCTAGAATGAATTTTAAAGAAATTTTGCTACCTGGTTGGTGTTGAATACATGATGCATCCCATTTTGAATTTGAGTGTTGCTTATACTAGACAATAGTAGACCACATCAAGAGGCAAATTACTCCGAAGGAGGTTTAGGAAGAATAACAAGGTCAAAATCAGCCCGAATGTAAACAACCATCCAAGGGTGACGGAATAGACACACAACTAGTACAGGAGGTATGTTAAATCAACTCCAAAGGAAAAATTCCCTCCAATTTTTGGATTCTATGCTTTGATGGATCCAAATCCAAGCAAGGAGTGATAGCAAGCTTCAAGCTCATCAATCCTATGGGTAAGACCTTCATTGTTGCTCATAGATTATAGTTTTATTACACCAATAATGTAGTTGAGTACAAGGATTTAGTTCATGGGTTGCTCATGACATTAAGAAAAAGGGTCAGAATATTGCAAGTATTTAAGGACTTAAAATTAATTGTCAAGCAAGTTAGAAAATTGTATTCATACCATGATCAAAGGTTTGCAAACTATAGGCATAGAGTATGGGATCTCAAGGAAGGGTTTGATGCATTCAATATCCAATTGATTCCCTATGGAAAGAACCAAACTGTTGGAGCATTAGCCCAAGCAACCAACACCTTGTAGCCTTTATCCTTGACCGGCCTTAAGAAGTTCATTGTGGAACTCACCCCTACTCCATCAGTGCTTGATAATGTCACTAACTTCCAAGTGTTTGAAGATTACAAACATATCCTTGATTTCATCACTAGCTCCAATGTATTCGCCTCCCAGATCATAGATGAAGTAGAACCCGAGGAAGCAGAGCTTGACATAAAAGGGGTTATTAATCTGAAGAGCAACACAATACCTAGGGGTATGGTTTAGGACTAAAATTGACCAAGCAAAGAGACCTTGTGGGTTTTGTCATGCTGAACTTTGCTTGCAAAATGTCGCTTATCCAATGATGATTCCTAACAGAAAAACTAAAATAGCCTTCCACCTCATGGCTTCCGCACCCTGATCCTCCACAAAAGATTTAATGGTTGATTTAATAGAGGGAATTGATCCCAGATGCCTCCATCCTAAATTTGCACATGTGCTTGGTGATTTCATGTGAAATTTACTCAAAGATCAAACCTTGTGGAAATTTGCACCTGGGCTACTGCCTACGGAAGTCTGCCTGCCTAGCACTGTTTCTTAGGGCCTTCACCCTGGTGGATTTCGCAAGGCGGAAACCCGCACCTCCAGACCCACATTTTAACAAATTGCACAAACAAGACTCAAATTATGAAATATGATAAATGTAATGATCTTTTAAGAGTATGTGGATGCAATTAATGATGTATTTGCATGATTTAACTAACATTTTCCATCCCAATATTTCAACGCACTTACTACACCATTTGTGTGTAGAATTTATGGAACCAGCTGAGGGACCAGCAGAGAAGCTAGCTAGGAAGGTTGACAAAGGAAAAATGCTAGTAAGGACCCCCAAAGGAAAAGAGGAGAAGGAACAAATGAAGTACGAGTTCCACGGTGTCGAGTGTACCTCAAAAATTACCTCCAGCTGGGACAAAGTCACTAACACTGATCTGGGGCATGTTAGTATGGACAAATTCAGATAGAGGGTTATGGTCAATCCCATGATAGTGGAGGCCTTAAGAATTAAGAAAAGTGGACTCGCTAAGGCAGCAAGATTCCCTCATACTCTGGTTGCTCTAGAATTATTAATGGATTATCGATAGTGCTATCACCCCCAAAATAGAAGGATAGTCATCGGGGATGGAAGAGTACTGAAAAATTTGTCTCTCCAGTCTATTGGAAAAAAAATAATTTGTAATTCTCGTCTTTGAAAAAATGGAGGAGGTTGAAAAGGAATTTTCCTTGAAAGTATGGCATCAAGATCTTATTGGTTGCAAGAGGGCAATAAATCAAACATGGCTGAAAGATAAGAGAGGCAATGCCAACAAGGTACCCCAAACACTGTATAGAAGTGATTTTGTAGAAGAGACTAATGACTTGGTGACTCTCCTCAGTAGAGTAATGGCCATTCCCACTTCCACATTCTTTTAGGATTGGATGTTTTATTTCATAGAGGAAATCCTTTGGGGGACTGCTAACTTCCATTGGGCCAAGATGATAAGTGAAAACCTACACACTCAATTTATGGCAGTGAAGAAAACTTCACAGTTTTACATGACCTCTTATCTGATTTATCTCCTAGAAATCAAGTTCCCATATAAAGGATTGGATTGTGTTGGGGTATTGGGAACAAAGAAATGGAAACTCGGGGTATATGATTTCTACCCACAACTGCAATACAAGAAATTTAAGAAAGACTACAGAAGAGTTAACGATGCCTTCCTTGGGCATATCATTCGCACTTTGTCAAGAGAATACCACAGGAGGATGTCCCACAATGCTAAGGTAGTGGTGAGAGGTTTTGGGTATTGGTTTATCCAATTCCCAAAGTTTACATACATAAGAACATAAGGTTTCTCAGGAATACCTTACCGGATACCCTATTACCCAAATGATAGAATCATCCTACTGGAACTTACTCGGCAGTTACAAACTTCCCACACCTTATTGCACAATAAGCACCGTGTCAAGGTCCCATATCCCCTCACATTTGGAAAGGGAATGTACTCTTTCCCTACTGCCCCATGTGTCAAATACTCTGAGAAGGAGCTTGCTGAGTATAATTTTGAGTTGCACACAAAGAGAGATGAATTGTTGTGTAAAGACATATTGCTGCAATATATAAGAAAAGCATTGAGTTGATGGTTTCTTATGTGTTTCTCTTTATGTGTGCATGATTCTATCTCCAAAGTTTATTTCAGCATTGTTTGTTTTAGTTTGAGTTTTTTTTTGTTCGTAGTTCATGTCAAGTGCTCTAATGGTGGATGTATGTTATAGTGTTTGATGCATTTCCAACTCATACTTTTGGTAGTTTGTTGATGACAAACTATTGTGCAAAGTTAGTCTAAGCTAATTCATTTACAACACTTAACTTCAACTATGTATGTGCATGTTTTAAGTATTCATGTTGTAGTCTGAAAATCATAAGTAAGCCTTAGAAGATTGCATTGGTTTTGTGAGACTATGGGTTGTCCCTGGTTAAGTAAAACTCAGTTTGGAATTTTTTCCACTGCAACATTCTTCATTGTTACTGTTCAAATTAGTTTCAAACTTATGGAAACTTCTCAACCCTTCACTCTTTTGATTTTTCTTTTAAAATATTGGTTAAATATACCATTCCAACATCACTATAAAGCTAAATCTAATGACAGAAGTGAGTTTCAAATTGTTGTCTTTACATTGTTGTCATTGTTCACCTACTTCCAGAACTTCTGAAACTCCATTGCAGACCCAAGAAAACTCCATGCTTTTTCAACCATAAATGCCCCTTGTGGTTACTAGCAAATCACAACAACTGAGCTATTCTTGCATTGTCATGACCTGACACACAAGAGACCTTGGGGTGATTTTCTAAAACTGAGTTACTTATTTTCATCTTTCAAGAGAGGCATCACACTTGTGTTTTGTCTATGTTGAGAAGTGCAAAAACACCCATCAACAAGACTTAATAATTAATTAACGGATAATTAATTATCAAGTGATGTCCTAATTATTCCAACAACCCCTCTTAAGATCAACTTAGGGGGAAGTTATAAAAACCTGATGAAGAATGTAATGATGGATACATGGATGGGTCCCAACTACAAGGCCTAATGATGTACCCATGTAAAAAAAAAATCTCTCATAACCATAGAAAAGGAGAAAACCACATGGGAAAAACTCCTCTCCAAAAAGAGAGAAAATGAAATGACCACACTAATGAAAGAAAGATAGGAGGACTCAACGTGACCCCCCAAGGACTACTTCTATCACACAACTACAATAGATGTTCCTCCATTAGGAAAAAAGAGAGGATATGAATCTCCCCATAAATAAGTAGCTTTGATACCATGTATAAGTTGATAGTGAACCCTATAGTTCTCAACAACCACCTGCAACCAAAACGCCTATCACAAACAAGATATCAAAGCAACTAATTTTCTATGCAACCAAGAAAGAAAAATTTATCCACAAAATCATCTGATATGTCTTTTGTATTGAATAATGAATACCTGAATTACATGGATAATTGATTACAATGAATGATCAATCCTTATAAAAAGGAAAAAGGAAAACCCTAGATGAGGATTTTATTAGATTGTGACAAGTGCGTTAATTTCATATAATGAGACAACTTTACCTATATCTAGCCCAATCTAATAATAAAAAATCACTCCTAAGTTTAACTTAAGTGAATAAAGTAATAAGTGACTTAGTAATTAATTAATGATTAATTAATTATCAAGTGATGTCCTAATTACTCCAACATCCATTACTTTCAATAGTATAGGCAAACACCTAATTGGTTCTAGCTTTCTACAACACCTCAAAGCATCCCCCAAAACATCTTCATGCTTCTAATCATCTCCATATTTACTTCATCAACACCAAAAGTGCACCTACACTATCATACACACTCTACAAACTTACTCATAATTTTTTGGTTATGATTTCTCTTCCAAATTCATGCAATTGTAACCATAGAAAGAGAAAAATAATGCAATTATTCAAGTTAAACCACAACATATAAAACTAATAGCAGCTAATCATAGCTCACCATAATTATCTTTATAGTTGTTTACTAGTCTATGATCAAATAATGTTGAAATGGAGTTAAATAAAATTCCCTGACCCTGTCACTAAGAACCTCATTAGGAACTCTTTTTACATGAATACAAAACTAAATTTACAACAAAATAATCATGTAAAAATTAATTAATATAAGAATAAATGAAAAAACTGGGATTTTTGTCTTTGAAATAAAAAAATATAAAATATAATACAACTAATCAATAAATAAAAAATAGCTCATTATTTTTTATCATCTATATTACTCTAGTTCATTTAATGTAGTAAATAATCAATTAAATATAATCATGTCGATTGACTAAAATCTGCAAGAAAAAGAAAATTATTTTAGAAAAAGTAAGTAAAGAAGTAGGAAGTAACACAAAATAATTTTATATTTTCCCTTTTTTTTTAAATATATTCTTTCTAGAGGAAGGGGACAAAAAGTTGCAAACAATTATTTTTCTTCTTTCAATAATAAAGAACAAAATCTTTTGAATTGTAGGAAACTAATGAACTTGTTTTTTTCTTCTTAATTATGTTAATATCTTTTGGTATGATAATTTTGTGTGTTGGTTTGGATCCTTTTTTATACCCAATTTTGGTACCCTTAGAAAACTTTATTTTCAATCATGTTTATAACCAAATGGCAAGTAATTCTTATCACACCAATTATATGTTTCCTATCAAATTGGTTAAGTCCTTAGGTGTTGGCCTCTCTCAGTCTATCAACAATATATGTTGGTTTTTCATGTCATGAAGATTATTAAGCTATGAATCCCAAAGGAGGCTTCAAATCCAGCAATAATATATTAAATAAATGTTGAAGTTTAAAGAAAGACAATGCTAGTAGATACCGAGCATAGATAAGAAGGATTGAAGATAGGGAAAACCATCTTTGGTACATTAAGATATAATCATATAAGAAGATCATATTCCAAGAATAAATTTATCACTTTAGAGGTTAAAGCATTAAGTATAGGTAGTTTCCATAATTTCCATAGATCAAACTTCCTATTTTTAAGAAAAAAAATCTTTTATCTTTTTATTTTTCATTGTACATGTTGGTGTTTTTAAATCAAAATCTTATCTATGGTTCAATGTTGATCTTTATTTTATCTAGTAGGAAGTTAAATTTATTCATTTTTGAGTTGCAAAAACTAAAAATATATTTACAACATTTGCTATTGGCATTTTGATGTTGCGTCTAAGGAAAAGAACAAGCCAATATAATATTTTATATTGAATGCATAATTTCCATTGAATATTTTAATAGTGTAAATATTTATATTTCTATTAGTTTAAGTTTCATTAGATCTCAGGGAGATTCTACTTCTAACTTGAATAATGGTTTTATTATATTCAATGTTCTATTTTGTGTTATCACGAAAATGACAAATCAAAACACCAACACTTTTGGTGACTTTACTAGGGAATGAGACATATAAATTTCAAGTTCACAAGAAAATATCTTATCACATCCATCTTAGTTGATTAGTGTATACAAGATCATAGTAGAATGTGTGGATTCTTGATCATATCTTTCAGATAGTTCCTCAAGTACATTCAAGTGAAAAAACATATTCATCAATAGTTTAGGAACTCATTGATATTTTTACGAGAAGTCCAAAAACACTTCAAGAAATTGCCACTAAATGTTTCATAATAATGAAGATCCACCTCCACTTCCATTACCATGGGGAGCCACCAATTGGTCCTTTAACACTTGTATTTCACCATGATTTCTCACCAGCCTTAAAAGAGAATTTTTGTTTGAAACTTTATGGTGATGGGATACAAAATTCTAATGATCATATATTAACATTTACAACTACTTATAGTATATTGAAGGTTTCTTGCAAAGATGTTGCAATTTCTTTTTGTCAAAATCTTGGTTGGAGTGGTGGAATATTCGTTCCATCACCTCACTTGAAGTTACATTACTAGTTAGGAGACTATACATATAAATTTTATCTCACGCTTCAAACTAGTTGAATATGGTCATGTTTTATTTTCTCAACTCATAAATGTAAAGAAAGATCATGATGAACCTATGAGGGGGAGTGTAGCATGATTTAGTAAACTTGTTGGAAGAATCAATAATTCTATAAGGCCTTTCCCATAAATTATCTTGAGCTACTTCATTAATGCTCTTCCTTAAAAAATACTCTTTTTCAAAATAAGCAAGGTAGATGAGCTAGAAGAAGAACAAAATCAAGTAGTCAAACTTGAAGATAATATTATCACTTTTGGTGAAATTAGAAAAGATACCACCAAGCACATGGTTCCATATCCCAGTAATCCTTTATTGTACAAAATTTGGTGACTAATATGAATAAAATGAAAAGACAAATTTCAAGGGTTTACTACAATAGATTTAGGGGCAGCTTCAAAGGAACAACATAAATAATTTTGTCCCTTTCCACGAGATTCATCTTTTAACAAATTCCAAGTCAACTTATCAAAGGTTTTTGAGTAGCCTTCAACATCTTTGAGATCAGCTTGATGGTGACTATGGAAATATATAATCAAAATGGACCAGTTTGTGATTTTAAGGTAAATACATTTAATGATACATGGAATTAAGAATATATGAAAAAATGAATACTTGAAGGAGAATAAATGGGAGAAGCCACCAATGGTGAATTATTTTTAAGAGGTCACATAGCATTTATTTTTTGATGAGCATAAAGTCTCCCAAGCGTCCATTGAACATAATGAGGATCTAGGTATTTTCACTTAATAAGAAGAAACTAACTACATAATAGAAGAAGATGCATCAAAACATTCCTCGCCCATGTTTGAGGCATTATTACAATAAATTGTATGAGACAAAGTGGAAGAATTAGGACATGAGCACTCAATCATAATCAAAGAATTGATGAAATTTCTTGTGAAACTTGAAAAGGAAAAATGATCAAGCAATGGTGAAATTAAATATTTTCACCCTCTTAAATACATATTATTTGAAATTGATTACATTGATAAAATTAAAGAAACCTAGCTTGTTCAAGGCCCTGTTGATGGGTCGGATGAGCACATCAATAGTTAAGCAAAATATTACTATTTTGCTCTCCTGAAAGAGAAAGAATAACGCATGGATATCTAACTCCCAAGGTCTTGGTAATCAGTTCTTGACTATGCTGATTTCACTCAATGGTTGATGTGAACTCTAATGTTCAAGGGGCCTGCTGGTGTTGAGCTTCTGGATTGTTCTAAGATCAAACATAAATTCAAACCTAATTTAACTGGGGTTTTTAAAGAAACAGAAAAAGAAAGATCAAAGCTTTGGAACTGAAAATAATGATAATTCATCCAACTTAACCAGACTTGTTACCTTTCAAGGAATTGCTAACTAAAACTGTGGAACAAAATTAACTTGTGATTGACACACAGTTTCATTTATTCACAGTGCTAACTTCAACAACAGATTGTAAATCACCATTTATACAAAACATAAAATAAAGTTTCATTCCTTGAAAGCTTTGCAAATCAAATGATTAACCCAAGATAACTATCATTTTGAAGCATAATATGAAGTAGATTTAAATTTGGTTGCTTCTACTGTTGGTGAAACAAATAAGCAACATTTACAAATCTGGCACAATCACCAGTGTACAGAAAATCTGTGTCGTCAAATCATCTCCATCTACACTAAGAAAACTTGAAAGATACATTACTGCATCTGTTGAATCTAGCTCCTACTCTATTCTACTCTTAAGTTTCTCTACTTTTAGAAAATTCCTCCTGTTCAAAATCTATATCTATCCTTCTGTATCTCCTTTTTTTCTACTCTCTCCCTCTGAAAAGAGGAAAAAATGCCATATATACAGAACGTGCCAAAAATAATGTGATGGCCCTTGTTTTAGGGTTTACAAAATCAGTCGGTTACAGAAGGGTCGGCCCTCAGATCTTTTGGAATAAAGTTAATCTTGCATTCAATGTGCATCCCCGTGTCCATGTCAGTGAAGGATCACTCCAGGGATGGCCTTAGATCTTTTACAACCATCGCATTAACTTTTGGCCTCCGTGTCCATCTCGAACTTCCCTGTAGAGCTACTTTGAATGTTCTGCAACATTATCATAAATGTCGATCTACCTTCGCCAGTAGAGGTACCAACTGTCCTTGAGACTTGCAGCCTCTTCTTCCCTTCAGCTTTCTTCCTACTCTAGATCCTTCTGCAAAGTTGACCCCCCTTTTGAAACAACATATGACTCTCCTGTTAGATCTCCACACCATTGTTCATCGAGTTGATCCATCGCTTTTGATCTCAGAGTAATTCCACATCGTTTATGCTCTGCTGATCTTCCTCACAAGAATATTCAACCAGTCAAACCTCCAAGGGTTCGCCTTTAGCCTCCTCTGATTGGTGGAACACATACCACGCAAGCTTTCCAGGCGGTCAAAATTTCTTCAAACAGAATCGCATGTCGGTGAGACACTAGTCGTGTCTCTCCAATGCGATTATACTTCATAGCAGCAATCGACATAGCTTAGAACTGTCGGCAAGAGGTCATACCGAGCTACAAAAGTTATATCGATATCCAAAATTATCGCTGAGACTATCGCTATCGGCCATACATCATAGCGAGCCCCTAAGAGTCATATCATTGTGTTCCAGCTTGGTAAGACATCCGCATTCGGCAAGACATCACATCATCGGCAGGAGGTCATAGCGGGTTCCCTTTAGTCACACCGAAGAGTGAAACCATCGACGAGACTCTACCTAGTCGGCAAGACATTATACCGAGCTCAACTTCCTTCGACGAGACCACCAGCAGTCGATGAGACTTCTCCCCGAGCACAAAACACTACACCAAAGGCACCATTCCATGTCGGCAAGACCAATGAACATCAACGAGAGGTCATGCCGAACGCAAACCATTTCGGCGAGACCATCGTCGATCGGCAAGACCTCATGCCGAACTCAAAATATTTCGGTGAGACTTCACCCCATCGGTGAGACATCACACCAAACTCCTTCCTTTCTCCCTGAGCTCAAACCATTTCATTTCAGAAAGACTCCCCCCCAGTCAAGAAGACATCACACCGAAGGCACAAACCTTCGGCGATATCACGATCATTCAACGGGACATTACCCCGAAGCCACACCCTGTCAGTGAGACATTACACCGAACGATCCTTCCTTCAACAAGTGCAACTTCTTTCTGTGATACCTCGCCCTGTCGACCAAACTTCTCCCCGATGACATCCTTCTTCGGCGAGAGATTCATTTGTCAGCCAGAGGTCACACCGAAGGCAAACCACTTCCCCTACGCCGGCCTTGTGAACAATTGTCGGCATGACTTCCTCGGGTCAGAGAGATATATAAAAACTCATGGCGACCGAAATGTCTGGGCGACCGGTGTACTTCAAATGAATAGAACATAACAGCTAGTCAGCAAGACATCTAGTTGGTCTCAACGACTTTATTCTTTGAGGATTTTTGTGCTACATCTGATTGAGGCATGCTTTCCAACTAACTTCCTTGTGAAATGCATCAGAGGTATGAGTTAACCCTGCAAAACAATGCCTCCATTAGTCCTCAAAAGCATATAAACTATATCATTTTTATCATTTCTCTCAATTTTAACAAAAAGAAACCCAACTCTAGCTGAGGCAAACCAAACCCGATAGAACAAAAAGACAGACTTAGGAGGAAAACAAAAGAACTCCTAAGACCAAACCAGACAACCAAAGGCGAAGAAAACAAAAGAAAAAGGGGGACCCATTTTGTTCCAAAATAAAATGGGGTGGTTATGCAAGGCATAACAAATGGCGACTCGGCTGGGAAAATGGTTTAACCATTTTCAAGAAACTGAAGGATTCAGCTACCCAGAACTCCTGGTTTATGAACATCACAACTCCAGTTGGGCCAGTTTTAACAGCCAAGGTTTAGCTAGAATCTCAAATGTAAGTCAACACTGGCTACCCCTAAATCTATGTGTGTGCTTGATGGTGTATCACCCTTTTACAAAGCTTTCCTCATCTTTTGAACAACAATGTGCAAGATTTTAACTACATGAGTTGATTCCCTTTAGCTGTTGTGCAAAGATATCCTAGGCATTGCTCCGCTGCCAGTCAGGCGTCCATAGCCCCAACGGAGATACCTCTAGTTTTCTCACAGCATTGCTCTACTGCCAGCTAGGCATTCATAGCCCTGGTAGAGATACTGGAATCACCCATTCATATTGAGTCCTCTTTTCCTTTTGATAATTCTTTTTCTTTCTTTTCTCTTGGAGTTTCAGATATTTCATTAAAAAAAAAAGCTTTTCTCAATATGTCAGATTTCTGACATCTGTTCTGGGTTGAAAACTACCATGGACCTCATAACAACATCCGGGGAATCAGATTTTTCACTCAAATCTTACAACACTGTCGCCTTAGGAAAAATATACCATTACAAGGGGAGATAATCTTGATGATTTGTGACAGATTCAGAGGTAGCTAATGAAGATTGTTTACTTTGCACCTTGTTTTCGAGACTTTCCACAACTCTTATTGATAATGGGCATAAAACAACGAATTTAGGACAAAATCATCCAATCATAAAACCTCAAAATATCTAAACCACTTCTCTCCTAATAACCAAAGTATACTTCAGATAACAACCTACCATTTCAAGATGGAAAGAACAGAGAATCCCCAAGGAACAAAACAAGACAGACTTAAAACAACAAAGGAAAACGAACAGAAAGCAAGAAAGAACAAAGAAACAAACAACAAAACCAACTACAAGTAGAGCAACAAACTATTTACAAACATAAAACAAACAAACTATTTACAAACAGAAAAACCAGCTATTTACATAAATGTACAGCCCCGCAAAGTACCAAACTTTACGACTCGAAATAATGTTTAAGAAATTGTCCATTGACAGGCAATGGAACAAGTTCTCCCGTTAAACTACTCAACCGGAAAGCATTTTCTCCTAGGATTTCAAAAATTTGATAGGGACCCAACCAGAGCTTATCAAATTTCTGGTGGTTGCCCTTCTTTTCATTGGATTTATCCCATAGTAGCACAAGATCTGATATTCCAAAAGCCTTGATTTTGGCTCTTTTGTCAAACCAACGTTTGACAACGGCCTGGTGTCTAAATAATTGCTGCAAGGCGGCATCTCTCTGCTCTTCTAATTTCAATAAGCCGACTAACCTTACTTCTATCCTATCATCATTAGAGTAAAATTTTTGCATAAACTAAAGGATAGGTATTTGCAAGTGAATAGGGAACACAGGCTCTTGTCCATACACTAGCTTAAATGGCAAAGTCTTTAAAGCATCCTTGATCCTAGTCATATCTACCCATAATGAAAATCTTAGCTGGGTATGCCAGTCCCTAGGATTGTTCTCTAATAGTTTTTTTATTACTCCTAAGAGATTCTTATTAGTTGACTCTGCAACTCCATTTCCTTGTGGGTAATAGTTTGAAGAATACTTTAAAACAATTTTGTGATCATAAGCCCATGAAATGAACTCAACATAAGAAAAGGAAGATCCATTGTCACATACCAATGTGAAGGGTACTCCAAACCTAGTTGTGATCCATTCGGTGAGGAACTTGATTACCACCTCCGTTGTGCTATTCTTGCAAGGTATGGCCTCTTTCCATCTCGTACAGTAATCTGTGGTAATCAAAATAAATTTGTGTCCTATAGAATAATTTGAGTTAATTACCCCAATAAAATTCAGTGCGCATTGGGCAAATGGCCTTACCTCATAAATAGGCTGCAATGGCATTGCTAAATGGCATTCCTTTGATGCAGAAATTTGGCATATGTGACATGTTTTTACATGTTGGTGGGCATCCTTGAACACACACGGCCAGTAATAACCAGATCTGAGGATCTGATGTGCTAACGAATCTGCAGAACCATGGCATGTGCCATGTTTCCCATGGAATTTAGCAATCACGTGTTTAGCCTCTTGCTAATCAAGGCATCGTAGGTACACTCCCTCAAAAATTTTCCTCTAGAGCAATCCTCCTTTGAGCATATAATGGGAGCTCTTCATTCTCAGTGCTCTCCTCTGAGTTGTATTCATTCCCTCTGGGCACCGATTATTAAGCATGAAACAGATGATATCGGCATACCAAGGGTCGTTGGAAAAAGACGACGTTGTGTATTGCTGACATATAATGTTCTCGCCAACATTAGCTATAGATTTAAACAGGGCCAGACCTTGGACAAGTTTCATAGGGTGAATCTCCAGATCGAACTCTTGCAAAATGGCCATCCATTTCCCCCTTCGTTCTCCCAACTCGCTCTGCATGAGTAGAGACTTTACAACAGCATCAGGAACTACAACAATAATTTAACTTCGGAGGATGTAATGTCTGAACTTCTTGATAGCTCTAACCAGCACAAAAGCTTGCTTTTCAAGAGGTGGGTACTTAACTTCGGCATTTTTAAATGGAGAACTCGTGAAAGCAATTGGCCTTTCCTCTCCCTCTTCTCTTCGTTGAGTTAGGACAGTTGCACAGGAATGTTCAGAAGCAAAAGAATAAATATAGAATGGCTTCAAGTAGTCAGGGCTGGTGAGGACTGGCACTTCTGAAATGGATTGTTTGACTTGAGAAAACGCAACCCTTGCCTCATTACTCCATTCTATTACAGCATCTTTCTTCATCATATCATTCAATGGTTTTACAATTTCTACAAAACCTGTGATAAACTTTCTCACAAAGTTGATCTTTCCAAAGAAAGATCTCATCTCCTTCTTGCTTCCTAGCCTGGTTATCTTCAGAATGGACTCAACTCGGTCTTGATCGATCAATATTCCTCTTTCTAAGATTATGTGTTCCAAAAGTTTCCCTTCAGAAACCCCGAACACACACTTTTTAGGATTCAGGGAGACGCCATACTGGATACACCTTTCAAGAACTTTAGCCAAGTCTACAGCATGATTTAGTTTATCTTTAGAGAACACTATCAGGTCATCCATGTAGATGATGATGCATTTTCCAATCAAATATTTGAATGCTACGTCCAAGGCACGCTGAAAGGTTGCTCTAGTGTTTATCAGACCAAATGGCATCCTTTTGTAAGCAAATGTTCCCCACTTAGTAGTGAAGGTTGTCTTCATTATGTCTTCATGATTAACAATCACCTGATTGTATCCAGAATAACCATCCAGGAATGATATCATCTAAGACCCTTTGACAGTCTGCAAGACTTCGTCCAATGAAGGGAGTGGGTAGTTGTCTTTTTCTGAAGCTCTGTTCAGATTCCTAAAATCTACACATAACCTGATCTCTCCATTTTTCTTACGGACTGGAACCAAGTTAGCCACCCATGTTGAATGTCGTACAAGGAAGATTATTCTTGCAGAAAGCAATTTTTGAACTTCCTTAAAGATCAGTGGTTCAATCAGGGCATTGACAACATGTTGTTTCTGCCGAAATGGCTTAGCTTCAGGCTTCAAAGGAATAGTATGAGTCATTACAGAAGCATAAAATGTTTTTAGATCTTCATACCCCCAAGCTATTGCAGCAATATCCTTCTTCAGTGCCCTCAGTGTATCTTTTCTGATTGCTTTAGGGCAAGATTTTCCTATGTAGACATTTCTTTCTGGGCCAAAATCAGCTAGGTTAACAGTTTCATATTCACCTCCTTTATCCTCAGTTGATACCTTTTCCCGAGCCCTTGGGTTTGAATCAAAAATTCTTTCTAAGGCCACCATTCCCTTGGGAATGCTATTACTTTTTAAATTGAGGACCCCCTCGGTATCGCAGCCTTCAGGGTTCCAGTCTCCTTGATCCCTGTCAGACTCATCGATGATTTGTCCTTCAAAGACATCTAAGCTTGCTAGAAAAGCAAGGATATGTCGATCATCGTCAAAGACTTGAAAGTTTCTGATATTATCAGGAACAGCCGGGGTGAAAATCAACTCTACTGAGAATCTCTTAAGCTTGGAGCCCTGCATGGGTTCCAAATTACTTGCGGCAACAACTAATGGATTAGCTACCTGATTCTCCTCTCTAGGGATTAAACTAATCCCAAAAGCATCGAAGTCTTCAATCAGGTTCCACACCTGATTTCTATAGGCTGCCAGCTTTTTATTGTGACATGTGTATTGGTTGCGCACTTGCTTGATAATTACTTATGAATCTCCTTTGACCATCAAGGCAGTAACTTTCTTCTTATGTGCGAACATCAGCCCCCGAGCTAAAGCTTCATATTCTGCTATGTTGTTAGTGCATCTAAACTGCAACCTATAAGAAGCAAAGAAAGTTTTCCCTTTCGGGCTGGTTAATTCAATCCCAACACCATAGCCTGTTTTGGACTTTGATCCATCAAACGTGAGGGTCCATAGTTGATCATGAGCTGGGGTTGATCCCTTTGAGGTTATTATGGGTGTTTGGATAAGATGAGCCATAGGTGGGGGCACTTGATCCTTTGCATCAAATATTGGTAAGAGGTATTCAATAGGTTCCTCAGGTGCAATTTCCAATTTCTGCTAAGATATATTATGTAATCTGAGGCTATCCTTCTAACAGTCACCTGTATCTTTGATTAACCTGTTGGGTTTCGGTATACTTGTGAGTGCAGGGGTATCAAACAGACCTTGGGGTTGTTCTTCATAACTATGTTGGTCTGGTATTGTGACCGGGGTAAGTTCAATTTGGGAAGGGACTTCCTTTGAAGGTATATTATCCCTGGTTAACATTATTGCACTTTTGGCTTCGAATGAGAAGTGATCTGAAAAGGTCTCAAGGTGATTTAGGCTAGTTTCTTCAGTTTGGGAAACATGATTTAAAATGTTGATGCAAGGTTGGCAGGTTAATTCTGAATGATTTTGGTAGTGTACCCTGCACCAATTAGGGAGTAGAAGACTCTGCAAATCGATATCTTCCCCTAAGACCAACTGATCTTGTTGCAACTTCCTGATCAATGCCCATTGATTTTCATTAATCATGGGATCAGGGGAATTTTGTGTTGGAAAATCTTTAGTATCAAGAACCGAAAAGGTCAAAATTTCTTCTCTTTTATAAACCCCTATCTCGGTTTCAAAATAAGCTACCTCGTTGGGACAATCATACTCAATGATAATATGTTTGAGGCAAGGTTCACTTTCAATCCTAATCTACGTAGGCACTCCCCTCCATGGTAGCCACATATGTGAAAAGTCGAGGGAGAGATATCCCCCTATACTTTTCATCAAATCTCTGCTCAACAGCATACCATAAGTCTTGGGAATGTCTACTACTTGAATATCTATATTGGTTAAGATCCTAGGGTCAGACCCTACTTGCACATGTATATTTCTCAATTCTCCAACTACATTAACCTCTATTTTATCAAGTTGGATGACCTTCTTGTTTGTTTGGATAGGGTTCAATCCCAATTTCTTGCATATAGAAAATGGCATAACATTGCCAGAAGCTCTTGAATCTAGAAAACAATTATGTAGATTCTTCCCATAGATTCTCAAACTTAAAATAAATGGTGGGGTACCTACCTTGCTTCTATACAAAGTTGTGTTCATGTCTGCAGCAGGTGCCACCTTGGTTTTCCCTTTCGATTTATCAGCTTGTTCCAAGGCTTTCAGCACTATCTCCCATTGGGTAGGGCACCACTTTAGGATGTTAAAGTATGATAAAGAGGTTTTTTGTCTCTGCATCTTAGAAACAATATCAATTTTTTTGTTATAGCTTGCATTACATTTGACAACACCAGGTGAATTACCTTTGTTATGGAAGTCAAGTGGACCTTTTGGTGGAGGAGGGTTATTGTCAGCACTTTGATTCGGAGGCACCATGTGATTAGGTGGTGCTGATGTAGTAAAGGGACCCTTATTCCATTTTTTTAGGAAGTGTCCTCCCTTTGTTTGAAAGGCTTGGGAATCATACGAATCTTCCTCTGGTTCAAAGATCATTTTGCATTGGGAATGAAGGTTCTTCCTTAAAGAGTTCATAAGTCATTGTTGTATCTACTGAGCCACCTTCTTTATTTGAATTCCCTTGGAATGTTTGGGCATCTGCCTGTGCCAACTTCACAACTTTCTCCATTTCAGGGCAGTTTACTTCGGAATGGGTTGCAGTATCATGCATCCTGCACCAGTTAGTCATAAAATTAAGGTCAGCCACATTTGCAGTATGTGTCTTGTCCTCATTAGCTTGATAATTGTGAGAAATTCCTTCATTATTTGGCCCTGTATTCCATTTCCGGTTGTTATTTGGCCTCTAGTTATATCCTCTATTTTGATTTTCATAGCCTTGGCTAGGGGAGTTTTGGCCTTGATAATTTCTTTGGTTGTGATGGTAGTTATTCGAGTAACTACCCTGATTGTTATTGCTATGATTAGGATAATTACCTTGATTTTGAGAAGGGTTCAATCTAAGCTGAGCCATGTCATTGGTGACTTGAGACAGAGTTTTCTTTAAGGTCTCCACCTAGTTTGTGAGTTGAACTGCCTTTTCACTTTCAACACTCTTAGCAACCGGTGGATGACTGACATGATTTGGTGTTCTAGCTTGGTTATGATGACCATGCAGACTATGATGAGCTTGTGATTGTTGAAAGAAGTCAGGAGCTCCATTGGCAAAGAATGGGATAGGAGATTGAGTTTGCAACTCAGACATAGGTCCATAATGGGAAGGAGACATCCCTGGGATAGTATTGAATAAAGAGGTTGGGCTAGACATCTGATACCCCATTGAAGGAAAACCTCCTCCCAAACTTCCTTGTTGAGAACTAATTTGTTGTTGCAGCTTAATGGCTAGATGATAGACTTTAGATAAGGAATCAATATCTTCCGGTTGATATGTCCTTTGTAGGAATAAGCCAATCAAAGGGTCTATAACTATAAAGTATGCTGGAATGGCACTATTCTCAGCAACTAGATAGGGGTCTTGTAGTCTCCTATACATTCGTTGAAACCTAGTATTAAACAAGGGAAAGGATTCACATGGCTCCTTCCTAATGGTAGAAAATTGGTGGAACAAAAGGGTTGGATCCACATAAACTCTAAACTGATTAATGAAAGCATTCTCCAAGTTTGTCTAGCTCAGATAGAACCTTGTGGAAGATTTAGATACCAGTTGTATGCCATATCCCCTAAGGAATAAGGGAACAACCTACAAACTACATCATGGTGAGCTATCTGAGCTCTAGTACAAGCATCCTTAAAAGCTTGTATGTGCTCTTCAACACTCCTTGATTCACCATGAATGTATTTGGAATAGAATTTCTCAAGATTCTTAGGCATATCATGAAATCCTACAGGAATAGTCCCCAATGGAGAGGGATTATTATGAAAAAATGCCATTGGTGGTGGTGGTTAAGCCAGCTGTTGGATGGGTTGAACCAGCCGTGATGGCACTTGATATGGATTCGGTGGTGGATTGATAGGTATCCACTGGGGTATTGGTGAAAATCCTAGTGGAGTGAGCGGAGCTGACAAGGGTGGTATGATGGTTGCCCCAGTCTTGTGAATCTTGTGTCTTATTGGGGTCTTGAGTTCTATCAAAGGTGGTGGATTTTCAGCTGATCGAAGAACTCTACGGGACCTTCTGGTGAGAAAAACATAGTATTATCTAGTTTTCTCTTCTAGGCCCTCCTTCTCGCGCCAGTTTCTTGTTGATGGTTTGAATGAGAACAGCAACAGTTAAGCAGAATATTACTATTCTACTCTCCTGAAAGAGAAAGAATAACGCATGGATATCTAACTCCCAAGGTCTTGGTAATCAGTTCTCAACTGTGCTGATTTCACTCAATGGTTGATGTGAACTATAATGTTCAAGGGGCCTGCTGGTGTTGAGCTTCTGGATTGTTCTAAGATCAAACATAAATTCAAACCTAATTTAACTGGGGTTTTTAAAGAAACAAAAAAAGATAGATCAAAGCTTTGGAACTGAAAAGAATGATAATTCATCAAACTTAACTAGACTTGTTACCTTTCAAGGAATTGCTAACTAAAACTGCAGAACAAAATTAACTTGTGATTGACACAGTTTCATTTATTCACAGTGCTAACTTCAACAACAGATTGTAAATCACCATTTAGACAAAACATAAAATAAATTTTCATTCCTTGAAAGCTTTGCAAATCAAATGATTAACCCAAGATAACTATCATTTTGAAGCATAATATGAAGTAGATTTAAATCTGGTTGCTTCTACTATTGGTGAAACAAATAAGCAACATTTACAAATCTGGCACAATCACTAGTGTACAGAAAATTTGCGTCTTCAAATCATCTCCATCTACACTAAGAAAAATTGAAAGATACATTACTGCCTCTACTGAATCTAGCTCCTACTCTATTCTACTCTTAAGTTTCTCTACTTTCAGAAAATTCCTCCTGTTCAAAACCTATATCTATCCTTTTGTAGCTCCTTTTTTTTCTATTCTCTCCCTCTGAAAAGAGGCAAAAATTCCATATATATAGAACGTGCCAAAAAGAATGTGTTGGCCCCTGTTTTAGGGTTTACAAAATCAGTCGGTTACAGAAGGGTTGGCCCTCAGATCTTTTGGAATAAAGTTAATGTTGCATTCAATGTGCATCCCCATGTCCATGTCAGTGAAGGATCGCTCCAGGGATGGCCTTAGATCTTTTGCAACCATCGCATTAACTTTTGGCCTCTGTTTCCATCTCGAACTTCCCTATAAAGTTGCTTTGAATGTTCTATAACATTATCATAAATGTCGATCTACCTTCACCAATAGAGGTCCCAGCTGTCCTTGAGACTAGCAGCCTCTTCTTCCCTTTGGCTTTCTTCCTGCTCTATATCCTTCTGCAAAGTTGACCCCCCTTTTGAAACAGCATCTGAATCTCCTATTAGATCTCCACACCATTGTTCACCGAGCTGATCCATCGCTTTTGATCTCAGAGTAAGTCCACATCGTTTATGTTTTGTTGATCTTCCT
This sequence comes from Sequoia sempervirens, assembly GCA_007258455.2. Lineage (NCBI taxonomy): Eukaryota > Viridiplantae > Streptophyta > Pinopsida > Cupressales > Cupressaceae > Sequoia > Sequoia sempervirens. The sequence goes on from VDFB02270651.1 coordinate 657,634,640, forward strand.
CACAAGAATATTCAACCAGTCAAACCTCCAAGGGTTTTCCTTTAGCCTCCTCTGATTGGTGGAACACATACCACGCAAGCTTTCCAGGCAGTCAAAATTTCTTCAAACAAAATTGCATGTCAGTGAGACACTAGTCGTGTCTCCCCGATGCGATTATACTTCACAGCAGCAATCGGCATAGCTTAGAACTGTCGGCAAGAGGTCATACCGATCTGCAAAAGTTATATCGATATCCAAAATTATCGCCGAGACTATCGCTATCAGCTAGACATCATAGCGAGCCCCTAAGAGTCATACCGCTGTGTTCCAGCTTCTTAAGACATCCGCATTCGGCAAGACATCACATCGTCAGCAGGAGGTCATAGTGGGTTCCCTTTAGTCACACAGAAGAGTGAAACCATCGGCGAGACTCTACCCGGTCGGCAAGACATTATACTGAGCTCAACTTCCTTCGACGAGACCACCAATAGTCGGTGAGACTTCTCCCCGAGCACAAAACACTACACCGAAGGTACCATTCCATGTCGGCGAGACCAATGAACATCAGCGAGAGGTCATTCTGAATGCAAACCATTTTGGTGAGACCATCGTCGATCAGCAAGACCTCATGCCAAACTCAAAATCTTTCGGTGAGACTTCACCCTGTCAGTAAGACATCACACCGAACTCCTTCCTTTCTCCCCGAGCTCAAACCATTTCGTTTCGGAAAGACTCCCCCCAGTCGGGAAGACATCACACCGAAGGCACAAACCTTCGGCGAGACCACCTTCGGTCAGTGAGAGATTACACTGAACGAGCCTTCCTTCAACGAGTGCAATTTCTTTCGACGAGACCTCGCCCTATCGGCCAGACTTCTCCCCGATGACATCCTTCTTCGATGAGAGATTCATTTGTCGGCCAGAGGTCACACCGAAGACAAACCATTTCCCTGATTCCGGCCTTGTGAACAACTATCGGTGTGACTTCCTCGGGTTGGAGAGATATATAAAATCTCATGGTGACCAAAATGTCTGGGCGACCAGTGTACTTCAAATGAATAGAACATAACATCCAATCGGCAAGACATCCAGCTGGTCTCAGCGACTTTATTCTTTGAGGATTTTTGTGCTACATCTGATTGAGGCATGCTTTCCAATTGACTTCCTTGTGAAATGCATCAGAGGTATGAGTTAACCCTGCAAAACAATGCCTCCATTAGTCCTCAAAAGCATATAAAATATATCATTTTTATCATTTCTCTCAATTTTAACAAAAAGAAACCCAACTCTTGCCGAGGCAAACCAAACCCGACAGAACAAAAAGACAGACTTAGGAGGAAAACAAAAGAACTCCTAAGACCAAACCAGACAACCAAAGGTGAAGAAAACAAAAGAAAAAGGGGGACCCATTTTGTTCCAAAATAAAATGGGGTAGTTATGCAAGGCATAACAGCCCCATCAATATGGGATGGTTAGAGGAATATTATTTTTTCCAACATGAAAAAGATTTGTACTTGAAGGTTCAAACTTGGAGGGGTTGTCAAATGAAAGTTTAATTGAAATAATACTAAAGAATAATTGCAAGAGAGGGATATACAATTGAATCCAATAAGATATCTAGAACAAGAAGAGCACATGATTGAAATTTTTCTTCCACACCTTCAACCTTTCTCTAGAAAATTATTCTCAAATTGAATTAAAGGTTGGGTATGCAAAATTGATGGGAGAAAAGGATCTCATAAAATATTGAAAGGTTATTATTCCAACCAATGTGCTATAGGCGTAATATTTTATTCTAGATATATTAAAAATAAGTATAATATCTTTAAAGGTTATAGAGGTTTTTTAATATGCAATAAAATCATCTAGAAACTATGTTAATGAATCAATTTTCAATACATAATCATTATTATCTACTTGAGCCTCATATCTTCATGAGAAAATTGCAGATATTTTTAAAATATGAATTATCACAATTAGAATCTCGAATCAAATAGAAGGGATGTTACTTTTCCCATTCCATTAAAGGTTTAACTTAGTTTATTTTGCTTGTAGGTAGATAGGTTGGTTATGTTGTCATTTCCATTTAATTTCATACTATTTTACCTCTCCAATAATGTGTTTCCTTATTGTTCCATTTTAGGGATCTTTATTTTATATGTTAGTTGTTATGCTTGACTTTGTTTCTTGTAGATATGGCATTGGCCCAAATATTTTCTAGAGATTCTAAAGTTCTTGTATGACCCAAGTATGTCCCATGGTCCCCAAAAAGAGCCATTATTGATACCCCTATTAAACTTTATTTTTAATCATGTTTATAACCAAACATCGTCATTATTATCACATTAATTTCAACTGTGTTATATTTCCTTTTAAAGTGGTTAATTTCTTAAGGTTTTGTTTATCATTGTATATTAATGATATATACAAAATTCTAATCATGAATATTATCAAGTTATATGTTGGTGATTTGAGCTATAGGTCCCAAATCCCTAAGGTTGGATAGTCTTCCAAGTGTTAGGGGCATCAAACCTAGGAAGAATACCCAAAAAACCTATGTTTAGGTTGGGAAAGTAAGGACTAGTGCTTGAAGTGGGTAAAACCTCCTTTAATTCTAGTTTTGCAAGACCAAGGGGGTTTAACTAAGGTGCTAGATTAATTAACAAAAATATGATTAAATAATTCCTTACAACAAACCATACCCACTACACAGTTTATCCCAATACTGGTATCACATAAAACAACAAACCATACCCACCACGTAGTTTATCCCAATACTGGTATCACAATATTGATATCTAATGGTTTGGGCATGCAAGGCTTATTCACCTCTAATAGCATACAACTTATTAAATATTAGATTTGATAAAAAGAATGTATATCCCCTTATAGCTTGTATATCTTTAATACTTAAAAGTTGTAAAACTACCTTACCACAACTAAAGAAAGTGAAATTAAATATTTTTTTAGGTGTGAGGTGATGAAATGAAGTTCATAATAAATCAATTCCAATTCTAAAAGGGCTAGAGGGTCATGAGTTTATTCAAACATGTATTGCCTCTAATTTTATGAATATTCTATCAAAGATTATATTCCTCTAAAAGCATATATAAGCCATGCACATTCAATGAGTTTTATAGAATATTAGAAGATTCTACTTAATGATTTACAAAAAACCCTAAAAAATTTCATAATTATTGTGAAGAAACATCATGTAAAAGCTTTACATAGTTTTTACAACCTTCTAGCTAACCAATTGTTCATAGAAAATTCCAAAAATAAATATAGTATCAATGGAGACACTCAAACAAGATTGATTATACACACTAAATTATTTCTTCAAAGATGAGAAAATGCAAGTCGCACATTTGTGATGAACCCAAATAGTCATATTGCAATAAATTCTCCTTTTTTCCTATCACTGGAACTAAAACCATAGCCATATATTTTTGCTCTCTATTCTTTGTATATTTTCCCATACTTATAAATGGAAACCAAAGAAGATACACCCACAATAGGGAAGTGTGCAAGTTGTCAAAAGGTCATGGCATATAAGGAAATCCTAACTGTGACCTCCTCCAACTCTAAGTTGGCAAGTGTCCTTTGTAAATCCTATTTCACCACTAGTAGGAATGAAAGAATATTCTTATAACCCTTGCAATACCTAAGTATTGATGATTCATGGGTTTGAGTACAATAATTAATGAAAACACCCATAAAATATACTAAAATCATGTCTTAGAGGTGACGTTTTGATAAAAAAAAATGGGTGCGCAAGTAATAACTGAGGTATGGGCACCATTTTTATTCTTGGACCCATGCCAAAATTATTTTAAATCATTTCAAAATCTTCCTTGAGTCAAAATTTGGTAGTTTTAGGCATTAATAGCATTGAAAAGTGGTAGGTGGAAGAGTTAACACCTTTTGGAGCTTCCTAGAGCTTATCGATCAGGTTTAAACCCATCACTTACTCCTTTAACAATCAAACTTGACACGTGGGCATTAAAACCTCCAACCTCCTGCTAGCATATAACCATCAAATATTAATCCTCACACATCCTTCATACCATCTACCATTTACCAATGGGATGAGAGCATGAGATATGTCGGTAGTCTAAAAAAAGGAACACATTAGAAAAAAAATGGTTGTCAAAATGTTAGGGAGTCGGGGAAAATCGGGAAGGAGTGCTTAGAAGGGATGAGGGAGATGGGGAAGATTGACAAGGGGACCCCGATGAAGAAAATATTTTTGGAAATTCAAGATTTGAGAAGAATCATGATTTGGTAACATGTTAAGGGGAAGGTTGAAAATCTAATAGGTCTAGAGGAATTTTAGAGGAAAATTGAGCTTTTGTGGTGTGATATAAGAGGGATTCCCTGCACACGGGTCTCTTCATTCTCAAGAGATCACTAGGGAATGAAATGCCCTTATACACCTCAAATTAAGTAAGCAATGAAAATGCAGGAAAGTATACTTTGAGTTGTGTTTTAGAGAAATTTTCCTTAAATCTCGAGAGAGTGAAACCCCGAGATTTCTGCTTCAAACGAGCGAGCTCTCAGCCAAAAGACAGCAGCGCGGTTTCAGGATGCCAGTGCGGCACGCTAGCGTCCTAAGAAACAGAGGGCTCGGGAGCTTAAGCAGATAGAACCAGGTTTCACTTCTAAGCTCGGGTTTGGAATTTACTGAGCGAACTAAACAAACAAGAAGCCAAAAACTATAACAAGCACAAGGGGACTTGGAGAAAGCTTACCTTTTGTTGGATGTTCAACTCTTCACTCAAATCTCCACTTTGCACCTACACACAGAAGAACAAGGAGGAAATGTTGGGGCTATATAGGGGCCTACCTTAGTCAAACCCCCATTTTAGTGTTCCCACCTCCACGGAAAGCCAAGTTGGAAAGGAGTGTAAATGAGCTAAACAAAGCATGTGGTGAAAGCAAAACCCACTCAAGAGTAGAACCCGCACCACGAGATAGTAAATGAACAAGTGAGGAAGGAAAGTGAAAGAGAGAGAGACAGAGTGTTACCCACAAGCCTAAACCCTCTCTGAAGTACACATACGCACCATTGAGTGCTTGCTTGAGAGTCGTTGTTGTTGGAGGGACCTCAATCTGGCATGGCTTCACTTGTGAGAATGTTGCTATCAAGGATGAAGAGAACTCAAGACTGGAGCAAATAACAAGAGAACTTGAATAAATGACTTCCAACCCCAAATGAAAGCAAGAAAGGGGGTTTTAATGCATACAAGGGTGGAAAATAGCCATTTCATCTGAAACCCAACTACTAGGACACATGTCAAAAGAGTCAGGATTCCAAATTCCTTGTTTCAAACTCAAAAAATTGCTAGGATGCTAGCACGCCGCGCAGACGTCTGCGCACCACACAGGCATCTAAAGCCTAGATTTTTGGGAAACATGTCACCAAGCTTTTGTTGCTCTACCACAAGTCTGCATGGAGTCAGAATCAAAAAATTCTGACTCATGGGATTTTTGTCATTAATGCTCTAAGGTGTCATAAATGCTAGGAAAAAATGTAAAAATGTGGAATTGCCTCTAGGTGCAACTACAACATTACATTTTTCTCCCACTTTAGTGGGCTTGATTTTGGAAAATATTAGCCTCACTAAAGTAGAGAAGAAAAATTTCACCCAAATTTTGAATTTTACGAATTTGTGTGCCAAGAAAAAGGGACCATAAAGGCAACCGAAGTTGAGCTAACTGATACTGAAGGTGCCCCTAGCATCCGAGCTCAACAAACAATGACGAAACAGTCATAAAAATTTGTTCAAGACTTTAACCCGCAAAACTCAAATTTTGGGTCAGTCGCAAAAAATTGAAAGAAGCTACAATGGAGAGAGGAATGATCAAGAAAAAGTCGTCGATTCGGAAGAAAAATGTGATCAAGAGGCGACCTTATGCCCCCTCCTGAGTTTTCCCCCAGCTTGGTGGGGTAAACTCGGGAGAAACCAGTGAGCCACAAACTCTAGGGAAATGGGCCCCGGGGGGCCTATATATGCCTAGGTGGGCCCCCAGAAGGGTCATTTTCACTATTCACTGCAAGCAAATTGTTGACTTTTGTGAGAGAAAAGTAAGCCAAATGCCTAGTAGGAGGGAGTACGAGGTGTCGAGTTTGGAGCAGCTGCGTTAGGATATTGCTGAGGGTCACAAGGTGGACCAGGTAGGCCTCTAAGCCTCGTTCTTTATGAATTTGAGCTTATTTTTAGTATTTTTTTAGGTGGCGAGGTGCACAAGCATCTTTTTTCTATGCTCGCATCTAGAATACGTGTTGTTGTCCATAGTTCGCGCTTGGGTCCTAACTTCACACTATCATCTTGAGGATGTGCTAGCATTCTCGAGGTAGCCATGGAATTCAAGGACACATGCATGACGTGCTGATGTATTAAGTAATTTTTTGTTTTCATAATAAAATTTGATGTTCTGACTTAGAATTTTGCACTTTTTGCAAGAGTACCCGGAGATTCGAGAGCATCTGGGAGGGTGAGCATTTTAACTCATTCATGAGTTGAGGGATCATCTATCAGATGACGAGGTCACACACCTCGAGTGGGTCAGTCTCTGGCATGTATTCACCATGCTAGAGATGAGATATCACGAGAGGATGCTTACAGCCCTGATGGAGTGGTGGGACGCCACCTCGTCATCTTTCTAATTGCCTTACGAGGAGATGACCATCATGCTCAAGGACATCTATTGGATCCTCGGGCTACCCATCAGTGGATGGCGGGTGGCTCTAGATGATACACAATCGACGTGGAGCGTAGGGAGGGTGTCCTCTACTGCTCAGGGAGGATAGATAGCGGCGAAAACATAGGCCACATATATATGCACTAGTACGACTAGATGAGGACCGCTGCACTGTTGCTGTGTCGAGTTATGATCATGACAGTGGTGTTTTGGATCACAATAGATAGGCAAGGCACACACCTGCATGGGGGCCTCGTCCATATTATCAGAGAGATGGTTGAGATGGCGCACCTCTACTAGGAGCTACGTCGGTACGTTCACTATGAGTACCGTAGCCTTACTGTGTGCATACTTTTGCAGGTGTGGGCTTTCACCTACATCTTGTGCACCCGACCAGTTAGTTTTCCCTAGCGACGGTCGTATCAAATCCCTATGGCCCACTGGTATGATATGGCAAGCTAGTGGAGATTTGACGACCTACAGTTTTGGTGGCTACAGTTCAACACTGTTGCTATGGATGAGATTTGGTGGAGACCCTACCAATTTTTCTGATGGATAGATGATGGTAGGTACCTGAGGAACCTACAGTGGGACTATTTTTTGATAGGCTACCACAATTACATTATAGTAATTGGATTCGGGTCATGTGACAACATGGCCATCCTCAGACTATTCCATCGGATGTCCCCACCTATAGTAGGTCCTACAGAAGTATAGTGAGGGTTGGGGATTTCCCTTGCCCCACTATTATTGATATTTTCCCCTTTGATGATGATGAGCCTGATCATGATCAGCCACCCATAGTGGCGGTGGATAATGTCGAGGTAGCTATTGATTTTGTGCGGTGGTGGGAGAGGCACTGTCCTTCTCCTATTTTCAACGAGGTTACCCCGAGAGGGGACCCTGGTCCACAGGAGGATTTTCCTCCCCAGCCCCCACAAGACAAGCGGAGAGGGTACCAGCAGGTCGACAGAGAGGAGGAGGAAGCGGCACCTTCGAGGCTGAGGCAGTAGAGGAGATCAGACCCCCCTGTGGCTACCCCTGTCTCTTTAGCACCACAAGCTCCTACCATTCCAACGTCAATGGCCTTAGCATCACCGGGAGCGGCCACTGATTCCGGTGGCGTGGGTCCCAATACTAACCCTCACCCTGATCCTACATGGAAACCAAGGGATCCAAGTATACATAGTACATTGTTTATATTTTTGTGCTTTTTATTTTTTTGTTTACAATATATATACATGTCATGTGATACATATTCCTCTTTCTTTCTCTGTGGTTGTAGAGGACACACATGGATGGACTGGGCTGATGGATCAGTGCATTTCAAAGGGTTTCCCCTGACATTCCAATCTAGGGGACAACTCTCGAGGCTTTCTGGTCAGTATCTACGAGATGGCATGCCCCCACTTTTGAGCTGGTAGCACGCTTGAGGACCACCTACGAGGAGCGGGGCATGAAGATCATGCAACTAACTGTAGAGTTGATGATTGTTTGGGGACAGCATGACCAGCTGTCAGGGGAGCTGCAGATGATGCTCGATGAGTGAGATGCAGCAATGAGGAGGGCCAATGCTACTAAGCAAGCGCGTGATGCCCTCTAGAGTCATCTCAATGACCTCGATGGGCAGCTATCAGCTGTGACCCTGACAGAGGTTCAGCGGCTATGGGATGAGGTGAGGCAGGTGAAGCTAACTATATCCTCCTTACAGGGAGAGATAAGAGGGATGTGGGTAGCTTTGTCTATATCACGCTCACACTGATCTCGCTCTATGACTATCATACAATGTCTCTTGAGGGTACCAGAGCAGCCGCTAGAGCCAGAGGGCTCTAAGAGCCATGCACCGCAGTGATAAGGGCTCATCAATTTTGTAGTGAGATACATACACATACATAAATACTTGTAGATATTTTATATAGACATATATTTAGTAGCCACTCATTTTTCATAGTAGTGGCCCAATACATGTACATGAAATTTGATACATACATGCGTATATATGGCATTGTTTATTTGGATGTTTGTGCTCTTTATTTTCATATATGTTTATGCTATGGATGTTATATGCTCATATGGATGTATACTTACATTAGATGCTAACATGATTTAATAAACACACATGATGGTATGTTAATTAAATACAATGATGATCTAATTTCCTTAAAAGCTGTAATGTGATGCATGGACATATAGTGTAGTGAAATACATGTTTGTATCTCACACACACACACGTGTTCATATAACACAAAAAAAATTCATAATGTGTTAATGAACAATGTCAATACATGTAGTGCTACTACCCTTTTATAGAGAGAACACCACACAAATGACACGTGGAACACTACGCATAGTATCAACGAAGATGCGTCACATTAATGGGCTATTTTAGAGGCATCTCATCCATAGACAACAATCCATAGGCACCTGAACCATACACATAGATCACAATGTAAGGGCCTAACCAGTTAGGTCTAAATTTCCCTCTCTAATCAGGTGGCGCATTTACATTTTGCTGGTTTTCACAGAGAACCAAATCTCCTAGCTTAAAGGTCCTAGGAAGCATACTTTTATTATATTGTCTTGATAATGATCGTTGATAAGCTTTGAGATGATTGAGGGCTTGTAAATGGTGCTCGTCGAGCATCTCTAGCTAATGCAAATGGTTAACTCAGTAGGTTTCATCATCAATTAACCCTTTAATGGAAACCCATAAGGACAAAATTTCCAACTCCAAAGGCATGATAGCTTCGGCACCATACATGAAGTTGTAAGGTGTCGTTCCTATTGTCGTACAGAAACTCATGCAATAGGTCCACAAAGTGTACGTTAATTGAACATGCCAATCCTTACCATGCTTATTTACTATTTTACAAAGAATGAGTTCAATAGTTTTGTTAGACGCTTCCACTTGACCATTGGACTGTGGATAATATGGTGTAGAAAACCTATGTTGGATATGAAACTTCTCCAAGAATTGTTTTACTTCCTTGTTCTTGAATGGTGTACCATTGTAAAAAGAAAGTGTAGCAGGCAATCCAAAATGAGAAATAATGTTGTTCATGAGGAAACTGCAAATAGCTTCAGCGTAACTTATGGATCGGAGTGGAATAGCTTCGACCCATTTCGTAAAGTAATTCATAGCGGTAATAATAAAGGTATGTCCCTTAGAAGGAGGTGATATCTTTCTGATAATATCCAACCCCCATTTTTTGAACAACCAAGGAGAGGTTTGGTTTTGTAACTCTTGTGCAGGTGCATGAATAAGATGGTTGTGTTGTTGACATTGAAGGCACTTTTTAACGAAATCGAAGGAATCTTGTTCCATCGTTTTCCAATAGTACCCCATGTGTATCAACCTTCTCACCAGGGATCTACCACCAAAATGTTCACCCTCAGAGCCCGAATGGGATTCCTTAAGGGCTAGGGGTTTTTTCTCTTTAGTGAGAAACCTGAGAAGCAAGCCATTATAGGCTTTTCAATAAAGAACATCGGATAAAAAGACATAACGTGCTAAAAGCTCTCGAATATGAGTGTGATCGTTCTTCATCACATCATTGGGAAAGTTTCTAGTTTAAGTAATTGTAGATACTAGAAAACCATTCCCTCGAGTCTACATGAGAGCACACAAGAGAATTGGATCCAGGTTGATTAGAAACCACAGGGGTTTGGAGGACCTGAACTATGAAGTATTCTTTCATATCCTCTTCTGAAGGTACTAAGGAAGCAACACTCGCCATGGCATCGGTATGTTTATTTTCTCTCATAGGGACACTGTCTATTGTGAAAGAGGAAAACTACTTGAGCAAGGACAAAGCAAGATCTCAGTATTGAGACAACTTACTTTGTTTAGCTTGATAGGTTCCCGTAATATTATTCACAATGAGATCAGAATCACCTAATATATGAAGATGTTTGATTCTTAGTGTAATTGTGGCACACAAGCTAGTAATAAGAGATTCATACTCAGCAATGTTATTGGTGCAAGGAAAATCTAACTGAAAGGATAGAGGGACTGGTTTACCTTCGAGGGATATCAAGACCACACCCACTCCAGAACTAGTTTGACACCTTGATCCATTGAAATACATCTTCCATTCAAGGTTGTAGTTAATTGTGAAAATATTTTCATCAAGAAACAAATCCAACATAGGGAAGGAGTGAGATGAGGGACTATCTTCCAATTGATTGGAAACTGCTTGATCCTTTATTGATTTCTAAGTAACGAACTTTATATCGAACTCAAAAAGCAACATAACCCACTTCGCTAATCTCCCAGCGAGGTCAACGCTAGAGAACAAATGCTTCAAGAGATTTTTTTTCACTATGACGTATGTTTCAGCATGGAGAAGGTAGTGTCTCAGCTTTTGTGTAGCGAATACAAGAGCGAGGCATTGCTTCTCCATGGAGGAATAACAAGTTTCATAATCGAATAGAACGTAGTTGATGTAGTAGACTGCTCTTTCTTTCCCTACATTATCATATTGAGCCAATAAATTTTCCAAAGCATATGGTGACGCAGCAAGGTAAAGCAAAAAGGGCCTATCTTGCATAGCTGACATCAATATGGGAGGATTGGCCAAATAAGCTTTAATTGACTCAAAGGCTTTTTGACACTCCTCATCCCATATGAAGCGAATGTCCTTCTTCAAAAAATGAGTGAAAGGAAGGGTACGATCAACCAATTGAGATATAAATCTATGAATCGCCTAGATCTTCCCTAGCAAACTTTACAACTCAGTGATATTTCTTGGTGGAGGCATGTTAACGATGACATCAATTTTATTTGTGTCAACTTCAATTCCACGGTGAGAGACTATGAACCCCAAAATATTTCCAACATCTACATTGAAGATGCACTTATGGGGATTGAGTCTCATCTTATAGAGTCGAATCCTTTCGAAGATAAGATGAAGGTTCCTCACATGATCTTGACGAGTTATTTATTTTTTGAAGATGTCATCAACATAGTCTTCTAAGATCTTATGAATAAAATCGTGAAATATCAAGCCCCCTCGGGTTAGAAGAGTTGGTTCAAGTCTTGGGTTTTCTCCCTGAGGTCTTGGGTTCGACTCTCTTTGGCTCGGTTATCACCCCACCGCAGATGCTTGGGGGAGGGCGTTGGTTACCCTGTGTCCCTAGAGGATTAGTCTTAGCTCAAGCTCACCCTGTAAAGGGAACTCGTTGGGCTTGATTCATGGGGATACCTCTATGGATATCAAAAAAAAAAATCATGAAATATTAGGGTCATTGCCCGTTGGCAAGTCGCTCCCATGTTCTTTAAACCAAAGGACATGACCACATAGAAGAAAGTACCCCAAGGGGTAGTGAAGGTTGTCTTGTATTGATATTCCGAGTTAATACGGATCTGATTGTAACCCAAGAAGCCATCCATAAAAGATAACAATGCATGACCTATAATTGAGTCCACAATCATATCTATATTAGGTAACAGAAAATCATCCTTAAGGGAAGCCTTATTAAGATCTCAAAATTCAATACATATGCTAATACGACCACCAAGTTTACTAACGGTGACTACATTTTAAATCCAAGGGGAGTATTCAATCAGACGGATAAAGCCTACTTTCAATAGCTTCTCTATCTCAGTCTTGACCATTAACGCCACCCTAGGATTGATCTTTCATATTTTTTGCTTAACCGACTTGGCATTGGGACATAGGAAGATATTGTGAACCACTATAGACTCATCAATACTAGGCATATCCTCATACGTCCAAGCGAAGATATTAGGATGAGAATGCAAGAGATCAGAGTGTTCATCTACTTCCTCTGAAGAGAGACACTTCCCATCTTGATTACTTTTTCTAAAGATTTAGGATCCATAGAAAGTTCAACAGTATCACCTTTAAGGAGAGAACTATGGTCTTCAGGATGAGATATCAAGACATCATCACTGACATTAGATAGAGTGTCTTCCTCGTCAATACTCAAAATGGATTCACCAAAGTATGCTTATATGTGCAAGCGATACGGGAATCATTTCTTGTGATGACAAGGAGGCAATAGGGAATAGGCACCTAGAAATTCCCCTAGTGCTTCGTCTGAAGAGAACACATCTAAAGGGATTTTCTCAGCCTACCCCTTTCTTCTATCAACCTAAGATGAACCAGGCTCAATGGCTCAGTTGAAATCATATTAACACTCCACCAAGTTTTTTGTTTAGACTGTTAAATAGAGCATCCCAAACCTAGATAGCGTTGTCGTGGCTTAAACTGGATAGGGACTTGAATTAATTGTTTGATATGACCCAGGCCTTTCGGCCCATAGCCGTATCGAGAGGCGAGGTCATATCTGAACACATAACGAGTTTGCAAAACTTCAGGAGGTGATGGTTCTATGCAGAGTGTTTCGTTCCACCAATGTATGTCAAATGTCTGTACGGGAGCACTTCCACCTTCTTTACCAGGTTCACAAACATTAACCTCCTTCACAAGAGTGGGATTACTCTCCTGGGCAGAGGAAGGAGTGGTCTCTTGAACAAGATCACATTTCTCTTCCCGAGCAGGAGTGTCATCCACCCTTTGTGTCAGTAGTACCTAGAAATTCTATACCAGAGGGGCTTACCTTGTATTTCGTGATGAATAATTTAGAGAAATCCAAGGAGCCCCAATCATCACCAAGGAAAGCATTGATTGAGAAGATGAAGCGGAAGATGGGGGAGACTTAGGATTTTTTGCTTTAGGTAGTTCATTTTTTTCGACACTCACTCCAAGAATGACTTCCACAAAGGGTATCGATGAAGAACATGTCATAGCATCAGAGATTAAAGATGGAATACAATTCTTGAGAGTGGATACAATTGAAGCACGATCGACAACTGCTAGCTCACAAAGGTGAATAAATTCTGGAACCACTTTAACTATAACCACCCAATTATTTGTGACAAACCTCAAAGAACGATGTAAAGTAGAAGTCACAACACCCATAGCATGAATCCAGGTTCTCCCCAAGAGAAGATTATATGGTAACAGGTTGAGCATCACATAAAATAACGTAGGTAAGGTAACGAGACCTAGCTGTAAAGGTAATATTATCATACCCAGAGCTTGGAAGCCAGCGTTATCGAACCCATGAATATACAAGGAAGAGGTTGCTAAAGAAGACGAATCAACTTTAGTTTTAGGCAATAGGTCCATACCGCAAACATTGAGAGTTGAACCAATGTCAATGAGAGTACGCCTAATATCAATATTATTAACATTAATTATTATTAGCAAGGGTTCTATTTGCTTCTGCACATCCGGAGGTGGAAGTTCTTGCAGGTGGAACGTAATATTTGGAAAATTTTCCCAAATATGAGCCAACAACGCATTAACATCCATAAGCCTAGCGGAGGAAGGCAAGAGAATATTTTGCAAGGCTTCATGTAGCATCTCTTGGTAAATCAGAGTGGTCTAAAGCAAATCCCAAAGTGAGATCTTAGCCAGAGTAACACGAAGTTGCTCGACAAGATCGTAATCACCTGATGCTTTGATCGCAAGTTCAGGTGTTGAAGGAAGGCTTTTTTGAGAAGGTTGTAAAGAAGTAGGAACTTGAGTGGGTTGTGATATAGGAACAGAAGGATGTTGATCCAAGTTCTGTTTATTTCTCCTTGTATTGTATGTATGCACAACAACATTATAGGAAGTAGAGTTTGTAGCTTTCACAAACCTTGAATATAAGTCTGATGAATCACTACGACATGAAATCCCATAGACATAATAGTTCTCCCTAGAGAATGGTTCAGTTGGGGTCATGTAAATGATGGGTTTCTTAGGGCTCAAAGGAGCCACAGAGACCACAACCACATTTACTGACTCCTCAACTTGCGAGGGGACAGATTGTTCAGAAGATTTACAGATAGGGGAGAGCATTTATAAGAAATCATCTAGAGTGTCTTCCAACATATTGAAATCTTTTTCAGAAAAGGGATCATCATAGACATGTGACATCATCAAAATAGATCCGACGTGTTCATGTTGGGTTCACCAAAATGTGATATAAGAGGGATTTGCTACACACGGGTCTCTTCATTCTCAAGAGATCACCAGAGAACGAACTACCCTTATACACCTCAAATTAAGTAAGCCAACGAAAATGCAGGAAAGTATACTTTGAGTTGTGTTTCAGAGAAAGTTTCCTTAAATCTTGAGAGAGGGAAACCTTGAGATTTTTGCTTCAGATGAGTGAGCTCTCAGCCAAAATACAATAGCATGGTTTTAGGACGCCAGTGCAGCGCGCTGTCGTCTAAAAGGTGCACAGGCGTCCTAAGCAACAAAGGGCTCAAGAGCTCAAGCGGAAAAAACCAGGTTTCACTTCTAAGCTCAGGTTTGGAATTTATTGAGCGAACTAAATGAACAGGAATCCAAAAACTATAGCAAGCACAAGGGGACTTGGAGAAAGCTTACCTTTTGATGTACATTCAAATCTTCACTCCAAGCTCCACTTTGCACCTACACAAAGAAGAAAAAGGGGGTAATGTTGGGGCTATATAGGGGCATGCCTCAGTCAAACCCCCATTTTGGTGTTCCCACCTCCATGGATAGCCAAGTTTGAAAGGAGTGTAAACGAGCTAAACAAAGCATGTGGTGAAAGCAAAACCCACTTAGGAGTAGAACCAACACCATGCGATAGTAAATGAACAAGTGAGGAAGGAAAGTGAAAGAGAGAGAGAGAGAGAGCATTACCCAGGGGCCTAGACCCTCTCCAGAGCACATGGACACACTGTTGAGTTCTTGCTTGAGAGTTGTTGCGGGAGGGACCTCAATCTGGCATGGCTTCACTTGTGGGAATTTTGTTATCAAGGATGAAGAGAACTCAAGACTGAAGCAAATAACAAGAGATCTTGAATGAATGACTTCCAACCCCAAATGAGATCAATAAATGGGTTTTTAATACATGCAAGGGCAGCAAAGAGTTGTTTCATATAAAACCCAACTGCTAGGACACGTGTCAAAAGAGTTAGGATTCCAGATTCCCCATTTCAAACTCAAAAAACTACCAGGACGCTATCATGTCGCGCAAACGTTTGCATGTTGCATAGGTGTCCAAAGCCTAGATTTTCGAGAAACATGTTGTCAGGCTTCTATTGCTCTGCCACAAGTCTACATGGAGTCAGAATCACAAAATTTTGAATCATGGGAATTTTTTCATTAATGCTCTAAGGTGTCATAAATGCTAGGAAAAAATGCAAAAATGTGGAATTGCCCCTAGGTGCAATTCTATGACATTACATGTGGTAATGAATATAAACATTTATAGAAGACAAGCTCCACAAATACAATGAATAAAAAATATCAACATGAGGAGACTTAATGAATGCCTTAAGGATAAAAGAAGCAAGGAAATAAGGAAAAAAAGGCACAAGTTGTTAGATGCATAGGACAACTAAGAGGGGGGGTGAATCAGTTTTATACTTTTAAAACATCATAAACCCTCAGTAACATTCAAATTTACATTAGTTCTTAAACCCTTATTCACCATTAAACCCTTAACATGTATTAATAGAATGCAAACATGCAATGTAGTAATGTAAACACATCAAACACATAAGAACACCAGATTTACGTGGAAAACCCAAGAGGGAAAAGCATGGTGAGGATTATCTCACTAATATATGAATTACAACACCAAATACAATAGGGCTCACTAATAAGGGCTCATTTCCCAAAAATATAAAGAAAGGATCACTATCAAAGGACTCACTATCCAAAAGAAAGAAGAAAGAAGGGGTGGCTCACTGCCAATTTGAACTGCTAACAATGTATCTCTCATATGTCAAAGGTACAGTTCCACTAAAGCACAAATAACTCATCAAATAGACTGAAATGTAGACACCTTTTTATCACTACATTAGCAATTCAAAGGCATTAAGGCTCGCACTCAGATCAACACACTTGATCACTTTCACATCTTTCCCATCACACACTTCACACATAATCCATACAACAATTATCCTTGCATTTATACACTCTGTGACCTAAAACAATCTCAATTAGGTTGACTTAATGAAATGTATACACCTCTACCGTGCAACATCAAATAGGTTGGCACCAAACACTTCCACAATATAAATAAGTGAATCCAAACCATGCCACTACTTAATTGGGACCCAAATCTACACAAACACGCTTCTCAACACTTCCTTAATCAATAATTATCCTTCGCAATTAGTGCTAGCATGCCAAGTCAGACAAACCTACACTAACACTAACAGGAAACACCAAACACACCTTTCAATGTTTGGAAACATCTCTTGGACTACACAAAAACACTCCATGATATTCATATAAAATCTCATAATATTCTAGAATCATCAGAATATTCTGCACAGCTACTACAACCACATAAAACTTAAGAACACCTTCATTTTGTGTAACCAAACATATTGGTACATACATCCAACACACCAGACAACCTTTACGAATAACTCAACACATGAAACTTCAAGGGAAGGTAGATACAAACATTATAAGTACGTTCCCAGATCCACAACACTAAAAACTTCACTGCGAGGAAATGTAGAGCAATGTCATTTCTCTCAGACAACACTGGTGAGTTCACAACTTCTTTTGCCACATGATCCAAAACCTGAAACTCTAGATATAATGCCTCAAAACACCTCTGACCATTAATTCCAAACCGCATGGGAACATCTTCAGGCATGAATAAATGCAGAGCAAAACATTAAACACCACTCTATCACACTAAACTCTCTTTTATTCAAATTTTCTCAAAAGCACTTGGAAACCAAACACCACAAATACTAACTCAATGTTTGCACCACCTTCTCAAAATATCAACCACACAAGAGGTTGATATCCACAAGTACTTAGTCATCATTTATATATTAAAGGTTGACACCAATGACAATACTAATGATAACATAATACAACCAACACACTTGAACACACTTGCTTCCTTAGGGGTTGACATAAATGCAAAAATGGTCTATTTTTTATTAATTAAGCAAGGAAGGGCCCTAATCCCATGGTTACAAGCCAAAATAGAAAAAATGCTCTGTTGACATCAATGACAACACAAATTTCCAACACAAGTAAAGGGTAACTTGAAACCTTGAAACCTAACAACAAGGAATTAGACAAGATTTCAATAGGGATTCAAAAAAGTTTCAAAACATTGATGATTGGAGAGAGGTTCTAGAAAAGGGGATGACCGAAGGTTTGACTGCGATGATGAATCTGATTGAGGGGATAGATGGAAGAATAATTCTAAAATTTCGAGAGTCAAGCTTCAAGGGTTGGAAAGAACTCATACCACGTGTCAAAAACAATAGGAGGGTAAGGGAAAGCCTAAAAATGTGAAAGGTCAACAATATTGACACATCCATTTTATAAGGTTTCTAAGTGGGGTCTCAAGAGCGATAGGAATGCAATGCAGGGAAGGCTACCCTCAAAACTATAACACTCCAAAAATTTTCACACAACCAATTTCAAAATTTTCAACTTGAGGAACTAACTAAAACATGAAAAGGGGGAAGCAACAAAAAATATGAAGGAAAAAAATCATGCAATATGAAACATTTATGATTTATCATATTGGTTATCACCAATGGTCAATAAAAGGAAAAATTTAGACCTTTAGAGTATAACAAGGGAAAATGAGACAAAAAAATAGGGTACCAACATTGGCTCTAGTTGGAGACAGTGTCTCTTGTAGGAACAATGCAAATCTAGATCTCTAGGAGCAAACCAAAACTTTGATAGAATGAAGAATGATACTGATCCATACTTCATCATGAAAAACAAGGGTCATGAATACACAAAGACAAAAATAATATATAAAACAATAGGATATGCATAAGGGGAAATAAATTATAATACAAAGGTTTCCCAAATCTCACCCTTAAGATAAATAGTGCTTGAGGTTCTAACCATTAACTGAAATCTCCATGAGATCTCCACCTATGCCCCAGAGGTAGAATGTACCTTGACCACATCTTTAGTAAATTGATAATGTCCAAGCCAAAGAACATCAAATTTTTTTTGTTTTCCCTTGTCCTC
The DNA here is from genome assembly GCA_007258455.2 of Sequoia sempervirens. NCBI lineage: Eukaryota > Viridiplantae > Streptophyta > Pinopsida > Cupressales > Cupressaceae > Sequoia > Sequoia sempervirens. The sequence goes on from VDFB02270651.1 coordinate 657,653,346, forward strand.
TAGATTTAATTATACATGAGGATAAGATCCCCAATATGAAACTCCCTCTTGATATTCCTCTTATAAAATAGATACTTCATATTTTATTACATCATTTTTTTTATAACGAGTCACTCTTCTTGACTCTTTTAGCTTGGTAATTTGATGTATCCTTTAGGAAATAGAATATTCTTCCTCCACATAAAATTTTTGTAGTAGTTTGTAGACTATAAATTCAAGGCCAATTGGTAACTTGGCCTCAACACCATACGCCAACTCAAATGGACTCTTACCATACTTGTAGGTTAATCTATCAGCCCAAACAACAAATTTCATCTTATCATCCCATCTTTTCTTGTTAGTATCTAATATTTTCCTAATGACTTTCATGATTCTTTTTGTAACATAATAACCCTTCAATGAAGTAAAAATTTCCAATTTTTCACCTTTTGAGTAAATAAACTAAGTAAAAAGCCATTGCAATAAAAAAAATCTTTTCTTTATTGAGAATTCACTAATAAGATGCATAACATAATACAACAATGATTCCATTTCATTTCAATAATTTCATAAGTTACAACAATACAAGAATGCATTCATTTGCATCCATAGCTCAATGATCTTTGGAACAAATAGCTGTAAGATGGTCCAAGATCCTTCCTTTCAAATATTGTTTATTCTATCATCTATTGTGGAGGAGAAGCATCCCTCAAGTGCTTTTCCACCAACCTTGGACTCTTAATGTGGTCCCCTGCACATCTATAATTTGATAGATGGCCCTTCCCTTCGATGAAGAGATTGGTAGAGTAATCGATAATGACAACCAACTGAGCATAGTGTTGTGTCCTACATAACTAGAACTTGTAATCCCACAATCTCGTACTAGCATGTAATATTGGATCATGGTGAACTGATAGTGGAGCCAAAGGTTGTCTCACTACTTTGGCCAAAGTATTCTCAACGGTAATCCAGAGGAAGGTCATCTATCACATACGCTACTTAGGGTTGATTTGACTTAAGGCCATCTTAAACTATGCATAAGTATTTCCTTCAATGGATAATCTATCATCCCAGAGATAACCTATCACCATTTTAACCTACTTGGAATAAACTTACTTAACAAGTAGGTACACAAGCTCCCTCCCATACTGGATAAACAATCCTAGGAGTAAACACAAGCTTTTATAGTTAAATCGATAACTTAGCTAAGTGTATCACATGTGCCACTCATGTTCAATCATATCTAGTATATAATACCTATGATAAACACCAATCCCCTATTATGGAGTACTTACAAGCACATCATAAACACAACATAAAAGCTTCTATTCCCTTTCAATGACATTCTAAATTCTCTAATGTAAGCACTTTGGAAAAGATAATTCAAGCAACATGGAGAATAAACCATTCATAATTTAAAAATAACAAAGAAGAATATCCTCATGCATGTTATCGCTTGTCCAATCAATTGGAAGCAATGCAGCCTCTCCCAAACAACAACAAGCTTGATAATAGCTTCTCAAGAAAACGTCACTATAAAACTCTATCTCTCAAGTTGATAGTTTACTTCTCTCAAACAACAACTCCCTCACAAATAAATAGAATTCTCTCTTTATCTCTCTCACAAATAAAAATAGAGTATAAGCTGAAATAATGCAAAGTAGAAACTTGCAAGAAGAATGTGTCCTCTCAATGATCAAGCACCCCTATTTATATAGTAGCTTGGAAACTTCTTAGCCTATAGTTTAGGCATGAAAATGGACAACAAACACCATGCAAAGAAACTCATAAATCACAACAAAAAGTTGGCTACTAAACAAGTTCATACTCAACAAAAAATCTACAAATCAACTTACAAAATTTCTAGCAATCAAAGACATTCAAATTTTCACATGGATAATTCGAATTATCTCCAGCAAAAGACATCTATAGAAATGGGTTTCATGGCGCCAAAGCTTCCACACTCCTCTTAATGCTAGCATGGTTTCCTTACAACAAGAAACAGTCAATTACCAATTTACAACACCAAGCATTCATCGACTTGGTCTAGAGGTGAGTCAACTTTATAGATATATTTACTCTCTTTGACAAAATCATCGACTATTCCTCACATTTCAACAAATTTTGTTCAAGTATTAAACATGGTAGTTTAAGTTTACTAAGTCAAAGATAATCTTCACCATAGGCGTCAACTAAGTTTATGTCTTGCATCATCAACTAAGTCTATGTCTTGCATCAACATAAGGCAACAAGCTTTATGAAATCTATGTGTTCCATAAAATGTGACATCAAGAGTAAAACTTGGCTTCCAAAATACAACCATAATTATTATATACCCAACCTTTGATTTAGTTGATAAATTGACCTTTGTTTGTTTGCTTTGTTACTTCTGCAACACAGCCATGATTCATTGTTTAGCATTTAAACTACAAACCCTATCGTTGGTTTGTGTGCCCTTCCAATACTAAGTGAATCATACTAGCCAAGAGTTTCAATCACTTCTACCTTTGGTTATAGTGTTCTAACATAAGCAATATGTTGAACCAAAGTCTTCTCTACATTTATTTATCTAATTTTGAATCTTCTTCCACTCTATACATCTTTGAATAAACCCAAAGTCTTCCTTTATCTATTGTGCATTATTTTAGCACCCTATCCTTTGTATTCATTACTATTTGAAGAGGGTTTATCTTGTGAGGGTTGCACACTACCAATTACCTCATATAGTTTCCTTTGAAAAGCTAAACTCTTTTCATGAGTTGTGCCCCATACTTTATCCTGGATTTTAGCATTTGTAAAATGCTTTTGATAGAAAAACATATATACATATATATATATATATATGTGTGTATTATAATGCAGCACATAATATGTATATACCTTTATTTACAAAACCTTGTATTCTATATTGCACTAATATACTTGTAAATACAAATCCATAATACTACATACTTATATATATACATTTATATATATTTGTTATTTGCATGATATGGCATTACTGTAACCACATATAAATATATATATCCCAAGGTATAGTGTATATCATTCATATATGTATGTATGTAGTATTATCAATACATGCATATATACATATATATAAATACAATATTAGACACATATGTATTTTTCTTTATCGATGAGTAAATACACAAAGTGTGTATGTACATACATATATTATAAACGTGCAATCCACATTCTTATGCATATTATATAATCATATGCTTGAGTTTTCGTTTTAAACATATATACATGCATACATTCGATGTATATATACTTATCAACATAGATACGTACATACACTTACAAGTAAGGTCTCATAAGCTTCAAAACACATATATTCCTATTCCCATTGAAATGCCTATTCAACAAGTGCATACATACACACACACACACATATATACATATAGTTGATTCCTCATGTATGTACCTTTGTGAGTATTTCTACTTACATAAATGTGCATTTTCTAATGCTCTCATACACGGGTCCATGTATATGTATATATATATATATATATGTCCATATACATGCTACAATTTACATTCATATGTAACGACGTAAAGGTAACCATTCATAAATCCCAAAGACTCAACCCAAAGCACAATCAACACAATAACATAAGGAAGGACTCATAAGTTTCAAATAGATAAACATCACCCAAGCATGCATTCAATAGTAAGCAAGACCCTTACTAATGCAGACACATCAAACTAAGGATGACTTAACTGCTTCTCATATAATAACCTGACTCAAGCAATCTATTGTGAGTGTGTGAATAAGCTCAGATAGGTTACGTTACTGGTTACCCAACCAAGATCTTCTCCTAAGTGATACTTCCACTCCACTTGGAGGAATGCACATTTACCTGCAACCACTAACACATGCTCTCGACAGTTAGTTGTTCACAAAATATGCACTTCACATAATACATCTCCATAGTTAGAATATTAATTCAATGACCATCCATTTCACACATATGCATTTCTTCATTAAATGAAATAATTTTCATTCATAATGTATTAATAACAAAGTGCAAGCATATTTTATTCACCATCAAAATACAAATTACATTCATATTTACCCTACATAGTAATAGTAAATAGTAATTACACAATTTGGGGTGTAACACTTTTATTTCTAGATTCTTCTTGTCCATTTCCTTATGGATGATAAGGAGATGAATATGTTACAAAGATCCCATATTGTGAGAAAATATCAAAAAAAAATTGAGACCTAAAACACATCACATTATCAGCAACAATTTTTTATGGCATATCGAATATGGCAACTATGGTTTTGAGAAAAAGCTCAAGCACCACCTTTGAGGTTGCATTTCTTGTAGGGATTTCCTCCACCCACTTAGTGAAATAATAATTTTCTACCGATATCCCTTTGTAATTGTTGCTATATTTCTATGTTATTTCCCCTATAAAATCTCTCACTACTAGAATAAAGAATCTACTAAAATTTTAGTGAGGGGGAATGCACCTACAAACATCAACTTACCAAAAAATATTTGACAAGCATCAAAACCTTTAACAAAATTTACCACATCCTCCAATAATATTGGCCACCAATAACCTACTCTCATAATCTTATGATCAATGATCTTTTACATGAAATTTCCACTACACAACCCTTGGTGATATTACTCAATAACCTTGGTAGACTGATGTTCATCAAAACATCTCAAGAGTATAACATCAATGTTCTTGCACATTAATTAACCCTCAAGCAACACACACCTTTAAGATTCAAGCTTTAATGCCCTCATTTGTTTATCATTCATCTCTAGTGGACAAATTATTTTTTCTAAATAAAATATAATGTCTTATACCAAGGATAATCCTTCAATTGACATGGAAGAGATGATGGATCAAAGCTCATATGATAGACCTTAGCAGCATTTAAATTTTCCTTAGCCTTTAATTTTTCTAGGCCCTACCCTCTAACTAGCTTGGTTGTCTTTACCTCCATGTCATACTCTTGGATATTGTTGATCCATTTGAACATTTTTCTTGATGCCTCTTGTCGCATAAAAATATCCCTAACAACTCTGTGTGGTACAAAAGTGGTGATATTGGCTTCAATAACATATGATATGAAATTGTTTACTACCTTCACAAGAGCATAGGAATGATTTTCCATGATGGAATGATTCAATTCAACATCCCTTAAGGAATTTTTGAAGAAAGATATTGGTTTCTCATATCCTTCATCATTCTTTTGTAAAAAAACAATAACAATAGTATAAAATGAGGTAAAGTAAAATAATTGAGAAGGCAATAAATAATATGGGCTTTCTAACACTGGTTCCTTCTTGAGTGCATCCTTTATTTCCACAAAGGAATCAATTTATTCCTTATCCCAACCTAAATAGTTTCCCTTCTTTAAAACCTTGGAAATGGCCTTTTTTTATCAACAAAGTTAGGAACAAACCTCCTAACAAAATTTATATGTCTAAAGAAGGATTGAATTGGCTTGACTAACTTGGGTTGTGGAATGAGGTCAATTTCTTTAAACATTCTAGATAAATCCTCACCCCCTCCTTAGACACAATATGTCCAAGGATCTTGCCCTCTTTCACACTAAAAATAGTTTCTTGGGATTCAAAGATATCTCATATTTTGGACACCTTTGGAAGATCAACTCCAAATTTTTGTAATGATCATTTTAATCCTTGGATTATGTAGTTAGATCATCTTATTACACAACCATGATTTAATTTATAAGTCCTACAAGGAAATATCTATAGCCCTTTGAAATTTAGCATCAATATTCTTCAAACAAAATGGTATTTGAAAATAGATAAATGTTCCCCATGGTGTGATGAAGATCATCTTATGCTACTCAAAGTCCTTGACCATGCCTTGATTATAACTTGAGAATCCATCCATCATTTACATAAGCTTTGACCCTATTACCTACTACAATAAATGGTTCATATAGTATAGTGGATAGTTGTCCTTAAGGGACTTAATATTTAAATTCCTAAAATCAACACATAGTCTAATATCCTGGTTTTTTTATTGGAACAAAGTTTGAAATATATTTTGAGTGTCGAATTGGTTTAATTATGCCACCCTATTTCAACTTCATTAGTTTCTTTTATATTTGGTGGGCAAGGGTGGGGTTAATAGGATTTTTTATTTTATTTGAATATCTTTGTACCAAATTCTAATGGAATGGTATGTTGGAACAAATCCTCTTTATAAACCTTTAACTCATCATATGACCAAGCAAAATATTTCTTACACCTTCTTAATAACACTATTAGCATTTTCTTCTCTACTAGTTTCAGTATTCTACTAATGTAAATCATCTCGGGAGCCGATTCAATTCCCAAGTTTATACCTTTTATGTCCTCTTCACTAACAAGATTACTTCTTGTCTTATAACAATCGACACTAACAAAAATTATTTCTAGTGCAATGAGACCTCTTGGAAAGGTATTTTGTTTTGAGATCAATAATTTATAAAAATATTTTCCTTAACGTCTTCATCCTTCTCCACCATGGGCTTCCAAACAATGATTTGGATCTCAAGATGATCGATACAATTAAAGAACTCATATATCTACTAATCATCATTGAAGACCTACCAATTGTAATTTTTTTCCCAAATACTAGGCATGCTAAGAATTTCTACACCATGCCTACATTGAGGGGAAGTAGTAGAAGCATCAAATTTTGAAGCTAATATAGCAATAACATCATCTATAACATTATTATCGCATTCTACCAACTTGATGGTGAAATCATCAAATGCTTCAATAGTATCCCACACAATATTCCCATGCATTCTCAATCTCTTTTCTTATAGCACAATTTCCCCTAACTTAAGACACCATAATTTCTAAAACACCATGAGTTATAAGGCAATTGATCACATACCTAGAAGCCACATTTAAACCAGGTACCATAGCTTCATACTCAACTACATTGTTGGTGCATTCAAATTTCAACTTGAATATAAACTTATAATTCTTTCCCTCTAGGATACTAATACAACTCCTGCATCATTACCTTCTCTTGAACATACACCATCAAAATGCATGTTCCAAATGCATCAACCCATAAGTATTGATGTGGAGGAATTATGTGAAGTTGTACATTTTCTAAAATTCATCATCATAATACCCCACAAAGCAATCTAGTTCCACATAAAAATAGAAAACTTCATTCTTTACCTCATCTAGATTCTCTACAATGTGCAACATTTTCTTTCCCCTATGTAATTTGATCTCTTTCATGCATCAATATAGTCCAACATAGGAAAAGTGCATCTAAACACCACCACCAATGGAAGCTACCCACTTCTTGGATAGTAGCATACCCATTTTAGCTAAATAATCAACCATGATAACATCCATTAAAAAGACCTTACTGGGATATGCAACAAGTTTCACCTCAAAATCATTGACTATTCCAATTACTTTTACTTCCCAAGAATCTATGGAAAAAATCCATATGAATTTGTAATATGTAATCCAAGTTGGTTCATGAATTCTTATGGCATCACATTGACAGATGCCCTAGAATCTTACAATTTTGTACTAGCCAACCATTAATCAACAAAGAAGTGTAAAATGGATCAATTACTTGTTTTCAATTTATAGATATGGTTCCCAAATATATCATAGGCATATCCTAGATTTTGGTTTCATCACTACCATCTTGAGGAACATCAATATATTCATTAGGATGATCATAGATAGTAGGGGTAGTAAGTTACAACAACACCCTTTCTCTATGTTTATGGACCCTTAAGAATTCATTGACAAGAACTTGGACATTTAACTCACTCAATTCTTGAACCATATCAATTGGCTGGTATGCATGCAAAGGGAATTACTTAATCATGACCTATAGTGACTATTTTTTTTGATTGCACATTCAACTCCTTTACTCATCTTATGATTTTTATTAGTTGTTTCATTGCCCAACTCTTGTTTGGAATTTTCAATGTTTCCTTTAGTGACATCAACAACCTTTTTCATTGGGACATACCTTTGCTTCAAGGCTGCATTTGGCATATGCACCTTCTTTCTATTTGGTGGCTTCCTTGTAGTTTTATTCGCATTTCTTTCTACATTATATTCCTTTTTTTTCCTTTTTTTATCTATGTAGATGAAACATCCAAAACAACCACACCTTCAACTTGGTCTTTGGCACCTACTTGCATGTTCCTTAGCTGGAAATCACTTTTCACTTGCAAGAAAATAACCTTGGTAATAGACTTGATGTCCTCATTAGAAGGCTTCACTTTCTTAACATGCTTACTCATTTGTTCCTTGAGTTGATTGAAATATTTGTTTAGTATCTCATAGGGAATATGATGGTTATTATGATCATATTAAAATAATTCATCACCCTCATATGCATCCAACTAGTCCATGTTGGTATCAACATAGTACTCAGGTGTATATGATGCTCTTGGAATCCTTCTTCCTCATCAAGTGCAACAACAATAGCACACTTGAATTGATCATAATACAAGTAACATATATCACACCAAAATGAATCTTGCTGAAGATTAATGTGATCCTTCCTGAAGAGATTACGGGTGTTCCTGTCTTGGTATCCTTGGTTTGTATTCCTTGGTACTACCTATTTATCATTTTCTCTAGGCCTCTTAGAGCAATCATAATAATAAGGTTTTCTATGCAAATTTTAACCCTCATTAAAATGTGTATTAGTAGCTTTCAAAGGGTTACCTTTCTCATTCATTGTAACCTTGTATGAGAGCTCCTTCATGAATCCTATCAACTTGTTTAGTTTGTCCTTCACAATGAGGGGATTTATAGAAGTTGATGCACCTAGTTTTTGAAATTTGACATCAACTCTTTTGTTGTCTTTACCAAATTCCCTCAAGTTTCTCTCTATGTTGGAAACCATGGCATAAACTTCTCTCAATATTTGAGGGTTCTTGTCCCTCAAGCAATATCCCAATTTTGAATCAAAATATCCACAGTAAAGAACAAGGAACATAGGTTTATTTGGCATTACTTGGGAGACACTTCTCTCATTGTCATAATGAACCTATTATTGAAATCAAAAACCATTTCATTAACCAATTTCTTGATAGTAGCGAGCCCATGTATTTTTAATTTTGGATCTACTCTTTCACCATACTATAGTTTGAAAATATCATAAATTTATCCCATGAGTCCATGCTACTATCTGGTGAGATTCTACACCATTCTTTGGGGCTCTCCTTTAGTAAGTGCATAAATAATTTCATCACGAAATCTTCATTATTGATTTTATATTCATCTGTAACATCAATGAAGTGTCTCAAGTGGTCCTCACTATTGAAAGCATTGTTACCTTAAAATTTTGGAAAATTTCCCAATCTCATTTGGAATGGGATTAGCATAACCTGGAGTGCCATAAAATTCCATTTTTTTTATATCTTTCAAACCCTAATAGTTGTCTCAGTGGAAAAAATCTCTAAGATTATCTTAAAGGGTTAATACCATATCTTATCCTATATTTTTTTTGTTGGGGAGGCTGCTAATTCTATTACACATTAGGTACTTACTGATTTTTAATAACTTATGCAACATTCTGATTTACATTCTATTGTTGAGAAAATTGAGCATTCCCTAAATCAATATGTACTTCTATCTCACATTAGTTGTCTTTGAGGTGGTTAATAAGATATATATGGTGATATAATTAACTTTCTTATGCTCTTTTTTTATTGAGTAGCTAGATCAAAATCATGGAACACAATTTCCATTTCTTGTTAAATTCCCTGAGATGAAGTAAGATAATTGTTATGTTGGTTTTCTCTTTGATTTCTTAAAAATAGAGGTAGAGGTAAATTCATCTATATATTTTTTTCTTACAAATTTTTAGATCAATCCATTTTTATTATATCAACATTTGTCCCAATTCTAGGTCCATCATAATCATGCCTAATGGCTTTCCTACTAGTTATGATCCTGTTTTCAATTGAATCATTTGGTGTATACTGATCATAATATTTTGATGCACCTCCTCAACTTGAAGTACCTATTTTTTTTGTACTTTGATAATTATGTAAAGATTCAACATGTACCTAAATTCTTAGCCTTCCATGGTTCCTGTTATCTCCTCAAATTAGAGGAAATTATATTAGGCATAATTTCCTAAATTTTAGATTATTGATTTCTTTCTATACTTATCTTCTATCTCTTGAAATTAACTTTTGGATTTTCCTTAAAAAAGTCACCACTCCTTAAAAGGAGCAAATAATTTGGCTCAATTTTTTTATGATTATACCAACCAATACCATTCTTCCTAGTTGCACTATTGTTATTGATTAATCAGGGTCTCTAAATTAAATCTTGATTTATACTCTCCCTAACAATGGTTCCAATTAATTAGTGGTCTATGTTATATAGGTCACGAGTCCCTAAGGTTAGGTAGTCTTCTAGGTGCCAATGGTGTCAAATCTAGGAAGAATACCCACAAAACTTATGTTCATGTTGCAAACATAAGGACCAATGATTGAGGTGAATAAAACCTCCTTCTCTTCTAGTTTTACAAGAACAAGGCGGTTTCCCTAAGGTGCTGGATTTATTAATGAAACTTTGAGTGAACACTTTCTTACAATAAACCCTACCCACTACACAGTTTATCCCAATATTAGTGGCATATGTGTTGGTTTGGACATACAAGGATTATGCACCTCTAATAGAAGAAAACTTAGATCAAACATGTGATTTAATGAAAAATAATGTATATCCCCTTACAATTTGTATATCTTTAATACCTAAAAGTTATAAAACTACATTACCACAACTAAAAATAAAATGAAATTAAATATAAATTTTTAGGTGTGGGTGATGAGAAATGGAGTTCATATAAAATTAGTGCGAATTCTAGAAGGTCTATAGAGTCATGAGTTCATTCAAACATGTAACTAGCTATAGTTTTAAAAGGGAAACCCTAATGAAGATTCCATCAAAGACTAGATTCCACTAAAAGAATATACAAACTAGGTTCTATATGCACATTCAATGAAATAACTAATTTTTTAGAATATTAGAAGAGTGTACTTAATTCAATCCAAAGAAAAACCTAAAACTTTCCTCTATTGTTTGTGAAGAAACATCCTATAAAATCTTTTAAAAGTTTTTACAACTTTATAACTAGCTAACTGATCATAGACAAGTCCAAAAATAAACATAGTTCCAATAGGTACACTCAAGCAATGTTGATTCTACACTCTAAATTATTTCTTCAGATATTAAAAAATGTTAGTTTCACATTTGGGATGAACATAGATAGTCAAATTATAATAAAGTTTCCTTTTTTCCTATCATTGGAATTGAAACCCTAGCCATGTGCAATATCGTTCTTGTTCTATGTTCTTCTCCATCTATTTTCCCATACTTGCAAAATGGAAACCAAAGTAGATATACCCACAACATGGAAACATGTAAGTTGTCAGAAGCCCATGACATAGAAGGAAACCCTATCTATGACGTCTTCTAATGCTTAGTTAACAAGTGTCCTTTGTAAATCTGATTGGACCACCAAGAGGCATGAAAGAATATTTTTATGACCCATGCCATACTTAAGCATTGATGGTTCATGGGTTTGAGTGGAAGAATGAGTGAAAACACCCACAAAATCTACTAAAATCACATCTTCGAGGTGATTTTTTGGATAAAAAGAGTGTTTGTAAATAATAACTGAGGTAAGGGCATCAATTTTCTTCTTGGATCCATGCAAAAATATATTTAAATCCTTTCAAAATATTCCTAGGGTCAAAATTTGATAGTTGTAGGTACTAATGTCATTGTAGAGTGGTAGGTGGAAGATTTCATGCCTTCTAGAGCTTCTTATAGCTTATTGACAAGGTATTGGCTCATCGCTTTCCCCTTTGAAAATTTTGACTTAGTATGTGGGAATTAAAACCTCCAATTCCCTGCCAACATATAGCCATCAAACATCGAGCCTCAAGCCTCCTTTATACTAGTACCATTTACCAATGTGATGAGAGCATGAGATAGCTTGATAGTATGGAAAAATAAACACAATGGAAAAATGAAATATGTCATATTTTTTGGGAGAGGGTAAATTGGGAGGGAGTTCTTAGAAGGGATGAGGGAGATGGGGAAGATCAACAAGGGAGTCTCGATGAAGGAAAGATTTTTGGAAAGTTGGGAGTTGAAAAGAAGCTTGCTTTGGTACCATGTTAAGGGGAAGACTAAAATTTTGGTAGGTTACTTAGAGGAATTAGAGTAAAATCACACTTTTATGGGAATGAATGTGAGCTTTCCAAGAAGATAAACCTCACAAATGTAATGAAGATAAGATATCAACATTAAGAGACTTAGTGAATGTCTCAAGGATCGAAGAAGTGGGGCAATGAGAAAAAAGGGATGTGAATAAAGGGTAAATTAAAGCCTTGAGACATAAAAACAAGGAATTAGGTAAGATTTTAATAGGGCTATAGCAAATTTTTAGAACATAGGTGGTTGGAGGAGAGGGGTGTTAGAAAAGGGAATGACCAAAGGTCCAACCCTGATGATGAGTCTAACAAAGGGGGTGGATGGAAGAAGAAGTTTGGAAGTTATAGAGTCGGGCTTCAGGGGTCAAGAAAAATCCATACCACATTCTGAAAATAGTATGAGGGTAAGGGAAACCTTGATGGCCTTGTTCATTTTTGGGCTTGTAGATGCAAACTAATATGTTATGGACTTGGTAAATTTTACACAATTCAGGGGTGTACCAAACTAAACAGTCCTCTTAACATTGGAGGCCTACATTAAATTATCGACCAAGGTGCGTAAACTTACAATGGCACTCCACTATATGTGTCCTCGTAGGCTTGTATTGACCTAAATTACTTCACTCTAAATTATTCAAACTATTCTACTTTGCTGGAATTAACAAAATTGTAAAAATAGTGGAAGCAGTTTGCAGAACCTAGTGGCTACGAGTACCTACAGTGTAAACTATAGGTGTCTGCTAAAAATATATGAATGCAAAATCAATCTGAAACTATTTAAAATGATGAGATGATCAATCCTAATCTCCAGAGAACCATTCTCTATCTTTGTTCATGAAAAAACAAAACTTCTAACTTAACCATAAAACATTTACTCATAATGCACGTATAAGATAAAGAAAACATAATTAATGAAAGCATATAAATAATTGAAATGTAAGTGAAGTGATGAACAGTACCTAAGTAGCCAACTCAGAAGACTGCTTCACTTGACTAAAAAACCAGATCTAATTCATATTCTCATACATCCATGAGTCATACAATTCCATTCATTATACAACACCAGACATCAAACATAATCCTTCTTTAGATTTTATTCCATAACTTCATTATAACATGTCTCTAATCAACTGAAAAACTACTAACTATTGGGAGTTTGTAACAAAATCAACTAACTAATCTATGAGCTCATCACCCGACTTTATACAAAATGGGGAGAGTTTTATTCGAACTTCCAACTAACTAACTAACAACAATCATAAATCTCACTCCTAGATATGAGGAGGTGAAATAATGATTTGACTGATTCTTCTAACTAGAAAAATAACTAGAAAAAGAGACCTATTCAGATAAAAATAGCTTGCATGTGAAACACATGGATAACTGTCCAATATTTAAGAACAGATATCTTCCAACATTTATTATTCTATAATGACCACATTCAGCTCCATAGTTCCCTTCACTTGATCAGCTCGAACTCATTAATTCCCTACTCTACAACTCGGTACTTGCTATAAATACTCCTTCCTTGTCATCGTGTGTTAAGTTGCAAAAGAGTTTAGCCCATCCAACACACATATATATAGCTAACTACCATAATCAAATCATAGCATCCATTCACATACATATATATTCATATTAAATCCATGCAATTATACGAATAATTCACCATATTTCATTTTCACAAAATGGGTTCAAGGTGGCAAGGTATGCATAATAGGATAACATACTATGGGGATATTGTCTGAGAGATACTTCAAAAACATAAGTGTCTTAAAAGTATACAAAAAGCAATAAAAAGATGTTAATAACCAGACTCATTAGGGCTCACATTTTAAAATATTTAATTTTGGAAATCAAGTTGTCAATTTCTAAAATTTATCATTTATTAGGGAAAATCCTTAATGATCTCCATTTTTTTTTTGTGTTCAAAACATGAAATTCCAGATTTATCATCCACTGGGAAAAATCCCTGATGAGTGCATGTTTTTGGAATTTGAAGTAGAAATTATAAATTTAGCATCATTGGGGAGTAACACCAATGAGAGCCAAAAAGTGTGGCATTTGAAGCATGGAATTCCTAATTTTGCATCCATCAAAGAAAATCCTTGATGAGAACCAATTTTTCTTTTTTGCATTCTAGGTAGAGAATTCTTGATTTGACATCCATCGGGGAAATCCCTTACTAAAAAAATATAGTTCAAAATTGGAATCTACATAAGCAAATCCTTAATGAAAATCATATTTAAAAAACAATCCAAGGGTGCCTAATTTCTTCTACACACCAAAATAACATTTGTTTTCTTCAAAAAATGATGATAAAAATAAAGGAAATAAGGTGTCCAAGTTAGTATATGAACTCAAGTGAAGATTGGAAGGAAATAAAGTGAAATAAAGGACAAACAGTGATGAATATGATCCCTTCATTCAAAATGATGCCCAAGCCAAGATTAAGGATCAATTAAACCAAATTAAAGACAAAATTAGAAAATCATAGCTCTTGATTTAGATGGATGCTCAAGATTAGAATGAAAATGGAAATTATTTTCAAAGGACAAGGATAAAATTTCTTTCAAAGAAATTATTTTTATTATTTTTGAAGCTTCAATAAGTTGTAGCTAGAAAATTATAAATATGTCATTTACATATACAATGTAATAAAATTTGATGCTAGAATTACACTACAAAATTTGTCATTACATAGTTAAAGTCAAGTAATTATGTAATGTTTAATGAATGAACTTATGTAAGTGAATGTAAATGTGCTACAAAATCTTGGGTGGATATTTTTCAGCTATTTGTAATTCCATGGGTTTGAATTGAATCAAAAAATCTTGTCAAAATTCATTTTAATATTCATTTCTTATCAAAGTGATAACTTTATGTATTCCTTTGACAACTTATTTCAAGAAATCTTGTGATGTTCTTTCATTCTATCATTTCTTGTGTTAATTCTAACAGATTGATCTCTAGTTTATCTAATAAATGGTATTTTTTTATGCTTTTTATATCAAAACCTTGTTTATGGATGAACTTTTTTTTTAACTAATAGGATGCTACATTTGTTCAAGCTTGAGTTTTTAAATTAAAAAATATTACTATATCTTAGGATATCAATAGTTTAGTGTTGCATCCAAGACAAAAAAATTCAAAGTAATATTTTATATTAAATTCAAAACTCCCATTGAGGTTTTGTTAGTTTGAGTTTGGTTAGATATTAAGGAGCTTTCCCTTCTAATTTGAAGAATAGTTTTACTATATTCATTATTTTGTTTTGCTTTGTCACAAAAGTGATAAATTAGAACATCAACAATCCTAATCCACTAAAGGGGATTCCTTCCATTTCTTCTAAATCCTTCTAAATAGATAAAAGGAATCCAAAAAAATCCTTTAGGTAATCCTTCCTTGGAAGCTCTATGTTTTATCATTCAAGTTTTTAATCCTTTAATTTCTTTGAGGTAAGAAAATATTTGAAGTGAATTGAATCAATGAAAAGCTTGGAAATGCACATCTAAATTGATAAAATCATTTCAAAGTAAATGGAGTGATTTAAAGAAAAACTTTAAATAAGAATATTTTTTAATTTAAAATAGCAAGCATATGATAAATTTTAATTAAAAAAAATTAAGCTAAATATTTCTTAAAAAACTAAATGTGCTCTATTTTACTTACAACATTTCTTCTATAGAGACAAATTTGTAATTCACAAACTAGATAAACTAATTAAAATAAATCTACTATAAGAAAATAGGAAATTCAACACCTAGGACTCAAATTGTCTACAATGAAGGGTAAGCTTAAATGGTGACAATATGTCCTTAGCAATCCAACAACATCCTTTTCCTTTATCCTTCAATAGTGGTAACTATCTCTAAATAAAAAGAGATAGGAAAACTAAATTTTAATTCCTAAATAAAGAAAATACTATGGATTCTAGAGATTGAACAATGACATGCAAGGAATTTTGAAAATATTTAGCACAAATCTTAGAGGTCTCCAATTCACAATAATGTCTTCTTGGCTACAAAATTTGGACCCTCTAGTTAACTAAAAGAGAGTTATTAGTAGATATGAGGTAAATTGGGGGTGATTTGAGGTAAAGGATACTTTTGTAATAAAAAAATGAATTAAATTGAAGCTAAAAACTAACACAAAATTATAGAAATGTGATAAAACATGCATATAAATAGGAGTGATGCATTCATAACTTTGATAAAATGTTCATTTCCTTAGGAAAAGTGGAGAACTCATCATTGTATGTAGAAAAATTAACTTTTGTATAGGATGAGAACATAAACAATTAGTATCCATATAAATAGGAGTGATGCATTCATAACTTTGATAAAATGTTCATTTCTTTAGGAAGAGTGGAGAACTCATCATTGTATGTAGAAAAATTAACTTTTGTATAGGATGAGAACATAAAAAATTAGTGAATAAAAAAGGCAACTAAGAACATTATATGGATGGTCTTAAGAGGTTAGCATGGTACTTTAGCTTTGAGATATTAGTTTAAGACCATATTATTTTATATTTTATGCCACATAGGGTCATGAGTTGGATTGTCAAATCATATCAAAGTTGTTTTGAAGTTCCATTTGGGCACTTACATATTTCCCTATCAATAAAATAATTATATAATACTTGGTGGGTGTTGCTTCCCAAAATGTGGCATAAGAAACTCAATTACTTACTTGAACTTACGTTTGGCTTAATGTCTCACATCTATACTTTAAAATTGAGGTAAATGGTTAGTTGCAAGATAATTATATTTATAATTAGAGTCAAAACACTAAAATAAATATGGATACTTATCATTATCATAAGGTTAGAAATACTACTTGAGTGTGTGCCTCCCATGTCCATCTAATACCTACAGAATAGACATCCAACATGACTCAAGTGTATTTTGCAAGAAAAATTAGATAAAATATTTTATAAAATTAAGGATGAGAGTATTTACCATCTATACAAGGTTATACCAGAAATCTTGGTTACTCCATGTCAACTACTTGCATGATAAATGGTGCTCTATAATGGATTAATACCTCATATTTAGTTTTTTTAAATTTTATATATTTTTATACATTTTTTTGTTACTATTTGAGTTTTAAGGTATAGAAGGAATTCATTGCATTAGAAAAACTCACCACTTTTATAAATAAAGGTTCAACATTGAAAAACTAAGTTTTCCCTAAGATGGGGTGAATGGGTGTCATTCACCTATCGGTATTCGTGGTGAACTCTTTCAATTTGGGAAATATTTAAAATTTAATGATGATTTAATTATTTTAGAAGCTTTGGACTTGGATTGGGTTGTATTCTAGCTTATTCTAGGGCTCTTCCATGTGATGGAGTGAATCTTAGGATAAGGATAAAATCTTGGGGATCTTGTATTCATTTCCAATACTAAGAGAGTGTAGTTAACTCAAGTTAACTTTGCTCATGTATCCAAAATTTGAGTAGTTTCTCCTTATAGTCATTTTTTGTTTGAAAATTTCATAGAGCATAGAACAAAACACCTTCTAGCTCCCCATATTGGTGGTAAGTGGACCGTCATCCTTGATGATGTGTATAGGAATTCAAACTCTTAGTTGTAGGGAATAGATTTACATTAAACTATGCTTAGAGTAGTAGGCATAGGTTAGATTGAGTTTCTCACTTTTGGGGCACACATCTTGTAACTAGTGCTTGGAAGGGAGTTTAGAATATATCTATTCTTATATTAGGCATTCTAACTATTTAAAAGGTAGTTATAGGCCTCAATACCACTAAACTCTTTGACAACAAGGGGACCCACATTCTCTTAAATTATGTGGTCCTCCATTATGCAATAAATTATCTTTAGTCCTCTTTTATGGGATGTGGGCATCCTTTCATATATCCATAAATATTTATATTAGATTTCTCAATTAAGGTATTTATCCATCAATCACGTCTTCTTATTCATGGGGTGGATCCTAGATCCTATCATTCATTTTTAAAGTAAACCTATTTAAAATCATGTAGTGTCTCATGTAACAAGGTGGGATCAAGAATTTTAAGGTATTATCTATCAAAAACATCATTTATATCATAATATAGTGATGAGAGGTCTATGTCCTAGAGACTATGTTGTTCAATACATTTTCTATGTGATCCATTAATTAATAGATTAGAGGGGAGGGATTGAGATACTTCCAATTGATAGTTCAAAGAGTTGTCCCTTATGAATTTTCCCTTCATGCCACCAATATATAGGATCTTTCAAGAGGCTAGGTTTAGAATATTAAGATAGGATTGATGTAAAAAATTTACCCTTATGGTCCCTAATTTTAGGATGGTGTGAGTGACAATAGGATAGACCTTAGTAGCACAATCCTCAATAGGAAAACCACTGATAATACAAGCCCTAATAGGAAAATACCTAGTAGCACAAGCCAAGTTATAGGACTAATTTTAGGATGGTATGAGTGACAATAGGATAGGCCTTAGTAGCACGATCCTCAATAGAAAAAGCACCAATAGTACAAACCCCAATAAGAAAATTCCTAGTAGCACAACCCAAGTTATAGGAGGAGGTCAAGCAAGAGGAGGTGGGATGAGAGTGTTGGGAAATAGAGTTAATTTCCAAAATTAATCCTAAGAAGAGAATCATGTAGCTTTACACATAGATAAAATTTTCAACAACTTATAAAACCCACTTTTATAAATTAAAAAAAAATGGGGGAAAAAAGATAAGAAGAATAAAAAGTACATCCACAAATAAATGAGGGGAAAATATGAATTTAGAAAAATCATTTGAGGTAAAAAAACCATACTCTTTAAACATCGTGAAACCCTAGTATTAATCTAGTAACAATAAGGTGAAGATATCAGATTTCCAGAATCCATATTGTATTTGATTCAAAAATAATAAGATTATAATATAAAATATTGGTTTTAATATGGATAACAACACCCATCTCTAAACCTTATTTTTTTATCTTGTAACACATGTAGTAGCCTCCTACTTCAGAAACCTATCATAAATCACATATGAAACTACACATCCATAACCATATTACATATTAGAATTAATAAGAAGACTCCATTTTATAGAGTTTTAGCTTGAATAATAGCACCAATGTTACTCAAAACCCATGAAGGAAACCATGTAACTCTTCCCAATTATCAACATGTATATAGTATTTACATGAAGTATCCACCCACCTCCTTATTACCATCATGCAATAAAATATTCTTGTGACTCTTTACCTCCCTAAAATGAAGTGCTATTTTCTCAATGGACTAGTCAACCCATTAAATGCTCTTACAAAGCATCATAGAATATATCATAAGGGTAAAAGGGTTTCATAAGCAATTTATAACTATCGTGCAAATATCTTACAATGTCATAACCAATATTCAAAGTGTCTAAAGAGTGTCATAGCCTTCTCTCATGTAATCTATTCCCAATTCCAAGAGGTTGCTAATATTAAATAATAGTAATATGTTATTGTTTTGCCTAATTTCTATAACATCAAATATTATAACCATAAATAATAAACTATTACAACTTAATTTCTTGTGAATTTATAAGGTTTATATATCTTATGTTCAACATTCACCCTCATGATATTTATATTTTGATAACATAATAGGGATAGATAAAATCAAGTTCACTGCACAAAGAACTCACATAGTTAAGAAACCATGAAGATTCATTGGTCAAACCAACATACCCATGTAGTCCAACTTCATAATTCTATAAACATATATGACAAAAAGTGAAAGATAAAATACATCAAATCACATTATACTACTATTCTCCAACTTTAAAATAAATTTTCCATCCTTGTATAAAACCAATCACTTCTTTTCAACTCAACTCTACATGCAACACTTACACTAAAAGAGCCCACCAAAGAAAAGTGATCAATGAACGAACCTAAGGGGAAAAAGTACTAAAATCAATACCAATGTTCCCACTAAAAAGCTAAAAAAACATGGCAATTTAATTTTAAATATCCACATAAGGAGATACAATGCAACATATACAAAACTAAGACCTTAATGCTTATACAACTCCAAATGAAAACTTGCATCAAATAGTTATACACAAGAAAAATAACCAATTTATCAAATTAAGAAACACAAAAACACCAAAATAATAGTCAAGGTTCCCACTACAAGATGAATTAGACTCCCAAAAATCAATCATGACCACATGATCTCATATCTATCTAAAACCAATAGATGACAAAAACCTTGCTATATTATGCCACTAATCCAAAGTACCATCCAAGACCATCATTTGACATTAATAGTAAAAAATCCTAAAAATAGAGAAAGGAGAACTTAAAACTAAAAGCTTCAACTACACAACAAAACTTAGCATGACCCAAAATTTTCAACAACTTCACTAAACATGAATTCAAAACGTCCTTTATTGATAAACACTATAATTATCACAATTCCCACTACTTGTACATAATAGTAACCAAGATTTATTCATGACACTAACATCAACCATTAAAATAAATCTATATCACTCCTACACTCCCATTGAAAGTGATATTAGGTCTATAAAGGCATCAAAATAAATCACACACTTCCTAAAATATAAAGAGACACATGGACCTAACACAACCAAATAAATCCTTATGTTATTTAATAAGATATATCAAAAGTGAAAGTAGAACCACCATCTCCAAACCAAGAAGAATAAGTTGTAACAATTGACTATCTTTCTACATAAAACTTACACAACAATCTATGACTAAATATTCTCATACATGTTCAATATAATAGATACAACTCATAACAAAAACAAAAACAAAACAAAACTATTAGAAAAAAATACTACTACAACTAAAAAAAAAAATTCACTCTAGGATGACCTTAAATCCAATAGATGTTCTATGAATAGGATTGGTGTAAATTAGCTACAAGTTTTCTTTATAAGAGTTTCAAATATTATACAACTTATAATCTTTCTCAAATGAAGGCCACATCAAGAAACATGAAGAAACCTCGACATAATATAGAAACACAAAATTAAAAAGATAAAACCACATTACCCAATAATTAAACATATTCTAAACTATTTCTTCCATATTAAGGGTTTCCATATATATAACATATACATCCATAAATTTCAAACCAAAATATTTAAAATTAAAACATGTCAACCAAAAACAAAAATGTGGTTTCTTATGAAACTATATTCCTTTCACAAAAATCCATCATAATAATATACATAATACTTCCTACCTACATATATGTACAATATGTACTCACAAAAATAAATTTAGCTACCATGTAATCATAAAACAAATGATTCCAAAATTTAATTACCATAAAAGTGTCTTCCATTAAACCAAAACACATCCACAACATTAAATATAATATATTGGAAGAATAAAAAGAAACCCAAGTATCTTGCAATAGTTGGAAAACCTTGCAACTAAACCTTTTCTTCACTACAAATGTCATGCAATGAATAGTCTTCAATCTTTCTTTATTCTACAATATTTCTTTATTATAGAGGTAAGTAAACTTAAGAGTAAAATCAATTACCTATCACCAATATAGAATGTTAATATTTCTTATTTAACTTAATCTTTCAATAGAAATGCCCTTGAAAATTTAGCACTATTTATTACATAAAATCTATCCAATGAGATTTTCCACTCATTCATCTTCTCAAACAAGTAACCATATAGTTAGTCTTGAATTCTAAAACTTCCATAATAGTATATTTAAATAATTCCCATGTCATTCTCATAAATTATTTATGGTTATTATATGAAGAAACTCCTCTTTCCTACCAAGCCACAAAATAATAATAGCTATGCAAGCATGTAAAAAACCCTAAATCAAGTTCATGAAATGAAGTCCCATCCACGTATAATGTGATAAATTAAATGAGAATAAATAAATACCAAATATAACATGTGTTCATTTACAATTCAGTCACATCCTAATGTAAATAAGTGTTTTACCAACATAGACCCTTCAAATATAAGTTGAGTTTAACAACAAAATTAGGTATTATTATATCTTGTTTACATATCTCAATAACAAGAAAACTAAAGAGATTAATAATCATTTTTCTATTAATTACATATAAATTTTATTCTACAAAAATAGATTAGATTATGTATATCAACAAATAAATATCATGACATTTCACATAGGTTTATAATTAGGGTTTCTAGCATGTATATCAACTTCCAAAAGACATAGTGTTTCCCATTGAGTTTCTATTTTTTTTATAAGGGTAAATGATTTTGACCCGGATCTATGAGCCATTGAGGTCACAAACAAGGGGCCTCATCCCTAATATAAATTCTCAACAATCACCCCAATGGGGTTTGAACCTTGATGGCAATAATAACACAATTTAACCATCACACCATGCCACTATTGACAAACTGAGTTTCTATTTTATCTCTTGAGGATTTTACCATTATTTCTATCCATAGATCCAATTTTCATTGCTCGCCCATATGATTCATTTACAACCAAAAACTAACACCCCATGAAATGTTCCCCCTCTTTACAAAATCAATTGGCCAATGATAACAAGGAAAAGACAATGATGATCAAATATAAAATTTTCACAGTTGTAACTAAAATGAAAACATCTTAAAACTAACATAATATTCCTATATAAGTTAAAAAAATAACTAAAATTCCCAAAATTAATATCATCTATCATGAAAAAATAGATTTGCATCACTACCCAAAACTCCCACTACAAGATTTGGGACATTTTGGGTATAGTGATAAATAACCTTCAAACTTGTTCATTATCCATTATACATGTGTAATCTAAAATTTATTAAAAATATATAAACTAAAATAATATAACCATCTCCAAAAAAAACTTAGATTATATCAAGGATTAAAAAATTAGGTCATTCCTTCATGCATTTATAGAAAAACAAAATGAGAGTAAAGATAAGAATAGAAAGTACATCCACCAAGAAATGACATAAGATGTAAGCAAGAAAAACCCTTTCAAGTGAAAATTCCACCATCCAAACACCATAAAATCTTATAAATTAATCCCATAACAATAATGTTACGATAAAAAGTACCACTTTCAATATGTAGATCAATACACATCTCTAAACCCTTTATCTTTTAAGACAACATACAATATATTGCTCCTTTGGAAACCTCTCACATCTCACATATACAACCACACATATGTAGCCATATTAAATATTAAAATGAAGAGAAATAATAATACAATATTATACCATCTATAATCTATATTGGAATTTTGATAGAATTCTATTATAATAATCCTCCTAAACATTGTCCTCTATAAAGCTACAATCCTAAGCCTTCAGTTTATAATTTTTGGCTTAAACAATACCACCAATGGTATTAAAAATCATGAAGCAAACCATATTATAGTCATCCTAATTTTCAACATGCATGGAGGAGTTAAATTTTAGAGTTACACATCTCTTTAAAGCCATTATGAAATAAAATATGCATATGAATCTTCACCTCCTCAAAATGGAGCACCATTTTCCTAGTGGTCTAGTCAATACACTAAATTCTAAAGTATAATGCATCATAGAATTTTTCATAAGTGTACTATTGTGTCATAAGAGGATCCTATCTCTTACACGCCTCTTATAATTTCATAACTAATATTCTAACTATTTGGATGGTTTCATATCCTCCTCATTGAATCCACATCCAATTCCAAGAGGGTGTCGATATTAAATAATAATATTAGCTTTATTATTTTTCCTAGGTTCCATAACATCAAAGTAGTATTAATAGCAGGGTCTTAATACTAGTAGCACCTTACTAGTCAGAGATAGTGATATTGGTGTTGACTACATTCCTAGCTAGGAGGTCTCAATGAGATACCAATGGATTGATTTCACTAGTTTTTTTATCACCCTTCAACTAAGGGGAAAACATCACTAGTGAGATATTTAGGAGGAGATAAAAATTGAGGACAAACCATGAAATAATTTTCCTTAATAGGGACTTCCACCTCTAAGACATAAGAGAGTTATAGGTACAAAACCCTCATGGTAGGAGGGGGGTCCACATAAGTACATTTATTTATTATTTTATGTTTTACTATGGATGTATACATATTTACCTATTATTTTATATATAATATTTATGATGTCATTAGTTTTTTTTATTATGACACATATAACTTTATTTCTTGTAAAAAAATGGTGGAGCTTGGGTGCCAGGGTGGGGTGGTGCTTAGGTTGTGAATAGTGGGTGTTTTGATGGTGGAGGGTTGGTGAATAGGGTTAGTGATGCTGGTGGAGAGGGTGGTGAATGTTTGGGTGGTAAAGAAGATGACAGTCAAGATCTGGATGGGATAGCAAAGGAGAAGGACAAAAAGTATAGAGAGTGTTAGGATAAACCACCTAATGTTGGAGGATCCCCACATGTAGTGGGTTTTGATGAAAGGATAGGGGATGGGAGTCACAAGGCTTTTGTCCCTATATTTGAGGCTCTTTTTTTAGGATCAAGTCAATATGTGGGCCCTAAGGATTCAAGTGGACATTCTTTGAGATTCCAATCAGAGAATGATGTGGGTCCCAAGCAATGGTTATCTCTTTTCAATCCAAAATTGAAAGGAAAAATCTCTTCTTCTTTGGTGAAGGTATCTTTTACCCTTGTTCTAGTGATCTTTCCATTTCTATCCCTAATGGTTTTGTGGAAAAAAGTGTCTCTAAGATGGAGATGAATTTGATCAGGAAGTTTCTAGGTCCAATACCAAATATAGAATTAAGAGAGCCTGGGCTGCCAAGAAATGGAGAATAAAAGGTCAACTAGATATTGCTGCCCTTTAAAAAGGTCTTTTTATCCTTCACATTTTCTTGTGAAGAAAGCCTCTATTATATCCTTGTTGGGGGGTTGTGACCTATCAATAAGTATGCCTTGGCCCTCAAGTGATGGGAGATGGGTTTTGATGCTTCAAAAAACTATTTTAACATGGATTTGATGTGGGTTCATTTTCCTGAATTACCCATGGAATTTTTGGATGAAGAGGTGTTCAAAGGGGTAGCTAGTACCTTTGGAAAACTCATTTCCACTGATATAATGTCTCTCATGAGAAGAAAGATGGTATATGCAAGAATTTGTGTGTGTGTTGAGCAACAAGCTAGTCTTCCCTCCTCAATTTGCATTAAGTCTAAATTAGGGGAATGGAAGCAAATAGTGGAATTTTAAATCATTCCTTTTCCTTACTTTAAATGTAAGAAAATGGGTCAATGTGTGAAATAATATCCTCTCCAAACTCAAAAACCAATTAATAAATTTTGGAAATGAAAAATAAAGTGAAGGATAAGAGTATGTACACTCCTCTGAAGAAAGACCCAATATCTAGAAAAAAAAAGCTTCCCAAAAGATAGCACTAATAGTAAGAAACATAACGAGGATATAGAGCTCTCGCCCTATTTTATCAACTATGTTTCTGAAAATAAAGACTTGGAACCGGTGAAGGCAGGGTCCTTTTCTAAAGTCCCGAAAAAGCCAGAGACTAAAAGGGTTAGTGTTGTTTGTGAAGATTTGAAGATGAACCTATTAGAACTAAAATAGATTGAATAGCTCAAAGAACTATTTAAGAGAAAACCAAAGTTACATAAACTGGAAAAATATAAGTAATGCAAACCAAAACTCTGAGAGATTAAGCAATGTCGATATGACACAATTGTATTAATATCTTCCAAGATGAATCAATGAATGAAAATACAAACTAGGTAGTGAGTTTATATAGAACTAAGGAGAGGATGGAGGTAGAAAATCCAACCAATAGGAATCAACCACAAAAAGTGGAAGATTCCACCAAAAGTGGAAATTGTTCCACCCTTTAAGGAAGGGGACACCACATCACTTATCTCCTAGATATAAATTACTTTATTATCGTAAGCAAACTTAATAAAAGTGTAGTAAAAACCTAGGACTAAGGGAAAATAAATTAACCCACTAGGAAAATAAAAACCTACACTAACACCCCCCTTGAGCACAGCTTAGGAGGATGTAAAAGATGATGGGTCTTAGAAAATGAGGCCATGTTAAGTACCCATGTACATATCAAATCCCCCCCCCAAAAGAATAAGAAGCCACCCCCCAACAAATAGAGAGAGAACACCCCCAAGAATAGAGAGAAAATATGAGAAGGACTAAGTAGCCCCCTAAAGAGGACACCAATTGCACCCCAATCAAAGCTCACAAATGAAGGAACTTGCTCTCAGTGAAGGGTTTGGTGAAGATGTTTGCAGTGTGATCTAATGTTGGACAACACTTGAGATCAATGATCTCTGAATGAATCAGCTCACAAATGTAGTGTATGTGGATTTCAATGTTCTTGGTTCGTTGATGAAGGATTAAATTGTGAGAGATCTGAATCACTCTAGTTGTCACAATAGATGACTGTGGGATTCTGGAAGGGAATACCAAACTCATTGAGATTTTTCTAAATTTGGATGGCCTTAATAGTAGCATTAACTGGTCCTCGATACTCAACCTTTGTAGATGAAAGAGCAATAGAAGACTACTTCTTGGTCGACTAACAAACTGGACCAAAACCAAGGGAGGAGCAATACCCTGAAGTAGACTTGTGATCTTGAGAATTTCCTATCCAATCTGAATTTGTGTCCCACCAAGTCAAAATCCACGCCCGCTATATAATGAATCCATAATTGTGAATACCCTTGATGTAGTGAAGAATCCACTTAGTTGCTTTCTAGTGCAACTCATATAGCTCCTGCATGAATGGAGAGACCATGACTACCGCATATGAAATATCAAGCCTCGTATGAGTTAGATAGATGAGACTACCAACAAGTTTACAATACAAAGTTCCATCCACCAAGGGTGAAGAATACTTAGGCTCAAGTTTGACCCCTGACAAGAATGGAGTCGATGCAGACTTTCAATCAACCATGTGAAACCTTTGGAGCATATCAAGTAATACTTAGAGTATGCAAGAGAGATACCTGAGGAAGATTGGGTGATCTCAATCCCAAAGAATTAGTGCAACAAATTTGGAAAGAGTATTATAGTGCCAAGCCAATGAATAACAAAAAAAGCAAATAAAAGAGAAAGAACAAAGAATGGAAAAAGGATATAATGAGAACAAGATAAAAGAGAAAAATATTTAGAAGGGGAAAATAGGGAATTGGAGAGGAAAATATGTTTGGGCATGATTCATTAATTCTTTTCCTTGAACAATATGCTATATTCAAGAAGATGGTAGTCAATACCCTCAATATTCTACCACATTGAATTTTATAGGTGTTACCTAAGGTCATTTCAATAGTAGTCTAGAAGTTCTCCCACAACAACTAAGGAGGAGCATGTGGGTGCAAAAGGTGAAATAAGCACCAAAACACCATTGATTCCATTACATCATCACAATTCTCCTTTCCCCTATGGTTTTAATGAAATAGATTAGCTTCATTTAATATTCAACATATAGTTCTAAATTTCACTATGGATTTGAGTGTTAAGAAAGTGGAAAAAAATATGTTGTATACAATTTTGGGAGGTATGTATGTCATTTTGTGTAGTTGAAAGGAAGATTACTAATAATTATGTCTCAACAAGCATGTATATAATTTTGTTCAATCAATCAAGAAATTATATAACTGACTTACTATGTAATTATGTATTTTGATATTAATGACATTCAACTTTGAAAAAAGATATGTTCAATTTAGAACCTATAACATTCTTCACCATGATTAGTTGTAAAAAATTTATTACTATAAAATTATCAAGCTTGTAAACTGAGAAAAACTAGCACCAAAAAAATATCAAACCTCAAGAATATAAAAAACTAAAAATCTTAAACATCATAAATATGATATAATTTAAATCTCAAAACCGATAAAATTGTGAATTATTTGTGTTATAAAAATAGTTTCTCAAAGAAACGAATTTCATCACTAGCTAGCACTTGAAGATATAACACAATGTTGCATCTATCAATAACACCAAATAAATAAGAAAAATAAATCAAATTGATCATTGCCTTAAATGAGGTTGAAAAATAACATCAACTTTCTTACATAGCCATAACTTATTTGAATATTGTATAGCCATGTCTACAATAAATATCCACATCTACCCTACAAAATATTTAGAAGTGTATAACATAAAGAGAGTAACAACTAAATGTATCTAAAATATTTCTAAGTATACTATTTAAATAAGGAGAATATATTAATTTTCATGTGTAGTGAGTGCATTGAGAACACAAGTTAAATAAACCCTCCCCCTTATTCTTTCACAAAAAAAGACTTGTCCTTTTAGTGGTATGAATTTTTGCATTTCCAACTACTATAATCGTTTGTGACAAATACCCAAAAGAAATTTGTAAAGAAGGATATTATGTTTTGTTTTATGCAAAGAAAAATATAGATATATACACCTTTTATACATGCATATGAATTTCCACATTCCTACATATAGCCTGATTTACACTTCTTGTATATACACTTATATACATAAACATTATATATACAGTGTGCACATCTTAACCCATTTGTGTATTGTCTCTTTCAACACACCCTAAACTAATAATGATTGCACTATCAAGACACATGTAATAACAAATAAATGAAAATAAAAACCTGCAATAATGTATAGATGCATAATATATATTCAATGTGCATTGTGTATCTTAACATATTTGGGCATTGTCTCTTTCAATGTATCATAGGCTAATAATCATTACACCGATTAAGACATGTAACAACAAATGGATGAAAATGAATATATGTAATTATGTATGTATGTATGTATACCATATGTTTTAACCCTTTTGAATATTATCTCTTTCAACACGTCATAGACTAATAATCATTGCACCAATCAAAATATGTAATAACAAATAAATGAAAATGAATACTTCCGAGTATACATAAATGCACAATATATATTGTGCATCTTAACTCATTTGAATATTATTTGTTACAACACATTATAGAATAATAAAAATTGTATTAATCTATACATGTAACAACAAATAAAAAAAACAAATACCTATAATTTGTGAACAATAGAATGAAAATCAATAGCTATGTGAAACCCATGCCTCATTCTTCACACTTGCGTCTCTGAGCATAGCATGAGAAAGGGAAAAAAATATGCAAACATCATGCTACTATGTTCAACCATTGGGAAAAGCCTATAAAACTAAGGTTCTCCACATAACTATGAGGATGAAGGATAGAACAATGGGTCCTTTGCTGCAAAAGTTAAATGCTAAACTAACACAAGTTTATTTCATTTTCGATGATGGCACGAATGATATGTATGTGTTTAACACCTATCATGCAAGTGATAGGGGTGAAGGATTCATGGTACATATTGCCACTCCTAAGAATGGTGTAAAACTTGAATTTATTAAGAACTTTAATATATTGTACATGGTCGACATAAATTGTTTAGTAGTTGCTAACAACTAGTATTATCCACAACGACAAGTAGAATCTTGATGTGGCATCAATTTGTTTGGGGTCAACTCCAAAGGGAGGGTGCAGTGCCATCCGGCTCTTTCCCCTACTTGTGGGAGGTACATGTACTATACTTGCATGGCAGGGAAGAGTTTAATAGATATTTTCAAAGAAATTTTAAGTTTTGAAAGGAAGAGAACACATTAAAACCTAATACATTACAAAGTAAAAAGGATCAAACCAAAGCATATCGTCGCTTTGGCCGAGTGGTTAAGGCGTGTGCCTGCTAAGTACATGGGGTTTCCCCGCGAGAGTTCGAATCTCTCAGGCGACGCAACCTTTTTTTCTTTGCTTTTGAAGCGTGCTACCTATTTTAGAATCACTCTCGTCCTTCGTTTTCGTATTTTGCTCTCTAAATTGTAATTCATTATCATTCCTCCCCCATTCTGCTGCGCTGCTCTGCTGCCCAAGAGAGTAAATGGTTTACTCAGTCTTCTCTGTAGCGTGGGGATAGAGTTCCTACAATTTAAAATTACAGAGTGGACTGGGAGTGGCTGGTGCGTCGAGCAGCAATGAAATGAAACGAAATAAAGGCAGTTATAGTTTAATTCGTGCGAGGGTATGATTGATGTTTTTGTAGCAGGCAAGAGTAAATTTGCAGTCAGAAGTGCGTACGAATGGATGCGTTATTAATCCCACACGCGCAGTGCGAGAGCAAAGGAGGAGAGGAGAGAGTATAAAGTGAGGAGACGAAGGAAGGAGAAGCATACTTACCTGGGCGGGGTCAATCGGTGATCAATAAGGCCGATGGCCTAGGGAGAGCACCTTCATTGCACTTGGAAGGGGGCTTTGCCTAGCATCTCCCATTGTGGAGAATGCACGTCATAATTTGTGATAGAGGGGGCTCGCGTTCGCGCGGCCCCCAAACAATCCTAATTAAAGACGAAAATAATTAATTGGTCTTAGACTACAGTTTGAACTTATTCAAAGTATGTTTATTAAATTCTCTTTAATTAATTGGTCTTAGACTACAGTTTGTATTTATTCAAAAGTATGTTTATTAAAACGAATGAATTTAACTAGGTCAAGTTGTCACTATAATCTTATAAGAATTGAGCGTGTAAGTGTCTAAAAATATTCCACAATAGTCAATTTATTAATTTTTTGGATAGATCTATTATCTTGGAAAACAATTAATATTATGATTTTGGAAAATATTAAAATTTATAATAATAATATTATGATCTTGGAAAAGAGTTAATAGTTAATATTTTAGGGAAATTAACTTTTGAATCAAAATTTATAATGATGATATTATGATCTTGGAAAAGAGTTAATATTAATTATGATCTTGGAAAAAAGTTAATATTTTAGTTTTTGAATCAAAATTTATAATTAGAGAAACTAATTTTTGAATCAAAATTTATAATAGGAGAAATTTTGATATTTGATAAGTAATTAAATCATATGTAAATAATTAGATAAATTAGCTTTTGAATCAAAATTTATAATAGGAGAAATTTTGATATTTGATAAGTAATTAAATCATAAGTAAATAAAAAATATTTTATTTATATAGAGTTTATATTTGGTAGAATATAATTTATTTATTTTTTGATAAGTAAAACGCAAATGAGTTGCATGTATTGATATCGAACAAAATTACAACTGGTTTTCAAATTTCTGGGTTGAGCCAGCGAATAGATTTCCAGAGATACAAAAATCATACTTTCAACCTAGCCCCCTATACACCTAGTCATCCCCTTGTTGATCGCAAAATTCAGGCCATCACCACACTACACAGTTAGTCATTTTCATCATAGAAATTCATGGTTTCTACCATATCCGTTAGCCACTGCAAACCCTCCACCTCGACCACTCCCAGACGCTTGCACAGGAAGTCTGCACCAATCCTAGCCCAGTGTCGATGGCGAACCAACTGTTCTCCCTCCACGTCCATAATAAACGACTACCAATCCACTTGGACGCCCTGTTGGAACATTTTAATCATGTCATCTGTGAATGGAATCCCAACACCAAGCCTTGCTATTGCCACCATGTCCAGATCCTCCTCCAACACCGCAGCCACAAACACCATCCTCAGTAGAACCAGACACCTCACTTTTGGTGTGTTCAATTCCAACAACGACACCAAAAAGCGCAATGAGATGTCGGAATTCGCCTTTGTTTTGTTGCTTGAGAAGCAAAAATTTTGCCCGAGCACCATTAGGACCGCTTCAAGGCACAAAATATCCTTGTTCTAGCAAATGTTTTTCAACCTTTGGTCCATGATGAATCTAGTGAATGCTGCTTCCGACTTCACACATTTTAGTTTTATGGGGGTCTCCATCTTGTGTACGGAAGAAGCCTGAGATTTCTCCTTAAATAACCAAACTACATCCACACCGAATCTGAGGGCCAACTAATGCTTTTAATTTCTTTTGTACCTATCTCCATTCTCGACTCCACCAACCGACAAAGGGGAGTACTGTGCGCTCCAAGTGTGAGTTTACTGTAATTCCATTCATACTAAATCCCTTGAGCATATCATTTCTGCATTTTCAAATGCGGCCACTCGATGTTTTGTGAGCTTTGTCGACTCACATTAAATCCACTTTCGCGTGTGGCATTGATTGCCATTTCAATACCTTGGCAGAAATATCGACTCTGCTTGGTGGCGAATTCCCAATAAGGTTGATTGACGTGATACTTTTGTCTTGACCCTTGTTCTCTTCTGACGCCTAATTTTCCCATGTGTCGAACTGGCCAACCTGGCACAACAACCCCCACACTTGACACATGGGCATGGTAGAATATAATATTATTAAAGATCATATCTTTATAACATTTACATATTGTTTTAAAATAATATTATAAATTTTTATGCATATTGTATTGTTTTATATATCATACAAATATTTAATGATCTCATAAATTATCATATTATTAGTTATTTATAAATAGTAGTTTTAAATAAGTATGACTAATATTTCCTTACATAATGTGTTATCTCTTTTATATTTAAGAAGGCTCTCTCTCATTGATAGGTGTGGGAATTTGGATATTAATAGTGAATTCTATATGTATGCACAAGAGGTATTATTGGTCATGTGGAAGTGAGGAGAAGTGTTATTATGTTATTCCCAAATTTCATCTCCATTTTTATATAGACAATTGTGTAAGTGTTTTACAATGGAATGATACTTTATAGGGTTTTTAATCTGAAAGGATGTTCCCCATGTATATATAGTGTAATATGTTTAATTTTGTGTATTTTGTAATTTTGATTTTATTTATTTTATATTTATTTGTAATGATCAATAACATAACATCCTAATTTCTAATAGTTTTTTAAAACTAATTAATTTTTAAGTATAATATAATAAGAACAAAGGAAAACAACCCTGTTAATAGGTTAAGTAGAGTTAAGATCCTAAAAATATAAAGATTGGTAAAATGAACTCCCCTACCATTAAAAGTTTTAAAATCAATTTTGATGGTTCTCCTAGGGGAAGTCTAGGTCCTTTAGGGGTTGGTTGTGTTATTTGTAATAGCTTAGGGACTTTCATATTGACAACACAAAAACTACAAAATGGAATTAATAATAAAGTTGAAGTTCAAGCCTTCATTTTAAGTCTTTAAGTAGTCATGCAAGATGGCATTCATAGAATTTGCATGGAAGGTGACTTCCATAATATTATCAAAGCAATGAAAAGTATGACCTTTCTGTTAGAAACCAAGATCAGATTTGCAAACCGAAAAGACCTTCCACAGAAGAGAAAATCAGAAAAAGCAAAGAGGTTGCAAAAGAATGTGCAACATAATATTATTCAAGAATTCAATAATTACATGGTAATGATTTGCTTTATAAAAGCAAAGATGCATAACCCTAATCTTATCTTGAACAACAAGATAGCTCAACAAGATAAGGATAAAACCTATAACTTAGGAATTAAATAATTACCTAAGCAAACTTATGCAAATGTGTAATTAAATATTAATTACACCAACACCCCCCCATAAGTGCAACTTAGGGAGAAGCAGATTATTATGCAAATATGAGTCCCGGCAACAAGGCCTAATCAGATACTCATGTAAAAATTCAAAGATGAGGTAGAGAAGGAAAACCCAGTGGGACAAAACCCCCCGACAATGAGATGACTGCTACAAAGAAGCACTGGAAGAACACTATGGAGTAACACTGGAACAACAATCCGACAAGCAAGGAAAGATACCTTTGTCTACAACTAAAACCAAAACTGGAATCATGATAATGTGACAACAGACCCGATGCCACAGAACACTGGAAAAACACATACTGGATCAACCCTGGAATCTGTAAGCAACAATAGATGAAAGGATGAATGAAGCCCATAATGATGACAAAATCAAGAAGTTGTGTCTCTCGAAGCCAATGCCAAACTGAAACTAAAACTGCCCATAAGACGAGTACCATCAATATTTTGGAACATTAACCATAAAAACATGGCCTTCAAATGAGAAATATCTAAACCAATGTGGATCAAGAACCATAAAATCCCAACTGAAGTGTGAATCGAAGCAAACCAACAATGTGTCTAGCTAAGCAAGAAAGAAGCTAAGGGAAACACCAGGAAACCATACAAACTCATGCGATTTGTCACCAAGATGAATAATGGATGCAAGAACCCCCTTAATGGAACTTTATATTAGTTCTTTATTACAATACCCAATAATTGCAGAAGGAGAGAGTGCAAAACTACAGAAACATAAGTGAAAATGCAAACCTAGTGCACAAAAAAAAATGAATGCATGCATAAAATAAGGTACACATATTCTCTAAATGACCTCATATATGCATAGAGGCCGAAACCATCTTTCCAATGCCGCAAAAATTGCGAAAAACGGATAAGCGAGTCAAAAGATATGCGTCCCGGAGTGAAAACAGAAACATCTGAATTCCGAGGCTGAAAAAGGCATCAAAAAAGCAAAACAAAAAAATAAAACCTGCACCATTGCATAGAGCTCAGAAACATCTTTCCGACGATATCTCGTTTGCAAAAAAATGACGCTGTATGTGAATGTTATGCCCGTTTCCAAGAAATTGCTCCAAAAAAGTCCGATTTGGCCATGTGAAGCCCTCAGGGGCTAAAAAAATAAGGCCCCTAGTCACCAAAGCATACTAGGGGGCTAGCAAGGCGTGCGGCCCCTGGTCACCCATGTGACTAGGGCGGGGGCTAAAATCTCGGTGGGGGTTGGCGATGGGCCTCTCCCCAGAACCGGGGAGGTCATTTCTCGGCCAAAAAATTGCAGAGCGGGGAGCCAATGCACCCACCCCGGCAGAACCCATTAAAATGGGTGACGCCAAATTTCAAACAAATTTTTGATTTTTTAAATAGTTTTTTTTTCATACTACGTGCCTGGGGGCCGTACGGCCCTTGGGCAAAATTTTTGCCTCTCCAGACTATGTACAAATCGAACAAACTTTATATCAAAATAGGGGTTTTTGGGCACTGTGAATCCAACGGCGAAGTTCGTTTGGGCCCAAAGTGCTCCGAAAATCAGGCCCTAGATCTATCAGAAAAATCATGAGCTTGAAACCCTCATAGATCTGGCAAACGGTGACGAAAATGTATGAAATAAAAGTCATTTCTGACTTTTTCCAGCGCTCTGAATCCAATGAAAAACCCCGATCTGATCCAAGACGCTGTATAAATGTGCTCAAGGAATAAAACCCTCGAGGGACCTCGAACAAGCTCTGCACTGTATTCCTCCAAAAAAGCTGAGAAGGGGCTGCAAATTGAGGCTCTGATACCATGTTAAAAACCAAGATCAGATTTGCAAACCAAAAAGACCTTCCACATAAGAGAAAATCAGAAAAAATAGAGAGGTTACAAAAGAATGTGCAACATAATATTATTCGAGAATTCAATAATTACATGATAATGATTTGCTTTATAAAAGCAAAGATGCATAACCCTAATCTTATCTTGAGCAACAAGATAGCTCAACAAGATAAGGATAAAACTTATAACTTAGGAATTAAATAATTACCTAAGTAAACTTATGCAAATGTGTAATTAAATATTAATTACACCAACACTTTCTAAACTTAAAAATTAATAATATATTGAGTTAGGTCTAAAGGTCATGGACTCATTCAATATTGTTTGATTTAGCATTACTACTCGAAATCAAACAATTTAGTTCCTTTCTTTGCTAACCAAGGCATAGATTCTAGTGAAGAGCTAGTGATTGGAAATATAATGGATTGATTCTTAGTCTAAGTGGAGTTTGGGAATTGGGATCACTATAGGACTCCAATCTAACTACAATTTAATAAATGATATATTTCACATTTGATATGAGCAACAATACTTCATAATAATCATCTCATCTTTGGCATTGTAAATCATCTCGTTTTTGGAATTGTATCTTTAATGAAGGAAAGTCCATTACTACCCAAGGAAACTCACATGTGACTCACTCTTTATTTGCAATGCTATCATACTGATTTAGCATTATGTTGTAACCAAAATAAATAAAAATTGCTTCAATAAGGCATTTTGATAAAATGGTCTAAATCTTGTAAAATTGTCATCAAAAGTTAGTTTTAGGTCAAAAAAAGCATGGGATTTTTTTGGGTTTACTATCCAGGGGATACTGGAAAATTTTGAAAATTAGGGTTTCAGGCCCCTATTTTTAGGAAAACCCTAAAAAATAGGATCTTTCCATAATTGACTAAAAATAATTTTGATTGGCTTATTTCACTTCACAATCACATTGGTCAAGTCAGAATCAAGAAAAATCCAGTTTAGCTTTGGTGGGTCTGCTTCACTTTTATAGGAGAAAAGTTAGGACCTTCGAGGTCATCAATGGTAGATGGCTAGTACCAGGTATCAAGATCTAAGCCTCAAATGCATCACAGAAGATTTTATGGGGAAATATGCTTAAAAAGATGCTTCGCAATGGAGGGGATTTTCAAAAGGTGAAAAATGTAAAAAATATTCTAAGTCTAGAAATAGTATGCCTTGCTTCAAGGGAGATGCTTTTGCAATCAACGCCCAAGACAACTTTGCAGTGACTGTGCATGTAAAATAGTGAATGCAATCAAAATGATGAACGTACCCACGTTAGTAGCAGTAATGCTTCAACGCAGTCAACCCATCCAAGCAACACGGTGATCGCGAATTGTGAAGGAGAGTGAAATCATCATAAAATGATCAACTTTGGAGCCAAAAGTGCCCCTGTTAGCCATGGGCACCCTTGAATTCAAGAGGCCAAATGCAGTTGTTAACACTTTCAAAACCAGTTGTCTTCCTCAGAATTTTTCTAGCTTTCCCATGAATCATCAAGAAAATCCATCATATTTGTCAAACACTGACAAACAAAGGTAGAGGCAAAAGATGTTGAAGGTCAACAGTCATGAAAAATGATAGTTTATCAAGGAAAATGTACCCCTGTAGCCTAGGGGTGCCCAAGAATAATAGTCACTAGATGCCAATTTTTGAGTTGGTTATCTCTGGGTGATCTTCTCGGCTTCAGTCCAGCTTCACAATGATTTTTTTCGCCAAGTCAAAGGACATATCAAACGACAGTAACTTTGTTGATCAAACAAGCACATAAAATGGAGGATAAAATGAAAGTCAAAAGGTCAAATGTACCCTTGTAGGCCAGGGTCGCCTAGCCTTTTGGTCAACTAGATGAGGTTTTTAGTGTTGAATACACTGAATACTAAGAGGGAGGGGTGAATCAGTATTCTGCTAACACAACTAATTGTTAACCATCCAATTATTAATGCATATCTAATTGCAATAGTAAACCAAAGCATGAAAGGAATCATAATATTTCATAACACATTGACACCAAGATTTTTACGTGGAAAACCCAAAATGGGAAAAACCACGGTGAGGATTAACTCACAATATACTATATCGGTTACAAGATATTACAGGGCTCACTGCCAGGACTCGTTGTCCTTGAAAGGCTCACAACCTAAATACAAAATGGATTATTTCCAAGATACAAAAAGGTATGGCTCACTGCCAAAAGTGAACTGAAGAAGTACACCTTCAAAGTGTTGAGATCGGTTCTGATTAAGCTTTGGAAAATCAAAATCTTGCTCTGGTTGTAGGTATACAATTATTATCAATAACTTCACACTATTACACTTGTCGCATCGCTCGCATCACATACTCTATGTCCCCTCTTTTCCATTTGTCCATCACACACACATATATACATATACACAGTTATATCTTCCTTCATCAATTAGGTCAACCTAATTGGATGTGAACACACACAAAATTCAAAGTGACTTGTTGGCCCAATTCAAAATTCTTTTTGGCACACAAAACAAAAAAATTCATCCACATATTAGGTTGGCTTGGACCTAATAAGGAACACTCAAAAGACAAGCAGTTCTTAACCTTGTTGGCCAAAGGAATGCCAAACTTCTGTCATTTAGATATCTCAGCCGGATCAACCAAAAATGATGAAAGCTCGTTCATAGTTGTAACTGGTACTCCTAAGAAACATATCAAAAACTCATAGAATTATCTTTTACTGAGAGAATTTCCAAATCAGAATACTGGATCAGTGTAGACACAGTTTATTTAGCTAGTTACCAAACAGTGTTGGCATCAATGACAACAAACCCGGAGGTCACCTTCTTCATTCTTCCAACAATCTCCCCCTTTTTCATTGATGGCAACATGTGCCAAAAGTGAGACTTGCTTCAAAACCAAAATCTTTAACTCCCCTATCATATGTACAAAAACATAGAACTAAGTTCTAACAAATCCTTCTCTATACATAATCTTGTTAAACAGGCACAGGACAACTAAGAGGGGGGGTGAATCAGTTGTCACAAGAATTCAAACTTGAAACTTTAACACTTATTAATTTCTCAACCAAACTATTTTGTTATTAAGTAAGAGCATGAAACACAAATAACAGAAAGCAAATCAACAAAATGAACACCATATTTTTACATGGAAAACCCAATGAGGGAAAAACCACAGTGAGGGTTAACTCACAATATAAAAGATTATAAACAGAATACAAAGGCTCACTTCCCAAAAGAGGACTCGCTGTCGAAGTACAAAGGCTCATTGCCTACAAAAGGGACTCACTATCCAACAAGGAGGCTCACTGCCTACAGATACAAAAGAGAACAAAAAGATCCACCACAACAATTAATGCACATTCGCAGCTTCCAACACAATGAAGTACTACTATCTCAACTCACTCGCACACACACTTCTGCTCTTATGATTTGTGGCTCACTTTCATCACTTTGCATCACGCTATCATACAACTCTTCACAAATTGACTTGCTTTTATATCATTCTCAACCTTAGAAACTTTCTCCAAGGTTGGCCACAAAAACCTCATTTCATAAATTCAAATTAGGTCGGCAACTCAAAATTCTCGTGGTGGAAAGGAATAAGAGTGGACCAATAAAACATTTAACCAAGACTGAAAAATAATGTCTCAGATCAATCACGTGCTTTCTCAAATTAATTTTATTCTTTGAACGAAGTGTAAACACCAGGTTGGCCAAACCTAATGAAAACACAAATAAACATTGATTTACACACTTCCCAACTAGAAGATGACACGCAGACTCCACAAAATGCTTCATTAAGCACAAGAATACGTCTCAGAATTCTCCAGATACATCCACAGCAAATGTAATAATCTTCAAACACTGAACACCTTTCACCAGTCCATTTGAACTGTATAAACTCGCACTAAACATTGAAACATGACTTTCAAATCACCAAACTTCGAACCTCTTTGCCAGAGCATAGAAAAGACCTTCACAAGACATATCCCAAGTCCGAAAGATCTGAAATTAAACATCAGATAACTACAAAGAAAAACTATTTCTCCTAGTCCATAGAAGACCAACTCAACCAGAACAGTTCACATACCGATGAACTTAACTTTCACATACCATCACCCCAGAAGCTAAAACTTAGAATATATCACCATGAGATCACCATTAACAAACCTCCAGATCTGCATAAGCATAGGATCAAAACAGGAGAAATGTGAAGCACATACCAGAACACGTTTTGAACACATTCAACACTCTGACTTCTCTTCTTTATTAATTTTATCAAAAGCACTTGGAAACTCATCAATAAAGCACATTTGCAATGACATAAAGATAGCTCCATGTACTCACGGCATCTCAAAAGCATCTCAGCTATACATGTGCAATCTGCAACATACTGAACTGTGTTGACATCAATGACAACATTAATAGCAACACCACCAGACTAGCTCATACTTGCAACAATCTCCCTCTTTGTCATTAATGGCAACACATGATGTGAAAAACCATCAAAGACAACATCATCCTTCACAATACTGGGAGAACACCTTCTCTTCTTCTGCAACTATTTTTCACATGACTTTTCTCTCCCCCTTTGACATCAATGGAAAATATTAACAAATCTAATTACTCCCCCTTAGGAGCACACTCATATTGCAACAATGAAACCATCTCTACTCCCCCTGTGGAGTAGACCCATTTATCAGTCCAGATAAATAAGGAATTTGTGAATTCACTAGATTGATGCAACTACATGTACACTTAGTTTGAAGGGCCAATGACTCCCAACATCTCCCTAAGATGCTCAAAAGTATCCTTCAGAAGAGCCTTAGTAAATATGTCTGCAATTTGTTCCTTTGTTGTCACATACTCCAATCTGACCTCATTCTCCAACACTTTTTCTCTCAGGAAATGATACTTGATAGATATATGTTTTTCTCTTGAATGCATGACCGGGTTCTTTGAAATGTTTATTGCACTTGTGTTGTCACAGAAAATAGAAATAGGCTTATCACATATCACACCAATGTCCTTCATAGTTTGCTTCATCCACAAAACTTGTGTGCAGCAGGATGATGCAACAATACATTTTGCCTCT
Organism: Sequoia sempervirens; assembly: GCA_007258455.2. Classification (NCBI taxonomy): domain Eukaryota; kingdom Viridiplantae; phylum Streptophyta; class Pinopsida; order Cupressales; family Cupressaceae; genus Sequoia; species Sequoia sempervirens. The sequence goes on from VDFB02270651.1 coordinate 657,693,899, forward strand.
ACAATGGATAAACAAACAAAGTCTTTCTTTTTGCTTAACCATGAGACTAATCTTCTACCAAGAAAGAAAGCACCACCACCAGTACTCTTTTGGTCATCTACACATTCGGCCCAATCAACATCTGTATAAGCACTCAGGGTGAAATCATCACTCTTAGGATACCATAGTTCATAATCTGGTGTACCTTTAAGGTATCTAAATATCCTCTTTATACTTGTGACATGTGCTTCTCTGGGATTTGCTTGGAATCTGGAAACTAAACATACTGCATGCATAATGTCTAGTCTGGTAGCAGTAAGATACAACAGTCTGCCAATCATAGATTTGTATTTGCTTTGATCAGTCTTAGCAAATTCATCATCTTTGCTCAGTTTGCATCTGGTTACCATAGGGGTACAAACCGGTTTGGAATCATCCATCCCAAACTTCTTCAACAACTACTTTACATACTTAGATTGTGAAATGAATATCCCTTTATTAGTTTGATTCACTATCCAAGTACAGAGGCTCACTACCTACAAAAGGAACTCACTGTCCAATAGGGAGACTCACTTCCTAAAGATAAAAAAGAGAACAAAAAGATCAACCACAACAATTAATTCACATTCACAGCTTCCAACACAATGAAATACTGCTATCTCAACTCACTCGCACACACACTTATGCTCTTATGATTTGTGGCTCACTTTTGTCACTTTGCATCACACTGTCATACAAATCTTCACAAATCGACTTGCTTTTATATCATTCTCAACCTTAGAAACTTTCTCCAAGGTCCGCCACAAAAACCTCATTTCATAAATTTAAACTAGGTTGGCAACTCAAAATTCTCGTGATTGAAAGGAATAAGAGTGGACCAATAAAACATTTAACCAAGACTGAAAAATAATGTCTCAGATCAATCACACGCTTTCTCAAATTAATTTTATTCTTCAAATGAAGTGTAAACACCAAGTTGGCCAAACCTAATGAAAACAAAAATAAACATTGATGTTCATGCTTCCCAACTAGAAGATGACACGCGAACTCCACAACACGCTTCATGAAGCACAAGAATACATCTCAGAATTCTCCAGATACATCCGCAACAAATGTAATAATCTTCAAACACTGAACACCTTTCACCAGTCCATCTGAACTATATAAACTCACACTGAACACTAAAACATGACTTTCGAATCACCAAACTTCGAACCTCTTTGCTAGAGCACAAAAAACACCTTGACAAGACATATCCTAGATCCGCAAGATCTAAAACGAAACAACAGAGAACTGTGGAGTAAAACTATTTCTCCTAGTCCACAGAAGACCAACTCAACCAGAACAGTTCACATACCGGTGAATGTAACTTTTACATACCATAAGACCAGAAGCTAAAAATTAGAATATATCACCACGAGATCACCATTAACAAACCTTTAGATCCGCAAAAGCATAGGATCAACATAGGAGAAATGTAGAGCACATACCGGAGCACGTTCTGAACACATTCAACACTCTGACTTCTCTTCTTTATTAATTTTCTCAAAAGCACTTGGAAACTCATCAATACAACACATCTGCAATGACATAAAGATAGCTCCTTGTACTCATAGCATCTCAACTATACATGTACAATCTGCAACATATTGAACTATGTTGACATCAATGACAACATTAATGGCACTAGCTCATACTTGCACCAAATCTTTTTCCAAAACATGTCCTTCTCTATACATAATCTTCTCCCCCTTTGACATCAAGGAAAAAGGATGGGGAAAAGCAACAAAAAAAATCAACTAAGAGTTGGGGGCACCTTGTAATTCCTTGAGAATTGCTTCCCAAGGTGACTTTCCATCATCCCAAACTCCTTTTGCTCTGGTAAGTATTTTTTGCAGTGACTCAAGCTTCACTAGGCATTCTTCTCCTTCTTCCAAAGTGGAAGGAACATTGTTCATCTTCTCAAGTCTTTCTGCTTCTATCAACATAGTTGATATAGAAACATGTCTGGAGACTACCAAGTCTCCAAGTTGGCCAAATCATCTTATCACATCTTCCTTTTTCCTTTGTAGGATGAAGAATTTGTTCTGAAGATCTACAATAGAATCCCAACCAGTATAGCTTCTATCAAAGTTCTGCATCATTGTAATCATTGGAGGCATTGACAAGTTGAGACTCAATTGAGTCAATTAAATCCTTGATACCTCGAGTGGTATCAGGCCACTTCATGCAATAGACGAATAGAAACTGAGCTTCTTCATCACAATCTCTGAATTCTTTCAAACTTTTCAAGGCTTTATCATGTGCAATTTCACACTTATCTTGTAGAATAACAATCTTCTCTCTAGAAGAATTGAATCCATTTCTTTTGCAGTCTAAATCTTGAGATTAGATGTGTATTCCTTGACTGAGTCAACTGCAAGCTTCAAATTTTTAATTGGTGTTAAATAATTATATGTTGTGACATCGCGGGTTGTCTCCTATAATTATTTAATGGCTTCATTTATTAGCTCATTTCCTTTCTGATATGATTCAACAACTTCATATGTGACAAAGTTAAGAAACGTACCACTTAGTTTTATTCTGTCACTCGGTGTAATCTTGGTCAGATCCACATAATCCAGATGTGATGGTAGCTCAACTAGCTGGGGTGGGAGCACAGGTTGAATTATTGTTTGCCTTGATAGAAGACCCTTAAGAGTGTTTCTAAATGTTTCTCTAGTTTGAGTTGACAATTCAGGAACTTTGGGGTTTTCTCCTTTACTTTCTTCAACCGGAATAGCTTTCTTGTCTTCCTCTTTCTTCTTTTCTTCTTCCTTTTATTCTTCTTCTTCCCTTTTTCTTTTTCTTCTTCTTCCTTTTCTTTTTCAGAGGATTTATCTTTGTTTTCTTTTTCCATTTTATCCTCATTATCTTTGTCACCATTATTCTTGTTTCCTTCACTTTCATCCTTGTCTTTCTCATCCTTGTTTCTGGTAGACTCATGATGTTATTTTTTCTTATCACTGGTTTGATCTCTATGTTGATCATCAAACCTTTTGTTGGTTGTCTCTTCTATGCCAGTCAAAGGGGTAGGGGTCTCTGACACACCACGTGTTTCATCAACATTTTCCAATACTGGATTGTCCAAAACTTCTGTGACATTAACATACATTTGTGCTTTAGCTAAATGGGATGAAGAGTTGGTTCTTCCCCATAACTCCTTGCTAATTGTTTGATTACGTCTTGGCTTTCTTGTCTCACTTTTTCTATTCTCTCTTTCTCCTTAGTCATTAACATGTTAACTCTCTGCTTGACTCTAAACTTAGTAAAACATTATTTTAGCAGATTGGCATCTTCTATCTCAGAGAGAGTGGAACCATGGGAAATTAAGGCATCATTTCTCATCTTGTCTTCAACATTTACAACCTCTCGCCTTCTGAGTACTAATTCTTTCTAGACTTATTTGTATAGACCATTTAATGGTTACTCCATCATTTTATTGTTTACCTCCTAGATCTTGTATTAATAGTGAGTATGAACATGGATTATGTAAGTATCCTCTTCTTCCTCTGTCTCCTCATCCGTGGAGATATCAACTTTGGTTTTAGCTTCTTCTTTGGAGGTACTACTTTTATTTCTTTCCAGTTGATGCTCTTCTTCTATGCCAAGATCTATTTCTTTTTGAATGACATCACTTAAATTTCCTTTCCTATTAGCTTTTTGTTCCACTCTTCTTTTTCCTGAAGCAGCAGATGGTGTAGCAGGAGGTATATCCTTTCTTTTGGATGCCCAAGTATTGGGACTGATAGGGGTAGCAACATCAACTGATGCAGGGGAACTTTGTTCTTTCTTCTTTCCCTTTTCAACATTAACAGTACTGGAAGTGGTAGCACTAGAGGTAGGTGCAACACTAGAAGATAATCTTCCTAATTTCCTTGGTCCGGAGGGTAGATCAGTTGATTTAGCCTTTCTCTCATCAAGTGTCTCCTTTAACTAATCTAAATCATCCTTAGTGAAAGTTTTTCCTTGGAAAAATACTTCAACCTTCTTTCTTCTTTTGGATGTTGTAGCTTCTAGGCGCACTTCAGTGGATTTTTCTTCATAATTTTCATGTCAAGGTAGATTGGGATCCTTAGGACTTGTGGACACGGAAAAAGTAACCCTTCTACTTTTTCTCATGCTTAGGCCCTCCTAGTGATTTTGGCTTGATTTTGCCTAGATTTAATGTTGTAATGTGGTCAACACATTCACATTAGGTCTTGGACCCTTGTGAATCATTAAGAATTCTAGGATGTCTTGTAAAAGTGTTGTAACCCACTTTCACACTTTTCTAGGACCCTTTCATTATAATTCACCTAAATAACTTCTTTTTATCACTTACCAAGTCTTATTTCAAAGTGTTGTAAAGAGTTGTAACAAACTCTCACGCTTTTCTAGGCTTGTCATCACTAATTTGACCCTTTCTTATGTTTAAATGACCCCTTAATGCAATTTTTGGCTTTACTTAAGTGTGTTTCAGAGAATAATACCATTAAACAACATTAAATACACTTTAATTCCCGACACCCAGTAAAATTGCCCTGGTGGGACCAAGTCGCCACCTGGAGTGACTTAGTCCCACTAGGCACAAAAATCAAAATTATTTTAATTTTCTGGTAGGATTTTATTCTCTTAACCTTAAGGTCGACTTGTGATGTGTTATTTTCAGGAAATATTTTAAAATCAAGTATAAATAAAGGGTTTTCCCCTTATTTTTCATCTCCTAATCTCCTACAATCTTCTAATTTCCTAATTTATTCAGTGCATTTATTTAATCATTCTCAAGCATTCTAAGCATTATCAAGTCTTCATTAGAGCATCTACTTGCATATCTTCAAATTTCTACATCAAGGTTTTGGTGAGTTGTAGCATTGCATGTTGTTCATTTATCATTCTCTCTTTATTTCATTTCATTTTCAAGGGTTTGATTACCAAATTAGGGTTTGACCAAGGCAAACCCCTATTCTCTAACCCTTAACCCTTTTTCCCCTCTTTGCATGTGTGTTTTGTAGGTCTTGTGTGCAAATTTTTCAAAGAGAAAGGTGTTAAAAAGGTGATGTCACCTCATCAAATTCATTCAAGTCAACAAAGCCCTAATTGAAGCTTGGAGACCACTTTCAACTTGTTTTCTACAGTTTCATAACCGGACACCTGTCAAAAAGGGGAGTGTAGATTGAAAGCTATAGATTCTTGCCCCAAATTTCCCAAGATTCCTAGGTGGACTAAGTCGTCATCTGTGGCAAATTAGTCCCACTCCCAGGCCTAAAAAAAATTATGCATTTTCAGATACCCATTTGGTAGAATCTCCCTGAAACAAGAATAAGTCGCCCAACTTAGTGTAAGTGTCTCAGTTGGCTTCAACAGTAAAATCTACAGGATTCCAGAGCCTCTCTGCATCACATTTCAAATTCCAGGTGCACCTCTCCAGTCTTGCTCATTTCTGTCATTATTTACTTACATATTTAGGTGCTTTTGCATACATCACTATTTTTTCAAACAACTTGCATTTCTTAGATTTTGCATTAATAACTCATTTCCTTTATTATTTTATTGCATTTAGACATTGCATTTAGGCATACTTCATTCATCCTTGCATTGATTTTGAGTGTAGACATTTCCCATTTTGGCCTATCTTTCTCCTTCTAGGTGAAAAACCCTAGAAGTGCAAGAAAGCATCAGGGTGCCAAAATCTTTGTATACAGGACTACTCAACAGAATTTCAATGTACCTCTCAGTCATTTTCTCATCAAGTTCATAACTTAAAGGCTCAATCCATCAAATTTTGGGTTCAACTACCTCTATGATGCATTCATCTTTAGTCACAAGAAAAGTTATTTCCTTCTCATATTTCTTTATTAGACTTTTGGGAATCTGATCTCTTTCATGCATCTCATTATGAAAAATTGTAAACAAAGTAGTCAGAGCATTGTTTTGCACCCTAAAATCTCCAAGATTGTGCAAATGATCAAAAATATGATGGGAAACCGACCTATTTCTATCCCATATTATGTCTTTCCTTCTCAGTAGCTCCCTCAAGAAATAGAATAGCAAACAAACTACTAAAGTGCCAAATTTGAAGGGGTGCTTCTTTTCCTTGGTCATGCTCAAGTTCTCCATAAGTTTCATCCTAAGAAACTCACATAGATTAAAATCCTTCCCATTTACTATCATTTCAAATGCGGTGTGAATTGTCATAGCCGATATAAAATTCCCATGGTTGGTGAAATAAATTTTATGTCCAATCATGATAGCAGCATATTTGATAATAGGGTTTGAGATAGGCTTTGTAGTTAAAGATCTTCCATCAAATGTAGCACTAGTCAGCTTCATTACTACATCATTCTTTACATACTTTAAACTAGAATGGATCCAATATTGCAAAGACCAGTCACAACTCGAATCGCTTCCTTGTTTATTACCCCAGGTACACTTGTACACAAAAAATTACTATGTACCCTACTAAGAGTCATTCTAACAAATTTTGTCTCCATCTTATTGGAAAAGTTTTGAAACTAGTTCCAAACGTTCAGCCTCTTCCAAACTAGTTTTCATATTCTGGCTTCAACAATAGATCATCTCCCATCAATTCACTATCCCATAGGTTCTTAAGCTCTTGGTGATTGAATTCCTCTAATTTCCCATGAATATATGTCCTTGTATCTTCAGTGGGTAACACATTGCTTGGAATGTACAAGAACACACCCATAGGATCAACTTCATAAAGTTTTCAAGAATGTCTTCTAAATTTGGGTCGAGGTCTCTCAAAAGTTTCCAAAACGGTAGGAGTGGCCATTTCTCCTCAAACAACTTGAATATTCTTAAGAAAAATTTGCTTCAACTTAGAATTCACAAGATTTAGATAATAGAAAATAACTTTTTTACGCTTTGTCGAGAACTAGGGTTTTGATGTAAAATACTCTGAATCGCCTTCAACTCTTTTCAACTCGCTCTGCTTCCTTCAATTGTGAAAATGTACTTCAAGTCAAGTCAATTTCTTGCTCTATGTCTTGCGATATTTTTCCCTAATTTGCATTTAATGCATTCCAACCTTAAAAGTTGATATATACTTAATAAAGTGCACTGCAAACCCAAAAAGGTTCCGCAATTCTTCGAATCTGCATGTTTTCTGTCAGAGACTTCCTTAGCATCTTCAAAATGAAAAATTACATCATATATCCTTCTGTCACTACTTGACACCTCATATATCGAGGGCTTTTTAGATTTCTCTGTAACTACTCCCCCTAAAACCACTACTGAGTTTAGTTTTAAGAAGAGGTATCTGCACCAGATGCAGGTACATATGAATTTGATTCATCCTTTTTCTTAAGTTCTTTTTTCCTCCAAATCCTTTCCATTTCTTCACAGGTTTGTTCTTTTGTTCCAAATTAGGTTTCTTCCCAATTTTGCTTCTGCTAAATTTTGAGATATGCCCTGGTTTTTTGCAGATGTAGCACACAACTTTTTTCTGACCAAACTAGTTTGGATTTATCCTTGATATGCATTGATTATCATTATGTTTGAAGATATTACATGTATAGTAGTAGCCTTGAAAATACTAAATCCTTCTACTATCATTGAATTTGTTCATCATCATCTGCCACCTACACTCAGTAGCTCTATGTCCAAACTTATTGCAAGCAAAGCATTGTCCAGCAAAGAGTCCAACATTCTGACTCATTCTGTTTTGGTTCATTTTTCTTCTAAATTTTGTTGCTCTATGACTGAATTTATTACATGAGAAGCAAAAACCATTAAAATATGGGTACCTTTGTGCATTAGGTTGTCGAATAGGAATTCTTTCGATATTACTCCTTTGGTTCTTGATCTATTTATTATTGCCTTGAATTTTCCTTTGATTTTCCACTTTGTTGGGAGTCTAGTTTTCCTTTGAAATTTTTCCTTCTTCAAGTCCTAGACCTCCTTTGTCCTTAGAAGGTTTCTGAAATGCAATCAACTCATGAAGCCTTGTAGAACTTGTTTTGAATTTTTCTTTGAATGAGCTTTCGCTTTTTCCAGATCACTGACCTCTCTAGCCTTTTTCAACTGATCACTGACCTCTGTATGCCTTTTCTTGAATTTTTTGATTTGTTCTCTTAATTTTCTGATACATTCATTTGCTTCTTTCAATTTTCCTTTTAGATTTTCTTTCACATCTTCACTTTTTTCCAATTCTTCAAGAGGAGCATTTTTTTGTTAGCCATGTATTCAAATTTCAGGACCTTACTCAAGTTGTAAGACTTCTCTAGAGGAACCAAGCTCTGATACCAATTATTGAATACACTAAATACTGAGAGGGGTGAATCAGTATTCTGCTAACACAACTAATTGCTAACCATCCAATTATTAATGCATATCTAATTGCAACAGTAAACCAAAGCATGAAAGGAATCATAGCATTTTATAACACATTGACACCAGGATTTTTAAGTGGAAAACCCAGAATGGGAAAAACCACAATGAGGATTAACTCACAATATATTATAGTCAGTTACAAGATATTATAGGGCTCACTGATAGGACTCATTGTCCTTGAAAGGTTCACAACCTGAATACAAAATGGCTTATTGCCAAGACACAAAAAGGTATGGCTCACTGCCAAAAGTGAACCGAAGAAGTACACCTTCAAAGTGCTAAGATTAGTTCCAGTTAAGCTCTGGAAAACCAAAATCTTGCTCCGATTGCAGGTATACAATTATTATCAATAACTTTACACTATTACACTTGTCACATCGCTCGCATCACATACTCTATGTCCTCTTTTTTCCATCTATCCATCACACACATATATACATATACACAGCTATATCTTCCTTCATCGATTAGGTCAGCCTAATTGGATGTGAACACACACAAAATTCAAAGTGACTTCTCAGCCTAATTCAAAATTCCTTTAGGCACACAAAACAAAACGTGCCACCCACATATTAGGTCAGCTTGGACCTAATAAGGAACACTCAAAAGACAAGCAGTTCTTAACCTTATCGGCCAAAAGAATACCAAAATTATGTCATTTAGATATCTCAGTCGGATCAACCAAAAATGTTGAAAGCTCATTCATAGTTGTAACTCATACTCTTGAGCAACATATCAAAAACTCATAGAATTATCTTTTACTGATATAATTTTCGGATCAAAATGCCAGATCAGTGTAGACACACAATTTACTTAGCTAGTTACCAAACAGTGTTGGCATCAATGACAACAAACCCAGAGGTCACCTTATTCATTCTTCCAACATTCAGTAACTATTTTCTTCAAGAAATTTGCTCATAATCCTTCCAACTATGTGATGAATCCAGTAGTCGGCTCTTGGGACCTATCAAACAATCATGAATGAAGATCAAGTGTAAAACACTAGAGGCGAAAGCAATTTAAAAATCATGAAAAATTGGTTGTGTTGAAAAAAATGCACCCTTCTTGAAAAATATGCCCAACTTTTTGGGGCCTTAGATGCAGCTTTCAGACTTCGTGACTCCCAATAAGATCTCTTCAGAGACGATCAATCTTTGTGAAGAAATCATCAGCACGAACATCAAAGCAGTCAAACTCCTAGCAATGAAGGTCAAACTGGAGCATTTCGTCAAAGGTTACAAAGTGGAAAATGTATCTTAGAGGCACAAAAGCATCCCTACAAGCCAAGGGCGCCCAAGAATTTGAGCCTCGTAAACTAGTTTTTAGAACTTGCACATGTAGTAATCCTTTTTGGAATTCCTCTAGCTTCGTGATGGATTCAACATCTAATCCGCAAGAATCGTCAATCACCGGCAGCTGCAGATTGAAGCACGAAGGTTCAAATTGATGAGATTGAAAAGCATCCAAGAAATTGACTGTCTGGCGAGAAAAGCACCCTTTTGGGAAAAGGCGCCCAAGAATTCAAGCCACTAGATTAAGTTTTTAGCATTTGTTTCTCCCAAGAACATCTCTTCATAGTTTATCCAACTCCGAAAATAATTTGTTAGCAAGGCTTCAAGATCAATCAGGCAACCAGAATTCAGGGTCAAACAGAGACAGTTCATCACAAAAAAAGATAAAATTCTTCAAAAAAGAATTTAACTCCCAAGACTAGCAATGCCAAATCTCAAGGTGGGCCCAAATTAACTCTCAGTTATGATTTTTGAAGATATCTTCAAGCCTAAGTGTCCCGAAATCAGTGGAGAACTTTCAATTAAACTCTCAATCACATGAGATAACTCTTCAGTCAGGGTTGGCGCCATAATTGATACTTCCACCTCCAAAACTCATACTTATTCAAGCCTAGGTGTCCAAACTTCATTATTCTTTGCAGGTTGAAGCTAAAAATAGATATTTTTCTCTCCAATGCCTTTTGAAGGATCTAACAAAGGCCATTTTCAGTGTTCTTTGTAGTTCCAGATTCAGGTTGCACAAAGGAACAATTTTTCAACATTTACATCTCCAAGCGTCATTTTCTTGAAGATTGAAGGGTAGAAGTTTATAACTTCTATCTTATCCCCCTCACATTTCTTCTATTCTTGTCTTAGGTTTTCTTGCATGCATGGGTAAAATTCATTTATTCACAGATCTGGTCATCTGGGTTTGTTCAGCACAGCATTGGCAACAAAGCCCATGTGCCAGAATTTTCCAAGAAAATTGCCTTGTTGCCCCCTATTTTTAGGGTTTCCAAAAAAGTCATCATTTCAAAAAATGAAGAAACTGGGTTTGATCAGCACATAGACGCGTACAAAACCCATATGCCATAATGTTTTGGGAAAAAATAGCCTCTAAAGCTTATGTTACTTCTATTTCTAAAAAGTTGTTGCATTTCCGAGGAAAAATCACTTTTTTTGCAAATTTGTTGATTTGGGTTGACTTAGAAATACATTCTTAACAAAAGACACGTTTCAGAAATTTTTAGAAAAATTGCCCCTCAAGAAGCTATTTTTAGCCTCAACAAAAAATTTGCTTGAACATATCCATGTTTACAGCCAACAGTCGAGTTTTTCATAATGTGATTCTCTTAGGTTGAATACAAGACCAAAACGGTCTTGCTCCATGATTTTCTAGGAACAACTGACACCAATTTGCATCAAGTGCATCTAGAGGTTGACTTGAACGCTTTAGAAGGCATAGACTAGAACACACTTCAGAACATTAAGCAATTTGGGTTGCTTGAGGCAACCTCAAGCATTACAACCCGAATGCACAAGAGATTCAATCAGTGGATGGGAGGGTAATATGCAGTCTCAAGCCAAAAGACATCGAGAGGTGCTTTGGTATTCCTCCAAATGCAAACAATTTGTTCATGTCCATGGAGGAGTGTGAAAAGGCTTTCAACACTAGGAAAGAACAATGTCAGAAAAGAATGGAAGAGATGTGGCTCAAGTAGAAACAAAGTAAATTTCCAACGAATGTAGGTTGTGGAGAATTTAGAAATGAGTACGCAGTTATGATCACCCTACTCAACTGTGTCACCGGTCAAGCAGAGGCAAACAGGTTTCAGCCATGGATGTATTACATCATGGCTCAACTTGTCAACAACAAGGAACACTATGACTGGCCTGCCTTGATCAACACAATTCTCCACAAACAGATGACTGGTTTCTTGATAGCTCACAAATTCCACATGTGTTTGTACCTCGTGTATTTGATAGCCTTCCACTACTAGTTTAGAGGATTGAATACTATGAGAAATATAGGTGTGCATAAGGTTCATCAACATTTCTCACAGCTTGAATTCACACAATCAGAATGACACTTCAAGCAAGTGAATGATTCATTCCTGATGCACACAGTGAGGAATCTAGATCATGAGTTACATGTGTGCATTTCACCAAAATCCAAATCGACAATGGTAGATTGGGAGGATTGGTTCATCTAGTTCCCTACTTTTACCTACATCTACATATATGGATACTCAGGTCATCCAACCATGTTATCCCGTTATCCATCAAATAAGGTGGTGTTCATATAATTTTTATAGCAGTTGCATGAATTCCACTCTTCTTTCTACAATAAATGCAAGAAAGCTGTCACTTTTCCTTTTCAAATGGGGATTTACAGGTTCAGATTAGCAGCTGACGCCGAGGTTATGAGCCATGAGATGATGAGACTTAACCTTAAGTATCTCATTGATAGACACTCATATGACCCTTGGGGTTACTATTCAGCATGGCTTGGCCAACATTCTTCACGCAAGCCATCCATGGAGATTTTTGGTTTAGCTGTGAAGACGAGTTCAAAGTGCGTAGGCACAACTACAACAGGTTCACCCTTCCACAAATTGCAAAGTTCTTGTCAAAGGATGTGGAAGGATTATTAGATGATGATGGGGAAGTCATACTTCTTGTATTCTTCAGGGACCGAGTTGACTCACAACCACTTCCATTTGTAGATTGGTACACCAAGGAAAGCACATCTATTGAGGAGAGGACAAGCAGAGTTTTGAGAAACAACAAGCTTTTCCTATACAATAAAATAATGTGGAAGGTAGTCATTCCAAACATAGATCCGCCACCGGTTAATACTTTACTACCTTCCATTTCAAAGTGGAAACCTAGACAAAAAGTAAGGAGTAACCCTCTTGAAGGAAGCAGAATGTCAGGAAATACAAAGGGAAAGGCGCAAGTTGCTGATGTAAATCAACAAGAGCAGCATGTGGAGATAGCCACAAACACAGCTGAGACAGTACCAGTAATGGAAGCAGAGCCTCTCATTCCATCACCACCGCAGTAGTCTCCAATTCGCATCGACTTGGAGCCAAACTCGCCACCACATGATGTCTCGACACATTCTCACTCGTCAGGAGTTCATGGGACTAGCACCAATCCTTCCAGTGAGATTAGTCGAGATTCTTCTTGGCTTGAGAATATCCTAGGTAGGAAGAGGATAAAGTCGTCCTACCAATTGGACTTTGCAAAAATTGATCATGTCTACCAAGACACGTTAAAGAAGAAGCTCAAAAAGCAGGTCCATGTGGAAAAGAATGTCGACAATGAGAATGTCATTAATATTTCCACACCACCTAAGGATAAAAACATAGATGAAGTAGAGGTTGATGACTTCACTTTGGTGAAAGTCAACCTTGGAAAGAACACATGTCAGGTTGAGGTGGATATCTTTGAGGTTGCGTCAATGATCATAAAGGAAAGAGTGGTGAAGGATGATGAAGACAAAGCATCCCTCAAGGTTGAAAACTAGCAGCTTCACCAATATATCTCCAACCTTATGCACGGTACTTCAAATGTCACCACCTTGATTCCACAAATGTTGGAGCTACCCGTAGAACAAAATTAGCTTTAAGTCAGTTGATTCTATATGGGAAGCACTTGAGAGATCAAGTGGAAGAGTTTTTCATCAGGAGATGGTATATACTTGTAGAGTTGTACCAATTGAGGTACAATGCCCACGACCTTCACGCGGAGATCCAGGAATCAAAACAGAGCATAATAGAGGACAGGCCTCGAGATGAGATTGCCATATCAATCTTGAAGATGACATACAATTTAGTCACTATAGAGGAGAACAAGAAAAATATTTTCATTTGGAAAGAACAACTTGTCTACAAGGTGAAAGCTTATGATACAATCTCTACATAATTGACTTAGTGCAGAAAAAGTGTGGAAAGCACTATCAACTTCATAAGAACATTGGTAACATCTATCCCTTGCCAGTACCAATATGAAGGTGGTGAATATAGTGAGCTCGCTGAGGTACAAATGCAGTTTCAGGACCTCTTCCATAGTAGTTTTTACGGTGACCTTGTTGACTACAGGTTAAGTTAGATTGCAGCCATGTCGGTGAAACTTGACGTAGTTGCGAAGAAGAGTGAATACCAGGATCAAATTGCAAGTGGCGAGATGCTGCGAAGAGACATCATCATCCTAAGAAGTATCAGTTGTCCAAACATAGAGACAATTAACGACTGGTTAGAGGAGTTGATGACTCAAAGTGTTGAGGTGTAAACTTCCAATTAGGACATCCCACCCTTTTCCAAAGATGACATTAGACATAGTAGTTAACTTGATGCCTCTTTCCAAGTTAACTCAATGTACCACCAATCGTGCATGTCTATTTTTGGAAACACCTATGTACATGTGGAGTTCTTATTAGATTATAATTAGTTAACTGAAGTAGTCTTTCCAGTTAATTGTTAGGTTAGCTACTTTTAGACATAGGAATAAATCTTGTTGGTTGGCAAGAACTGAATTTTAACTCAAGGAGATTTTAGGGTTCCCTACTCCTTTGAGCGTCTATAAATAAGAGCAACCTTTGCTCATTATTTTTTAAACTTTACTTCATGGAAGAAAAACATTGAGTCGGATAGCCTGTGCCTTTGTTCACTTAGTATGTGTTCTTGAATCATACTTGTTATAGCTAAATGCTAAGCTATTTTCTTGCATTCTTGTTGTTTAGGTACTTGTGTTCAATCTATGTTCAAGTGTATTTGGTTGATCACATGTTGTGTGATTGTCCCCTTTCATGCAATTTGTTGTACCAAAGGTGTAATCTTTGATTGAGATTGAGATAATAAATCATGAGAGCAATGAGCCTTTGATCCAAAATTCTCAAGATCTTTCATATTTGTTGTGTTTATAATATTTGTTTCAATCTACACTTCGAACGAAGCAATGATCCCTCGAGGGAATTTAGAGATTAGGATTATCATTTAATGTTGTTTCTAGTAATCTATATTTTAGCCTACACCTCGAAAAGAGCACCTTTCCTCCAAGGGAATCCTGAGATTTAGCTTACCATTTGATATTTACTTGCATAAACCCTGTTTCAGGAAAAGTCTGAAAGAGAAATGAGCCTTTAGATGCATTTTGAGAGATAGTTTGTCTAACTGAATCCAACCATTCCCAATTTCTCCTAAATCATCTCGCTCTGAAATAGTTGAGGAGATAGGATAGTTTTAGTCTTAGCCTAGTTGTAGTTAAGATTTGCAGAAACTAGAGAAAACCTTAGCTGCAAGGCATTGTGTTTTATAACCTTGTGCTTTGCCATTGAGTAAAAAGATAGGAATTTAGTTCACTTTACTTTTTATGCAACCATCAACAAAAGAGGGAGCTTCCCCTCCTAATTTGAAGAGCAGTTAATACTGTGCATAGTTGTATGTTTCCAATAAGCACTCCAGAGGTAATAATTGAAACGCCAACACATTACATCTATCATTTGCAGAACATGTATTATTTGTATTTATAGGCATTTTTTCACTACTACATCCATGGATTCCATTTTCTACTTGATTGTAGAAAAATTTAAATGACATTTGGGGGGGGTTTTATCACAAGTCTAAGGCTTAGAGAGGTATTCATGATTTAGGATTGAACAATTAAAGAGGCGATCAAATAAAATATGGGGAAAGACTATTTTTATGTGAATATTATTGAAATTTTGAAAACACACACAAGGCAGGATCAAACAACAAACAAGAACACCTTCCACACATCAATATTGTAAACAATGATCTATTATTTCCTCAAAAATAAAAATTTATGGAATTATTGAATTAAATAATACAAAGAAGGTGAATGCTTATAAGAGAAAACCCTAAATGAGAAAGGGATTAGATCATGACACGTGTCATCATCCTATGTGATGAGACATAGTGATCTAATAATAGCTCAATCTAATAAAAGAAAAAAGCACGTGCAAGTTTATCTTAAGTGCATAAAGTGAAATTAGCTTAATAATTAATTATTAGCTAATAAATGATTACTCTAAAACCCCCCTTAAGTGTAACTTAGGGAGTAGCTAAAAAAATCTAAAAAAAAAAATGCGTAAAAAAAGAAAAAAATGCATGAATGAGTCTCAACAACAAAGTATCATGAGGTACCCATGTACAAAAATTCTAATCTCTCATAAATGGAGAGAAAAGAGAAAATATAATGGGAAAAACTCCTCTCCAAAAGAAAGAAAGGTGAATGAAGGACTAAGAAGCCTTTAAAATAATATCCCAAAAAGAATTAGAATGTGAAGAACACTGTTGTTGAAGCATGAAGAAGCTATAGAAAACTATCAAAAGATGACTGTTATAGTGTTGAAATGAAGAACCTCCTCTAAAACAGATGATGATCAAGATCAAGAAGATAAGAATTTGCATGAGTGCCCTTGACAACACTACTCGAACAATGATCAGGTGGAAAATAAAGGCAAACATTTGACAGTCGAAAATATAAAAGGCACATGAATCTGCATGAGTGACCCCAATGACACTATTTTACCATGCAAGATGTAAGTAAAAAATACAAGTAATAGTAGTTTGAGAACAATGATCAAGTGAAAATGGAAGGTCACTTATAGAAATAGGAATGCAAGAGTGTTAATATGGTAAATGTTATAGATCTCACTAAAATATATGGGTAACCAACCATCGTGCCCACCTAGTACATAGGAGTTCAAAAACTAGATACATAGCTCACTCCAAAATGAAACCAATAAAGAATTAGCACCAACTGGTCATAATGCGGACAAGGGAGAGTCATGATAGGTCCACTGAAATTGTATGTCACCAAGAAGTGCATGAAGGAGAACAAAGAATATTTGAGCATGTACATGAAAGTACCTACAACTAAAAAGGGGTGTGCAAACCAAGGCACACACACATGAGGCAAGAATCACTAGGATTCAATGATATCATGGAAGTGATACTCACTTGACAAAGGTGTGATGGAAAAAAAAGGCACTACACAACCGCCCATGACACTTTATAACATATTGCGAGTATAAATAAGCACAACAAGATGTGTGAAATCCCCAAAAAAGATGCACCATAGTGGCACTTTATCTCAGTGCATCTATAAAAGATAAAGTGCATACAAAAGATGTTTGCAATGCCCAAATAGGACAAAATGCTAGAAATGTATGTAGAATAGCTAAAAAAATTCATCCCACACAAAAAAAGTTCCCAAGAGTCAAAACATCCAAGTAATTCACCATAAGGTGAAAACACAAAAAATTGAATAAAATGTACATGTAGGAAAATATGGAAAGTGTATGGATAGTTGTGAAGATCCCTGAAAGAGCTTTCTAATGCAGCAAGAATTGAAAAATAAAGAAATTGGTCAAAAGATGTGAGCTTGGGAGTGAAAACAACACATCTAACTTCAACATGCAATAAAATAAACCAACATCAAAATATGGTGATGAGACCCACACCATTACAAAGTACACGAAACCAACTTTTGACAATATCTCATTCGCAAATTTTTTATACTCGATAAAAAAATTATGGCATTTTTTGCAAATCTTCTTAAAAGTTGCCAAAAAAGAAAAAAATATCCCCCTATTGGTTGGATGTTGGTTTCCCATGGGACCCTAGCTAGCAGGGGTTTTAAAAAAATCACCCCACCAACTTGTCACCAAAAGAGCAATGAGCAAGTGGTGAGGGTTGGCGATTAGTGGTGTTGAAACTGCTAATGGTCAGTGGCTTAGTCACTACCACCTAGCAATCAAAAAATGCCAGTTGTTTAAAGCTCTTAGCACTAAACAATCACTGCTTAAAGTTCTTAGTGCTAAAAAAAGTGCTCAAATTTTATTTATTTTTTATGCAACGACTGTACGGTATAACCTGTACAAGCCTCATATGACTGTTATGCAAAAAAATTATCTCAAAATCTCCCAATGGTGAATATAGGAAGATTTTATAGTCAAAATTTATTGTTCGGCCTCTTAAACAAAATGGTATGGTTTGTTTTTCTCTAGCACACACCAAAAAAAAATTGTTTAATACCTACAAAAAATACAAAGATTCTAGATTTAATGCCCTTGTAACCCTAGTTGAAGAAAACCCTCCAAAATTCAAGAAGGGGTTTGTTGAATCCATGCTTTGATACCATGTTGAAATTGTAAAAACATACAAAAGGAAAGATCAAATAGAAAATAAGAACACCTTCCATGCATGAGAGTTGCAAACAATGATTTGTTATTTCTTAAAAAAAAACTTAAAGAATTACTAAATTAAATAGTACAAAGAAGGTGAATGCTTATACAGAAAAATCTAAATGAGAAAGGGATTAGATCATGACAAGTGTCATCATCCTATATGATGAGACATAATGATATAGTAATAGCTCAATCCTTGATTAAATAAAAAATACTCTTAAATTTAGCTTAAGTGCATAAAGTGAAATTAGTCTAATAACTAATTATTATATAATAAATAATTACTCTAACATATATAGGTAGAGTTGATGCTAAAATAGCCTATATGTTCCTCTCCAAATTTTTAGTCATCACACAAAGTCCATCAGTTTCCCAAAAAATAGACATATTTTTCATCCAACCAAGACACTTGATTAGGATCATAGAAATTATGGAGTCAGTTAGGGTTTGAAAATTGGAAGACTTGTCAATTCTTGGAGTTAAGTTTCATATGGTGGTGTATTTTTATACTTTTAAGGAGTTGGACAAATGGCTCTATTTGATGGTTCCAAGATTCAAACCCTTATCACATAGGACAAGATTGAGGGAGATGTTATTGCACTTCAATTTTAAGCCCTAAAGAAGCTAATACTTTCCTTCTCTCCTTTCCTACACAAAAAACAACCAGCTAAAGCTAAGAAGGTTATTGAGAATCTAATAAGGATTCTTAAAGTGGTTTTCATATGGGTGAAGGCAACAACAAATATAGTAATATGGTGGTGATGATTGAAGACTAAATGCAAATCTCTTACAAAAATTATATATATAATTCAAAATAATTTAATATATATTTGAACTCTTAAACTTAAATTTAAATAAAAACAAGTTCAAAACTTTTTTCAAACAATAAATTTAAATATACTTGATATCCCCCAAAACACTCTATTTGGACAACCATGGTTCCTCACTGAAGATGTGTCGACATCACTTGCAAAGTGTTTCTTACACCATTCGATAATATTATGTGCATCATTTATATGCTCTCACTCATAATTCATTTGATGTTTTCTTAGTGCATGTTTGATGCAAGCTCCTGCATTGTCATGTTCACCCTTTCCATGGCCACTCTTAAAGAAACTCCAAATATATGGCATATTATCGTGTCGATGGTATGTACATAGTGCATAGAATGGCTTTGATTATTTGAATTGTGACGCACACCCATTAGAACATACAAAATGTTGTTCAATCTTCACACCTCTTCTTTCCAAATCTTCAAAAAACTTCTTAAAGCAATGTTGGACAAAAAGTGTGTCATGCTATTTATCATCACTTATATAAAAGTGATATTCTTTCTCGATGACTCATTTTTCATATGTGTTGTCAACACCATTCAAATCCAATTGTGCATGTTGATAATAAACATGCACCATAATAGTGACCTGCTCTTAATAGTAATATTGTGTATGAATCTCCTTTTGATGGGTAAAAGAGTAATTTTTTGTAAAGTCAACTACTGATAAAATTGTTCGAACTGAGAAAGTATCTCTTAACAAATGATATTGTTTTGCTTGCCACTTAGCATAAAATGAATGATGTATGTACAACTGTATCAATTTATGAAATATTCCATAAATTTTCCAATCGATATCTCCTCTTCTACATAATCTAACCCTATGGATTCTTTCCCAATTTTTGTTTCAAACTTTATGTACTTGTAACTCTTGCAATTTACCGTCTTTGACATGTCAGTATCTTCATTTTTCAAAGGAATTTTAGCTAGATTTCCCCATTTTTTACAAATTCCTTTAAGGTATTTCATTGGAGGTCCATCTACATCATCATCAAATTTATCACATAAGATGGATGCTTTATCACATAAGATGAATTGACTTACCCGTTTAGGAGGTTCATTTTGAAAACCATCACTTTCTTCTTTGATCTTTAGAAACACTTGCTAGTAAAGATCAAATTCAATATGATAATGACAAAAAAAATTCAAAAACCTTGTTTTCCCTCATATAATGTGGCCTTGACATTTGAAACATTGTTTGTATAATCTTTATAAGAGGATTTGCATCACAAAACATCATATACATTTCATGTGTTGTGTTATGTCTAACCAATATTTTGTATGTAGCCGAAAAATTGTCTCTAGGCCCAACACTCTCTTTGAGAACATCTCTTTTATTTGATGAGGGACAAGTATGATCATGACAAAAACTTGAAACCAAGTTCCTAACACCAAATTCAATCCTGTCAAGATGAGAATCCCTACACATCAATTCCCAATTTCCTTATGTAGTAGTATCATCCAAAACCTTTCTCCATTTCACATATCTTATTAGTGTCCTTCTACTTAAGCCAATTTCACTTGAAATTGAAGAGACTTGATGCTTTCTTCTCATTTTTGGACTTACAATAGATGTCAACATCACTCTTCTTGAAATGCTCTTATTCGTTGATCGAGGTTGCTTCCCAATGGAACCCAAACCTTGTTTAACATTTTTAGTAATATTTAAGTCTTCTAGGCCTCATATTTTCCTTTTTTTTGTGAAATCTACACCCATCAATTCTAATGGATCTTTTCAATCATCATGAAGAAATGTTGATAACAATTGGGCTTCACCAAGTGTATCATGACTTTTGAAATAAGTCACGATTATTTCCTTTGAATTTCTTATGAATTCCCTCTTAGTAGTAGCAGTAGGTTCATCATAAAACTTCAATTTCTCAATATCCAATTAAAGTAAATGATCTATATTTTTATAAGAAAGTTTTCTCTTCACCTCTTTAATTAGATTCATAGTATGAATATCGGTAGAAGGAAGCAATCCTAACCCCTGTCCAACATAAAATTGTGTATGGGCCTCCTCTCTAACATCAATTGTTTGTGCAGCTTGGGTCTCCTTCATAACATCAACCATGTTTGCTTTTTCCCCCTCTTCTCCAATAACTAAATTTGGCCCAGGGACCTCTACTCCACTTTCCATTTGTTGAACTGCTATAGACATATCATGTATAAAAGAGAATATTTAGAATACATAAAACATAGATTATTAAACTATGGATCTAAACCATCAAGGTGATTATGAACTTTCAAAATTAGAAAGTACTTTAATAATTAGGAACTTAAAGTTAATAATAGAGAAAAAAGTGCACATCCTAACTAATTTTCCTCTTATAAATTACATTACTTTTGACACACATTTATGTTCTTAAAGTTGTCCTCCTACAAAAGAATTAACTTGAAAAATTCAATTAAAATGAATTAACACACAAGAACACTCAATATGCACAATAAGTATCATTTCAAAACAAGCATAGTTGAAACAAAATAGGTTAAAGATAAATATATCCTTGTTTTTGTAAACATAGAAATAAGGGCATGTGTAACATCACATAATAGATTACTCAATAGATCAACATAGTGAAATTATGAATCAAAATTAACAACCATATCATCTAAACATTGTACATGATCTCAATTGCATCATATGAACAATATGCTCATCATAATTTTAATAACATGCACATGGAATAATTCTTAATTCACACTTGATCATTCACAATAGTAAATTTCAATGACCAATAATTGATATTATAAATGAATATATACATTAAACATAAAACTTGGTTCAGTTAACATCTCGAATGAATATAATCAATCCATATTGAATTAACTCACATGTCACACATGTACATAGAACACATATCTTATAAATTAAGTCGGGAAAAATATGCTACAATAAAATAGGTTAGACAAATATATCCCTGTTGTCATAAACATAGAAATAAGGGTGTGTACAATATCACATAATAGATTACTCAATATTGATCAAGATAGTGAAATTATGAATCAAAATTAACAACCATATCATCTAAACACTACATTATATCAATTGCATCATATTCAATATGCTTGTTCATTGTAATTTTAGTAATGCATGAATAATTTTTAATTCACACAATCATTCACACTAGAAAATTGTAATGAGCAATAATTAATATTATTAATGAATAGACATTAAACATAAAATTGGGGTTAACATCGTGCATGAATTATAGGCAATAAGTTGAGACAAAATTAAATTAAAAAATTGGGCCTTACACCATTAAGAAACTTAATGTTAAGAAATGAAAAAATTAAGAAACTTCTTATTTAAAGTGTTAAAAGATGAACAAAATTAAGAAACTAGGCCTAGTGTTTTCTTTATTTAAATATGTTTATCAAAATTATAGATTAAATTATCTAATTTACATTACAAAATAGGCATTCAACTAGAACCTAACCTAAGATAACTAACTTGGAAGAGTTTCCCAACTAAAGACACAATATAGAAATAAATTAGGAAATGAGAAGAAAAATTAGGAAAAACATTTAATTTATGCACCTAGAAATTGGAAAGTGATGAATGAAATTAAGAAACTACCTACTACTTTCTTTATTAAATTTAGTGTTGAGAGATGAACAAAATTAAGAAACGAGTCGTATTTCTCTAGATTATTTATAAAAAAACTAGAGAGAAAGGAGAGAACTTGAAGAGAATAAAAAAGGAAACCCAAGTTATGACTACATGGATATCTATCAGTAGATCAAACCAAAATGCTTTTAGATCCTAGGGAAATTATATGCATCTTTCACCAATTTCCTATTTAGCTTTGTTTCAAGTGGTTGTTTCGTCTAAAACTACCACTAGGGAGGTCAACATTCCTAATTTTTCAACAAAGTAAAAGTTGCACATGTTATTAGATCAATTGGAAGATATGATCACAATTTTGATTTATAGGAGAAGTAGTTAGATCCTTGAGTAGATATTAGGTGCCCTTGGAAAGAACTTTATAATGTAACTCCCCACCAATTGTTTAATTGAGATATAGATGGTTATAAGAATCTTAGATATAAAAGGCACTTGATGTCATAGGGTCCTATTAGTTGAAATGTATGAACAAGATCAATAATGTGTAGATGCCAAATCTTGATAACTATATTACTACCTTGATCAAAATGTGGGAGGAAACCTAACTTAAAATAAAACAAGAAATGATCAAGAGGTATTTAGTGCAATGAAAACTCGCTATCTAGTTCAAGTGGCTCTTAGAGTACCTTCATCTTGCTAGAGGTAAGGAACCCAACATCCATTGGGAACAAAGGCCCTTTGAATTGAGCATGAAATGCCAAAATTTTAAATTGATAGGAACAATTCTTCATAAGGCACTAGGGGTAGTCTTGATCTATTTCCATTTAGTTGTAGAGAGCACCTTGAGCATAGAACAAAGATAAAAACCTACACTCTAATTGTCAAAATAATTTTATTTTATTGATCTTAATCTTATCTAGAACATGATTTAATTAAAAAATAAATCATAATTTATAATATACAAATATTTTTTTGAGCTTTTTTAGTTTGATATCTTTGCCTTCTTTCACGCAATTGTTGTTTCCTTTCTTCAAAATGATGTCGTGCAACCTTATTTTCCCTATTCTTTGGGTTTCCCATCTTCTTCAAGTTGAAAAATATGATCTTGATAATTCTTTGCCAATTCCACATTCCAAATTTGTAAAACACTTGCAAAAAAATACCTTTTGAAGACACCTTGTGAATTTTTCTTAATTTTTTTATATTAAAATCCCCAAAATCAACCTTGTATACATACATGTAATTCAAATAGACATATTCTTTTGAAACATCAACTAAGTTAGCATTCAATTGAAGGTCGACCGCTAAATTAAAATAAATATTATTTTATCGTACCACCTTTGATCGAAGAATAATTAATAATAGTTTTCATTCCGGGTAATAAGGCCTTTGGTCGAAGGTACCTTCATAGGTCAACCAAATGAAAATATTTTCTCTTTTATATCCTACATAAATAAAATAGGTCAACCACCAAGCACTTGTGTAACTTTAAATTTGAATAGTGATCATGGGTGGGAAAGACTCCACTTTGAATGTTATGGCACCAAAAACAAACTACTAGAAACAATATGACATGTGCTATGAAGTTTGGAGGGGAGCATAAACACAAAAATAAATATTGGGGATTGGGGTTAAGACTCAAACTATAGGTTGAGGTGTTAGTGGTCAAGCAATGGGCAATGTCGGTGAGGGAAAGTTTAGAATTTTAACAAATAGAATAGTAGGGCAAGGGACAAATGGAAAGGCACAACATTGATGGAGAAATTTAAAACTTCAATAGGAAGAAAGAAAGAGCATAGTTGGAAGAAAAGATATACTTAGGAAGGGAAACATACAACATACAAAAACATGAGAAACATGAGTACATACCTAATATGTATAAATTTAGATTAACTATAAATGAGATATGACATCATCCACTATAAAACATGTACAACCATATAGAACATATCACACTATAGGGACGATGTCATGACTATATGAACACTTCTACACCAAACATAAAAATAATATATATGAATCAAACTAACACACACAAAACTCAAAGATAGAAAACAAAAATAAAAATCAAAGCCTTGGTTCCTCCTAATCTAAAACATGCATCCAAATATTTATCAAACACTAAACAACCAACAAACTACACTTTCTCATGCCTTCTCACTCATTTGATTTCTTAAAGACAAACTTCTCACACCTTTGCTTTCTTTAGAGACAACTTCTATTTTCCTTTAGTTTAAATTGAATGGAAACCAATGTTTAAATGTTGAATATTTTTTTACATTCTCATTAGATAAGACTAAGGCTAGGGTGCCATGGGGGGCTTCAAGATATATTTTGAAGTAGTGGGTCTCATGAAGTAAAAAAATATGTTAAAAGATTAGTTAGAATCTTTCCTTGAATAATAGCAACCCCTGCTTTTTAGTTTGAAGATTTGAGGAGGTGCATTTGGGGAGGGGCTAGAAATTTCCCCACTAGCTTAGGTTTCTTTTCTTGCCATTTTTCAATCATTTTCAAGTTTTTAAATTCCTACCAACTATTTTTTTATTATTTTATTTTTATTATGTCGAAGGAATTCCCTATGTGAGGTTCACCGATCTCATTTTGTCCATTGACAGTGTATAGTCTCAACAAGGCATACAAGACGATTTGAATGATCATGACTATTTATCATCTCACTTGTTTTGCTCACCATTTTTCCCCACCATTTTTTGCATTCACGATTCTTACTGTCCATCGTTCACCATTCATACTGTCCATCGTTCACCATTCATGACATTAATGTTGTTGTTGCTCTCAAGAAATATCTCCTTGTCATATTTATCACAAGGAATCACACAACACAAAGTTATCGAGTGTTGAAACTTCAATTTCCTCCTACGAGTGACTTAACATATCTATAAATTATTATTTTTAAATACCCGGTTTGATAGTGGCATGACACGTAGACTTATCAATCACATGCCATAAAATGAGATAATTATTTTAAGGTAGAGTAAATAATAAGAATAATCATTATTATCTAGATAGAGCTTGGATTTTTAGAAGCCATTAACTACAAAGATATCTATGTATTCATTGAGGTTTTTGGTTTTACAAGGTGCCTTTAATGGATTTCAACTAGTAGTTTATTTATAAAATTAATATAAATGACTTGAACTCTTTAAAACTAAGGTGATTGTTTATTTGGTTGCCTTATTACGAAATATAATGGAAGCTTACTCCATAACTTTATTAAATGTTTCCATTAAAAACCCCATTAAAAAGATTAAATATACAATTCCATGTAGAATATAATATGTAGTTAAGTATCAATATATTTTATATTATAATAAAATTTATACAATTTTAAATTATATTATATTTATTTATATTAAAATTTATTTTTCTAATTTAAGAATAAGTACAATTAACGTTGAAACTAAAAGTAAATAAATTAAGGATATATAAATATTGTTTTATTAATGAATTTATATTTATTTTTAATATTTTTTAAAAATAATAATATAGATCACATTTTATGATTTATGCTTTAAATTATTTACCATGTTTTTAAAATAGTTTTAAAGTAAAATAAAATAATGTAATATTGATATCTCTCTTCATTTTTTAGATAGATGTACTTAAGATATCTAAACCAACTATGTACCCCACTATCATCACCACATGAACGACACCTTCTTAAAATAAAAAAATGAGACATTAGAAATTTTGAAGTTAAATTTGTTATTTAAATTAAATATATTTATTTATTATTATATAAGATATTTAAGTTAACATAATATAAATTATTAAATATATTTTTTAAAAGTTTATTATATAGTGATAGTGAGTTTATTTGATATTATTTATACCCTTTATATATATTATAAACTTAAAAAAATTAATATTGTTTTTATTTAACTATTTATTAACTTAATAAAAAAATTATTTATTTTAAATTATTATTTTTATTAGCATTTAGACTGTATATATTTTGACTTTGTATTTTTGTCTACTCTATTTTAGTTTTTAATTTAGATTTAGATTTGATTTATTTGAATTATTTATGTCTATTTTGTGAAATTATAATAAAAAATAAAAGTTATGAGAAGTAGTTCAATTTATAATTATTTTTGTTGTATTAAAATTTAAGCTATTGTAGAATAATTATATTTTTGACTTTTATCTTAATTTATAAGACATTTATAAAATTTATTTTAGATATTTTATAAATTTTAACAATATTATATATTTTGTTCTTAAGTTTTTCTTACAAGATTTTTATTATGTTTTTATTAATTATTTTATAATTATAGAAATAATATTTCTTTTAATTAATAATTAAATTTGTAAAGAATGTAGAGATAGAGGAGCGGGCTCTACAAGTAGGCGTTGGTGTGCTGAATGTGACCTGGGCTTCTGTGTCGGCTTCTACAGTGGTGGGGGAGGTCGTACCCTCCCCCAACAAGTTTGCAACATTTGTATCTCTTAACCCTTGAGTATTTTCTTCATTTCCTTGCTTTCCTTCTGTGCGGTGCCCTAGTTCTTTTTCGAATGTGAAGGTTTTTTTATCGTTTCTTTGCGTGGTGTGTTCATTCTGTGCCTTCCCTTTTTTGCGTTTATGGAGGGGGGTTCAAGACCCCCCGATGCCTCCGCTAAGTTGAAGGAAAATGAAAATGATGCTCATAAGGTGCAAAGGTCCTTTAGTGAAGTTCTATCAGAGCAACTATTTTTTGCTCCAGTTGGCGTAGGGTTTTCGGTGGAAGAGGAGCATTGTGATGATGGCGGGGAAGGTAAGGGCTTCTCCGACATGACTAAGGACTTTCTTCTCTTTCCAAACGTTGTTATGAAAGAAACAATTAATAATCAAAGATCTAAACTTAGAGATACTGCTATTTTATAGCGGTCATTGATGTAAATAAGCTCCCTACAAGGAAATTCATAGATTCTTGGTTTAATAATGTGTGATTAAGCAAATTTGGAATGCAAATAACTTATTGCAGACTCATTCAGAAAGGTTTGTTTGTCATCTTCTTAAAAAAAATGAAATGCAACAAAAAAATTTGGCCAAACCCTACTGGTTGGTTGGGGGTTGCACCTTTCGTGCCCTCACATGGTTGCCTACGGCCATAGCTGAAGAAATAATCACCCTCTCAACCCTCAGATGGGTCATTGTTAAAAACCTCCCACCTGAATTTGGAAAATCCTCCCTCAAATTTTGGAACCAGTTGGGAAAGTTTTAAGAATTGATGAGACTAAAGCAACCCTGCCAAATCTCGATGCCCGTTCACTGGTCTCCATCAACCTGGGTGTTGAAATTCCTAAATGCCTAAAAATTGTGGAGGAGGAATTGGTCACCTCCTGTCCGCTTGAAATTTTGGGCAGAATCAATGCTTGCTTCCTTTGTAAGAGGGAAGGGCATATCCATAGGAACTGCCCTTTAATCCAGAAAAATGTTGTGAAGCCTGCTAAAGGAAACCCCAACTCTAGAACTAACGGGCCGCTGGCTGGGGCCCAGACCTCGAGGGAAGACAATAATCATCAACCCCCTAATCAGCATTCTGAGCCCATCTTTCCTCGCTCCGTGATGATCCCTGAGACTCAATCGATTGAGTTAAAGGAAGGGGGTAGCAAGGGATTTGCGTCAGATCATGTCACCCCCATTGCTAACCCTAAAAATTACAGTCAGTCCCTCGAGTTGTCCAACTCTTTCAGCATTCTTGGGAAAAATGAGGGAGGTTGCAAAAGGTCTGTGCCAACCCACACTCACAGTCAGCACGATGCTAACAAATTTCCTTCTAAACTGACTGAAAATATTCCTCTCCTCAATAAACTTAATGTGCAACAACTGGTAATGAAGCAGATGAGACAAAGAATAAATGACAATTATCTCAAACCGAAATTAAGAGTTGATGCAAATGTTGTTTTAAAAATTAAGCACGGTTCTAATCCCTTTGATCTCAACTTGGAAAAGTTGAGCTAGAATGGGGATGTATGCACTAATGTGGGCAGAGGCCCCATGGATCCTGCACTAGTGTAAGCGTCCTTTGATGCGGTTGTCTCTAATGTTGGATCACTGGTCGCCGCTAACCATACCTATGAACCCACCGCCTTCTTTGCCTCAGCCGCTAGGAGCACCCAACCATTTATTGAGCTAGTCCTAAATGATATCCATCCCCTAGAGAAACCTCCTGCTTGTGAGGGGCTTGAGAAGAATCAAAGGAGCTACCCTAGTGCCTCTGTCGTATGTGAGGATGCTCTAAATCCAAAGGATAAAAAAAATGAACTTGGGGGGATGCTGAGGAAACTGAACATGAGAATCTCGTTCAAGGGAAGCCTATCCAAGCTCCTAAACATAAAAATGGTCCTGGGAGGCTAAAGAAAAATAAAACTTTAGTAAAACTGAACAAATCTCCTATAATGGCCCAAAACAAAAGGAAACAAAGAAGCTTGGTAATTCAATCGCCCGTGGCTAAGAGGGTTGAGACTAAAGGACAAATTCCTAAATGCTTTGAATAGTTTAGGAATGACCAAGTGGAACCCAACATGGTAGTTGAGGATGAACATTAACTGTGTGTCTTGGAACATTAGGGGGCTTGAATCTCCTGGTCGGAAATACATTATCAGGAGATTCCTAAATTTGGTAAAAAAGAAGGATTTTGTCCTATTGCAAGAAATCAAGGCCGTTGGCTTTATGCTAGAAATGAGTCTCAAATTCATTTGGAATGGGTCTACTTTTCTCTCTACCCTTCATGAGAAGGGAAGAGGTGGGGTTGCCATCTTAATGGATAAACAATGGTCCCCATTGATCTCAGAAAGTGGTGTCTCCCCCTGCAATAGGGTGGTTTGGGCAATCCTGAAGAAGGATGATGTAACCTTTGGGATTTGCTCCATCTATGCACCTAATGATCATAGAGACAGAGCTAAGCTTTGGCAATGGATCTCCTCCCTTCTTGATGTACCTTGGATTGTTGGAGGTGACTTCAATATGGTGGAACAAGTGGAAGTCAAGTGGGGTGGAATTGACATGTCCTGGAAAGGAAATGAGAAGCATTTTTGGTATAGAATGAAGAACAAGCTTAACCTTGTTGACCCCATGGAGAAAAGGAAATGTGACTGTAAAGATGTCTGGTTCTCCTGGTGTAATGCCTAGAAAGGAGGTGAAAAAAATTATTGCAGACTTGATAGAATTTATGCTAATAAGGATTTCTTCAACTTTATTCCAAATGAGGATGGGATACAAGTTTGTGTGTATCCTTACACACTCTTTGACCATCATCTAATCAAAATTGAACTTGTTATATGTCAACGTAGGCCTAAGTTGAAGAAAGGGGAAAGTCCTTTCATCCTAAACACAAACCTTCTCAAGGACATGGACTGCAGAGATGCCACTAAGTCCCTTAGAGAAATCAACAAATGGTTGCTAAGAGGAAGTAGTGCCACAAAGAGATGGAAAGCAAACGTTAGTGGTTGGAGGAAACTCTTTCAAAAAATTGGGAAAAAGTGGGCTTTGGATGCAAGAAGGGTGGAAAATGAACTTCAAGAGGCCTTGATAGAATCTGAAGGCAAGCTGCAGGAAGACCCAAGTAATGTGCCATTGGGGGAAGCGTTGACAAAGGCCAAATACAACCTAAGGAGGCTCTAGGCCCACAAGGTGAATGGATTGAAAATCAGAGCTAAACTTAACTAGTTATCCTGTGGGGATAAAGAGACCAAGTTCTTCTTTAAGTATCTAAAAGAGAAAAATATGAAGGAGCATATAAACAAATCTAGGATGGAGAAAAGATGGTCTCTGAGCAAAAAGATATCTTAGGACAGTTTCAAGCCTTCTATGTGGCCTCTTCACCTCATAAGGAAATTCAGAGGGATGCCACTTGGCAAGGAATGCAATCCAAAAACTAATTCCAAACAAAATTTCTGATGATGACTCCATCAAACTCCAGGCCAATCTCACCAAAGAGGAGATTGAAAAGGCCACTGCATTAATGAGAAATGATAAATCCCTTGGATATGATGGGCTATCGGTGGAGTTTTATAAGTGTTTTTCAAATTGGATAAGTGAGGACCTCATCCAAGTCTATGAGGAGGCCATAAATACAGGCTCTCTGGGTAACAAGATTGACAAAGGGATAATCAATCTCTTGCCCAAAGGGGGAGACAAAACCCTCATTAAGAATTGGAGGCCAATTACCCTCCTGAATGTGTCTTATAAGATCTTGGACAAGGTCTTAGGTCTTTGTTAACAACACAAAGACTGACTTTATTAAAGGTAGATTCATTCTTGAAAACTTGATCACAAGTTGGGAGGCTATGCATTGGGCTAAAGTGTCACAGCAAAAGGTTGCCATGTTGCTCCTGGATTTTGAAAAATCCTACGATAGAATTGAGTGGGACTTCTTGAGAAGTGTCCTGCAAGCCTTTGGTTTTCCTCCTTTTTTTTGCAAGCTTGTGGATATCCTCCTCAAAGATTCTAATGCACATGTGGATGTTAATGGATCACTCTCGGAGGAAATTAAGCTAGAGAGATCCATTCGATAGGGCAACCCACTGGCCCCTACCCTCTTTGTAATTGCCTCAGATGCTCTCTTCTACTTGCTAAGGGAATGCACCTTGTCCCCAAGGGTAAGAGGTATCAAGCTGCCAGATGAGAAGGAGCTCCTCAATGTTTAGTTCGCAGACGATACTGCCCTTTTTCCAATTCTTGATAAACAAAATATTGAATCTTTAATGCTGAAGTTAGAGGTTTTTTTCCAAGCATCTGGGGAAAGAATCAACAAGTCCAAATATGTTGCTTTGGGGTGGGAAACCAACCCACCAGATTGGTTCAAGGAATTTAGCTTTCAATGGTGGGGGTTAGACCTCCAAGTGAGATATCTTGGTATCCCTTTTGTTGTGGATCCCAATCTGAAGGAAATGTGGAACTAGATCAAGGGAAAAATTGAAAGGAAGTTGGAGGGTTGGAATAAGCAATACCTCCCTCTGGCAGGAAGAATTCAAGTTTGTCAAAAAATCATGTCCTTGTACAACATTTACTTCACTTCCGTATGGTTCTTTTGCAATTACTAGTTTAATGAGATTCAGAAGAGAATAAGAAATTTTTTGTGGTCAGATGGGAAAGGTAAAAGGAAGAAGCATGTTGTGAAATGGGAATGGTGTTGCATGGATAAATTGCATGGGGGATTAGGCCTGAAGATCTTTGACTTCATGACATTTCCCTGGCATCCAAGTGGATTGTGAGGGCCCTCAAAGGCAATGAGCCATGGAAGGTGCTAGTGAGAAACAATATCAAGTTGGCAGTCCCTAAACAAGCGAAAGTATGGAAGGTGCTTCCTTTGAGCGACATTCTCATGGGAAAATCCTCAATTTCTCTAGCTGGTTCAGTTATTTTTAAGAGCCTTTGGAAGGCCTGGGAATTCATCAAACAAAACACATAGTTCAAATCCAATGATATAATTATGAGGAACAATGTAAAATGCTAATGCTTCAGCTCCATGTGGTGGAATGCACATCACAAGGATAAACCCCTTGCTTTGGTTTAGGGTTGTTCTACAAAAAAGTGGAATAAAAAAGGCATTGAAACCTTCAGGAACATTGAGAATGAAGGGGAAATGAAAAGTTGGATTAGGCTGGCGGCTGAGTTTGATCTCCCTACCTCTAATTTTAGAATGTACTCCATGCTTGCAGATGCCTGCAAGGATGCTTCCTTCCCTCTGGATACTAGTAGGACCCTTGACCCATCCAAGGATATTTACTGGAAGGATGAGGGACCTATTTCTAAAATCAAAGCCAAAACCATTTATAAAGAGCTAACTTGTGCTAATTCTATTTTTTATCACTTAAACTGTTCTTGGAATGTGGATGTAGATTGTAAAATGTGGCATAAAATCCTAACTGATGCGTGGTGCAACGGTCTTGAGCCTAAAAAGGCTTGCTTCAGGTGGCTTGTCCTCCTCCAAAAAATCCCTTTTAAATCCAATCATGATGATGTGGACATTTGCTATATGTGTAAAATTCCTGAATCGATAAAGCATATTCTTTTTTATTGTCTTTATGCTAAAGAAATTTGGAAATTATTCTGTGGCAATATGAAAATTTGGGACAACAATGACAAGTTGATTTGGAAAGAGGTATTAATGTTTGATAAAAAATTAGGTAATATACATTTGCTCAGTCTATGATTGATGAAGCAGAAAGTGTGTAGGACGAGGTGGCTGATAACATGAATGAAGAGGAGGATCCTAATAGGACAGTGGGTAGTCATGGGTAGACTTAGCAGATGTCATGCACATTTAGCATAATGAAATATGCTACCAAGTTTGCAGAAAAGGCAATGAAATGCCACATTTTTCACATTCAACATAATGTTACAGCTAGTTAGGTTACTGATAGTTATCATTTGATAATTGTTGCATTTGTAATGATTTCAAACATGCCTTAAGACTCTTCACTCTCTCTGGTGCCTTTAATATGGCACTCTTGTAGATAATATGAGCATCCAATGAACATGGTGTACGGTTTTTCAAAATATCTTTAATACAAAAAAAAGAATGTAGAGATAGAAATCAAGTATAATGTTAATAATTTAGTATGTGATTATCAACATCAAAAAGTCATTAGATGGGTACGAGGTTGTATGGGCCTTGGGACAACTTGACTTCATAATGTATCAAAATTCAAAAACATATAATCAAATAGTATCTACACAATCATTTTGTTGTATGTGAAACTCAAGCAAAGCAAGTATGGGTATAAGAAAAACAATGACATAGTGGAACTTAAGATTCCCAAAGGTGATAAACAAGTGCAAACAAGAAAAGTGAGAAAGAAGATATAGTAAGTCAATCTCAAGGCAGTCCAACTAATAATTTTTTTGTAACTTAGTACATATTCTTGATGAAAAATGATGTCCTCTATAATTTCCAAGTGGCTTCCTCCCTTGGTGCTCTCTCTTCTATAAATTCCAACTTACCAATAACTACAATTGTGGATGACATGTCAAATGTACTTACAAATGTTGGTAAATAAATTAATAGTGAGGGAGAGGGAGAGGCATATATATATATATATATATATATATATATAGAGAGAGAGAGAGAGAGTGAGAGAGAGGAGGTGAAAGAGAAGTGACAAAGAGAGGGAAAATAGAGTATGAGAGATAAAGTGATAAGAGAGGGGGAGTCAAATAGAATGACATAGAGAGAGATGGCTAGAGAGATAGATCCTCATTGATACATGTCATCTTTGGATTGTTGGCACAAAACACTTGATCAAAAGCTAGACTCTCTTTTGTCCATCTCTCTTTTCCCTTTATATCTCTTATTTCTCTCTTATGCCTTCTCTCTCTTTATATATATCTCATTATATATCTCTATCTCTCTCTCTCTCTCTCTCTCTCCCCCTATCTATATCTAGATATCTCTTGTAATGTCCCTTGCTGGAAAAATATATTAGATTTAACACAAAATAATTTCTCTCGGATTTTGTGATTTTGCAACAAATAATGAAATCAAGTATATCAAAAATTGCTCTAATACTTACCTACAAACACTTAGCAAATTCATATAAATTACCAGTAGATGTTTTACATAAATTTTGGCATTATAACAACCTACAAATGGTACTTTTGACAGTCCACAAAATATGTCCTTACGAATTGCAAATAACCCCCAATACTAGAGCTTTCATGCACAACAACCATCACTAGATTTCACCAGAAAATCACCAGATTTGGAATATGAGAATAGAACTGAAATATATATGTTTTGGGACTTATTTACTACAAAAAAATAAACCATAATATGCTGCTAACAACAACAAAAGTCTGGTTATAAACTATGAACCAAAGCATATGAAAAATAACAACAAAATCCTGCAATAATACACAAAATGAAGCTTCTGAAGCGCAATTGAAATATTTGGATGAAGTTGCCTTTGAATACTTGTAAACACATTGCCTACAAGTCTCTATCTCCTTGGTTTATCAGCCTGGAAGATCACTCCTTCAATGGCTTCTCATCCTTTGAATAAGAACATCATAAGCCTATAAAATTACTAAAGTAGAATGCTTGAACATGCAACACAAAACAAAAATATATCAAAAACTTTCCCAACCAAACTTGGGCACCAAAATCCCATGCCAAAAAATGAGGATGCTTGCAAGCCAAGAAAGAACCCCTTGTTTCCAAGTGTGCCTTCATCATAACTCCACTCCCAACTTGACTTGCCAAAATCAATTGTTGTCATGCACCCAATTAAAGCCAATTTCCATAAAAAAATGTAATTTCCAACTTGGTCCCACAAACATTTTATAAATATTTATAATTTTAATATTTATTTTCCCAAATGATGTAAATGTGATGAGGACAATATAAATATTAAATATATATATTTTCCCCAATGTCCCACGTGACCCTTCTTTACTTACTATTTTGGGATGCTGGAAACTTACTATTTTTAGTAAGTACTGCTTTTAGAAAAAAAGGGGACATGAAAAGTCCTCCCTTCCCAAATATTTCTTGTTCTCAAGAAATTTCTACCATTATGCTTCAAAATTATGTTATATTGCACAAAAAGTCTTGATCCAGTACATGTGAGATGTTGCAATCCCTCCCATAGAACATTGTGCAAACATGATAGCTCAGACTTATTTGTGATAATGCCATGAAACCAATAAGAATATTCGTAAAAATCTTTGATATATTCACTCCAATTCCAAATCTAGATGACATCTTCCCCAAGAAATTTTGTAAACTCGCCAAATGCTTCCCACTGAATATATGTGCCAGCTTGTAATAAACCAAACTTGCAACTTCTCCCAATAATGTAAATTTGGTTTGTTCTGCTATTAGGACTATTATAAAAGTTATTGAATCCTCTATAACAACAAGTACATCTTTGGGAATTAACAACGACCTCCAACTCCAAAATACTAAAATATACATAGCTAAAATGCACACTAGTAAGCCTGAACATTACCTCAACTTGGGAGATGGTACCTTCAACTTCATAAACTGATCTATAACAACAAAATATTTTTAGAGGTGCAAAAAGTAATATCATGTAGCAACAAAATTTACACCACCATTTCTCGAAGACTAAATTTGCAAGCATTAGTTCATTCTGATACCATTGTATGTATCCACTAGCACTAGGTATTTTGTACCAAAAATATCAGAAACTTCTTATTATGGCACAAATCTAATTTTGATGGCCCATAGGACTGTTATAATATTCAATGTATCCTTCACAATAGTAAATACATGGTTTGGAAACAACTACCTCTTTTACCTTCAAAATGTGGAGATATGCCTTGCTGAAAACAACACAAGTTGTTCCAAACTTGGCCTCAGCTTGAAGGATGTCATATGCAACATTTGGATCTGATTTGAAACAAAAATGGTGATTTTGAGGAATAACAATTAACACCATATAACATCAGCTAATACAACACCATTTCTAAAACATTGATTCTACAATCAATAGTTCATTCTGGAAAGAAACTGTGCACTTTCTGAGTCCTCCAACTAGCACAAACTGATCATCCAAAAGTAATTTCAAAATGAAAGGAGAGAATGAGTTTATTGCATCTCTACTATATTAGGTGACTTTTTGATGTGCTTGATAGTTTCCACCTTGAAACATGTCCAAGACATTCTTCCACAATAATTCAAATAGTGTCTTGGAGCACTAGCTAGAAATGCACTACCATTGGGCAACTTGCTCTTGGGACTTGTGAGGAATTTGATAATGTTTTGGATATGATTTTTTCTAATATAATGACTATTTTAATATTCATTACATCCCATATAACAACAAATATATGTTTTGGAGACAACAACTACTTCCACCTCCATAATATTGAATTAAACATTGTTGAATTGTGCAATACAAAAATGTATAATAATAAACTCATACATTACCCCAACTTGAGAGGTGTTTCCTTCATCTTCATAGAATGGTATATAACAAAAATAATTGAGAAGAGGAGTGGAAAATAGTGCTAAGGAATAACAACATATACTCCATAATTCTTCAAAAATCAAACCAAACTTCCATATCACACTATACTGCCAACATTGTTTTGCTCCAAACTGAAAGAGTGAACCCACAACCTTTAAAACTGATATAATTAGAGTAAATAAAAATATATAATGGTATTCATTAGAATTATAATGATTTATAACAACATACTCCATCATACACAATACCCACAAATCTTCACACAATTTCACTAGGAGCATGTAAACAACACATGCATACTGCACAACCTCCCTCAATCTTCCCCAATTAAAAGATATGGTTGTTGGATTATTTGACATTAACAATGATAATATTATATGCAATGAAACCATATCCAAGTGCAAAAAAATTGAACATTCTCCTTCGTTGGTTTTGAAGTAGTGGAATGTTATAATAAAATCTGTGATGATCACTAAAAGATGACACATATTGCATTCTCTTATCCAAGTTAAACATCTTTCTGCCCATGTAGATTCTCTTGCAACAACATATTCTCCTACACATGTATGTGATAAATCATAAATAATAATTGCAAAACATGGGTTGATTACTTCCATAGGCCTCCCAAATGTTTTCAATGTTGCAAACTCTTGTATGACTAGATTTTGGATGACATAAGTCAAGTATGAAATACTTTTAACCCATTGTTGTTTCAACCACATAATCATTGCACCTTTGGGACATATGATATGGAAATATTTACATTTCTTTTGTTCACCCAAATATTAAGAGTAAAACTAATTTCCTTTCCTTTATGATGCTAATGGTTTGTAGAGGTTCATCCTTTATGAATCCTTCAACTTTCATGAGACTTGATTTCAATAACACTAAAACATGGTTAGTCATCAAATAATGAACCTCATAATGATTCCTTTTTACCTTGCCATGGTCAACCATCAAACAATCCAAGTTTCCTATCACCATTTGGCCATTACTCAAAATCCTATCTTCGAGTGTGGTACTTGGCTTGCATAAGTGTTCAAAAAAATGTGAATATTGATCCTTCATTAAGTGGTTTGAAAGCACCAATAACACTTTATGAATCCTCATAAACTTCCTTCCATTCAAAATTGATAATATGGAGAACTCAACAGTGTCTCTAACCATTTTAATCCTCAAGAGATTTCCTGGATCCCATATTCCTATGTATAAACAACTTTGAACATTAAAAGATTGATCTCCCCCTTTTGCATGCTCTCCAACATGAAAATAATTTTGTGGTGACATAGAAAGTGACAAATCTAAAATATTTTCATACCTTTGGCTACAAGTAGAATGCTCATCCTCATTTTCCAAAATAAACTTCATTGGGAAATATTCAAAAACTTTATTTTCTTGATCCAAAACCCATGAGTTCAGGTTAACTAAAATGTTGCTTTTAAAGCAAATCCATCCATAATGTTGCTCTATAACTCCCTCAGTGGATCACCAAGTGTCATTACCCTTTTTCCTTTTATATAACTCTTCACTTTGAACAAGTGACCCTCTTCCATCATCCTACATGTTAGATGCATTCTCTTTTTGCACAAAAAAGAGTTTCCTCTTCGCTATTTTCAAAAGGTACCTCTTTGATAATATTCATAACTTTTTTATTATCTTCATAATCAACATGCAATGTTGATCTTGAATTAAATTCATCAAAAGGAACACATTCTTGTTGTGAGATTTTATTTACTAAAATATCTTTTTCAATTAAAAATTCATCAACTTCAACCTTTGACTCTGATTCTTCATCTTTTTGTAGAGACATTTTCTTTACTTCATGATCTTGGATCTCCTCTTAATTTTTCTCACTTGAATTTGGGTGTAATTTATAACCTTTTAGTACCATCATACTTTGCATGTGAATTAAGAAATCATTGTAGGGGACTAAATTCTTGAAACCCTCATCCATATTGTTATATGAAGCCCTCATAACAACATGATCTATAACCAATTCTTCCATGGGTTGGAAGAGTGAGTGAGTGTAAAGTAACCACCTTTAGGAAATAAATTGGATTTAGTGGGATGCATCTTTGAAACTCTCAGGCTGTCAAGATCATAGATTTGATACCACTGTAATGTCCCTTGTTGGAAAAATATATCAGATTTAACATAAAATAATTTCTCACTTAGATTTTGTGATTTTGCAACAAATAATGAAATCAAGTATATCAAAAATTGCTTTGATAGGCCTGCAAACACTTAGCAAATTCATATAAATTACCAATAGATGGTTTTACATAAATTTTGGCATTATAACAGTCTACAAATGGTGCTTTTGACAATCCACAAACCTACCCTTACAAATTGCAAATAACCCCCAATACTAGAGCTTTCATGTGCAACAACCATCGCTAGATTTCACCAAAAAAAGCACCAGATTTGGAATATGAAAATAGAGCCGAAATATATATGTTTTGGGACTTATTTACTATAGAAAATTAAACAATAAATATGCTGCTAACAACAACGAAAGTCTAGTTGTAAACTATGAACGAAAGCATATGAAAAATAACAAGATCCTGCAATAATGCACAAAATGAAGCTTTTGAAGCACAATTGCAATCTCTAGATGAAATTTCCTCTGGAGACCTGTAAAAACTTTGCTTGCAAGTCTCTATCTCCCTGGTTTATCAGCCTGGAAGACCACTCCTTCAATTGTTTCTTGACCTTTGAAGAATAACAATATAAGCCTGTAAAATTACCAAAGTGAAATGCTTGAATATGCAACACAAAACAAAACTATATCAAAAACTTTCCCAACCAAACTTGGGTGCCAAAATCCCATTCCCAAAAATAAGGATGCTTGCATGCCAAGAAAGAACCCCTTGTTTCCAAGTGTTCCTTTCGTCATAACTCCACTCCCAACTTGACTTGCTAAATTCAATTGTTGTCATGCACCTAATTAAAGCTAATTTCCATAACAAATGTACTTTCGAACTTGGTCCCATAAACATTTTATAAACATTTAAAATTTTAATATTTATTTGTCCAAATGATGTAAATGTGATGAGGACAATATAAATATTAAATATATATTTTTTCCCAACGTCCCTTGTGACTCTTCTTGAGTTACTATTTTGGGATGGTGGAAACTTACTATTTTTAGAAAAAGGGGACATGACTATCTCTATCTCTATATCTCTATCTCTCTATATTTGTATCTGTATCTGTATCTGTATCTGTATCTATATCTATATCTATATCTGTATCTGTATCTGTATCTGTATCTGTATATGTATATGTATTTGTATTTGTATTTGTATCTATTTTGTATTTGTATTTGTATCTGTATCTGTATCTGTATATGTATCTATATCTGTATCTGTATCTGTATCTGTATCTGTATCTATATCTGTATCTATATTTGTATTTGTATTTACATTTGCATTTGTATCTATATCTGCATCTATATGGATGTATTTGTATATGTATCTATATCTATATTTATATTTGTATTTGTATGATCTCTATCTCTACATCTCTCACTCACACATACAATCCTTATTTCTCCCTTCGTATCTCTATCTCTCCCCAAAGTCTCTCTATTACTTGTCTCTATCACTCCCTTTATCTCTCACTCTTTCCCTTTCCATCTCTATCTTTCCATCTCTCCCTATCCCTCTCTCTCTCTCTCTATATATATATATATACCTCTCTCTACCCCTCTCTATATATCACTTCCTATGTATTTATCTCTCCATCTTCCCTCTATCATTGTCTCCCTCTTTCTATCTCTATTTCCCCCTCTCCCTCTTCCTCTCTCCTTCCATCTCTATCACCACCTCTATCTTTCCCAAGTTATATCTATCTCTCTAGCTCTCCTTTCTACCCTTATATCTCCCTTTTTCTCTCCCTATCTCTCTCCATCACTCCCTCTTTCCATATCTCTCTACTTTCTCCTCTCTCTATTTCTCTCCCTCCCTCCCCCCTTCTCTCTCTCTCTATATATATATATCCCTCTCTTTGTATCTCCATATCTCTCTCTAACTCATATACACACACACACTCCTTGTTTCTCCCTCCTTATCTCAATCTCTACCTTTATCCCTATCTTCCCCCTCTCTTTCTCTCCCTCTCTCTTTATTACTTGCCTCTACCACTTCTCTCTCTCTTTTCCTCTCTATCTCTATCTCCCTATCCTTCTCTCCCCCTCTATATCTATATATCATTATCTCCACCCCTCTCTCTCTCCCTCTCTCTTATTCACTCCATCTCTCTTGCTCTCTCTCTCCCCCCCTCTCGTTCCTCTCTCTCTCTTTCTATCTATATCTCTCTATAGGTATCTCCCTATCTTTCCCTATCTCTCTCTCCACCCCTCTCTATCTCTCGATATCTCCCTCTCCCCCCACTCTTCTCTCTCTCCCTTTCCTTCTCCATCTCCATCTCCATCTCCATCTCCATCTCCATCTCCATCTCCTTACACCTTGCCCTCCCTCCCACGTCCCCTCCCTCTCTCTTCCTCTTTCTATCCCTGTCTTTCCCCCTCTCTCCCTCTCTCCCTATTGCAAACATAACATGAGCCTATTTGTAATGGAACCTAATTATCTTCTTGATTCAAAGACTTTGTTTCAATTATGTTTGGATCCCTATAAGTATCCATGCATAGTTGATTTGAAGCTATCACTTCTCCATTGAGATCTTTGTTGCACAAATAAAATCATTTTCTAAATGGCCTACCAAATGACTTCATGTATTAAACAAATGCATGCAAAAAATAGACCAAAATTTTCCCTAATTGACCTTCCACAACTCTTCGATGTACCTATTGCACACCAAGATGTGATTGCTAGTTTATTAATTGAATATATAAAATAATAAAATTCATATGAGACCACCAACTTTCATAAAAAATAGAACTTAATCTTTTAAGCTTAAACTACACTACAAAATTCATGAAACCACACGGATCCATGAGATCTTTAAGCTTAAACTACACACAAAATTCATGAAACCACACCGATCCATTAGACCTTTTAGCTTAAACTACACTACAAAATTCATGAAACCACAAAGATCCATGAGACCTCACCCCCACCGTAAGGAATATGAATAGAAATAGAGCAAACGTGATAAAGCTAACCTTTTTAGCTTTTTAACTCCTCTGGTATAACTTTCTGTCTTTCAGGTTATAGCGGGAGATTGGAATTCTTTCAAACGATCAAATATTTTTTTAACATGTAAGTTTTGCGATGCTTGCAACGAAATGCAAATTTTCCCATACAATTTTACGGATTGTTCCGAGATTATTGCAGTTTTCTCTTTCTCTCTGCAAAGACGGTTTATTTGGTATTTTGTTTTATCACATCATCTCCTTTGGTAGCAATGTCGATGGACAAAAGATATATCTTATACTAATAATGTGTATACGTGGCCTGCAAATTCATTGCGCAGGCGACTGTATAAAATGATTAACACATACCCCACTCAATTTGACATTTTTTGGTTGTCAGTTTTTGTCTCATTTTTACAGGGTTTGTTGCAAACCTTACAAGTACAGCCTTTTAAAAGTTATAGGAACAAGCAAAGTAAAAATTATTTCACCGAGCAAACTTTATTCCATTGGAGACTTAAAAAATCAGTTCCCTCAAATTTTATCGACTCTTGGTTGAATTTTTTTATTTTATAGATGTACCAGAAACTGAAGTGAGTGCATAGGAAACTTGGTGCCCATACGGTATGGGTTCATCTAGCCGATGTTTAACTGGTTAGGTTAAACCCTATTGTCCATATTGCAATTTACATAGAAGTGAGATTATTGCGCTTTTATCAATAACAATGCCAGTAACTTATCCTAAAACCAGGTACAATTTAAGTCTCAGTAGAATTGCCTCGCCTCTGGTGATCCGTAAGCACTTTTGCTGGAGAATTTCTCTAAGCAAACTTTGAACTCGGTTGTCCTTACAAGCACTAACTCCAAGCGAAAAGAGGTTGATAATTTGTACACCCGATGTCTACGTGCTGCTAAAAGTGTTTTGGGGTGATTATACACTAGCCTTCCAACAAAAAAATTAAAAATAAGACATAACATACATATAAGCAAGCTCTCAAAACCCTGGCATGCATTTTCTGTTTGCTTCAGTAGCATTGAAATTATGCAACGACCTGTGAGTTGAAGTCTATCCTTGGAAACTCTCAGCCTCTAAAAACTAGATTGAATTTTGTTCATTGCATCTCCACATATAATTTGTAATGGTTCTTAATATAATTTTACTTTCATACCGAGAATTCCTTTTTTAAATGTTTATAGTAAAACAATCCAACCCGTGATTTTGGTAATTAGATTGACCATCTCATAGCAGTCAGGCGAACAGTTTGATATTGGCTAGAGAGTTATTTTTTTGTTTTGTTCAACTGGTTTGAAAAGATCACTTGAGTATGATTTTGTTCTTGACTTTGATTATTCTATATTGCTTATTGTTCTGGTTGAAAAAAATAGGTAAGACTATATTTCATTTAAGAGAGCAAGATAGAGAAACAAACTAGGTCTCAGTTATTTGGAAGCGTCTCAATAATGGATTGCAACTACCTGGCCAAGGCATAATTTACCGAATATGTGGTGGGAAAACAGCTTCCATCTGGACATATGAGTGGGATGGACATGCCAGATTGTCAAACTGTCAAGTTCTAGCAGGCATTCACAACACCCGATTAACACAAAAGGATCACCAAATTCAATCAATACCTCATTGCTGAATAATAATGGGACATGTCCTGTTTTGAAGGGTTCAAGGAGACACATGACAATTTTTCATGAGACCTGAATTGAGAAAGAGGCTGGCATATGCCACCAGGGCATTCGACATGTTGGCTTGGTGTGAGTTTTTCATAAGGGATTCTGCGGTTCATGAGGCCTAGACCAGCTTATGGATTGCTGCAATCAGCATTTCTTCAAGTGATTGCAACTTTTGCAGCTCAACATCTGGCCAAAAATCAAAGTTTTCATCTAGATTTTATTCAAATGGAAGATTCTTACTGCATAAGTGCTCAAACAAAAGGATGATGTGGGTCCACTCTGATGTCTGAACTTTTGTAATCGAGTGAAACTATAGACTGCCCTTTTTGTATGGTGACATTTGGCTCAGCATATATGGCAGTGAATAACAGAAAACTTTCTTTCAAAATTTAGGAAATGAGGAGATTTTGCCACATGCATCTTCACATGGACGAAATTCAAAGGAAAGTTGTCTATATCATCTATTTTACATAAGATAGTTTAGACATGTATATTCTGGGGTATTTGGTTGGAGAGCAACAAACATCTCTTCCAAGGACAGAAAAGGACGTTCAATCATCTCATACAAGCATTGCTTGTCAGATATGGGAATCAGCATTGATTCACAGCAAGGGATGTTCTTATTCTATGAGAAGTATGAACTATTTGGTAATTTGCAGGAAGCGATAAAATATGTTTTCACTATGATTACTAGAATTTTTAATTCGA
The DNA here is from genome assembly GCA_007258455.2 of Sequoia sempervirens. Taxonomy (NCBI): domain Eukaryota; kingdom Viridiplantae; phylum Streptophyta; class Pinopsida; order Cupressales; family Cupressaceae; genus Sequoia; species Sequoia sempervirens. Next base: position 657,737,564 of record VDFB02270651.1, read on the forward strand.
TTGAGAGCATGTAGTGCTCCCAAGCATAAGAACCCTGGGAATGTGGGAATTGGGGTTATTTTATGATGGACACGTAGTACCATCCTCAAAGTCCACCAGCAAAACATTTCACCTTAACCAACAATTTACACAGGATATTTTTGTCATTGCAAGGATTAGACATTGTTGAGAGCCTAGGCCGCATCTTTCTGGTATTTGAAGGTGACTCCAAATTCATAGACATTTGGTCCACTAAGCTTATCAAAAAGCACAACAAATAAATATTAGTAATCTTCAAGTGGCTAATTACAAGTGATCTCTAGAACATCATCAATAACATCACTTCCATTCTTCAACTCTCAAATGATTGTCTTCATCATGTTAAATGTGAATGCACTCAAGCGGATTATATGCTAGCCAGTGAGGGGCTGGCTAAACACTATGATAATTATCAATTCTTCAATTATGCAAATCTTAGGGAGATCTTCTTAGAACCAAACATTTGGTAGAGAAAGTTAAACCATCTATAAGATAGGCCATGCAGTGCATGCTACCTACCAATTCCCTAACCTTGTTTTCCTGTGATCATAGTAGTAAGAAGAATAATAGGTACTAGAACTTGCATTGTTAAGAGGTGCAGTGGGTTCACTGATAGGGAATATAGATGTTTGTTAATTGAAAGTGTTTTGTTGTACTAAGAAGAATAGTTTTTCCTATAAAATTTCAATTTCTGGGATTGAATAATATTTTCAAGCACAAGACAACATTTTCAGGACTGAAAGCCTACTGAGAAAAGCGTGTTGACTAATTAAGTCACAATAACGCACATTTTATTCAAACAAGTCTTATTTACTGCTAAGTGAAAACAATCTTGGACAGTCTTGAACAAGTGGTTTGAAATATTTCAAGAAACAGTATAAAAAAGTAAAAACATAATTTTTAAAACATTTCATTTATTTCATGAGAATTGAATATAAAATTCTTTATCTCTTAAGGAAAAAAGAGCCTCATCTTAATTTTTCCTAACTGCATTTGAAGGTCAAAGACTTGGAAAAAATTGTATTGATACACAAAACTCAGTCCTCGTCAACAAACACACAAATCTCTGTCAATAAAAGACCCACCTTAAATTCCTAGAATGCCTATAGTGAGGCAGCAAGAGTTGGGTATGCAGATGCACATACTATCATGTGCTCTTACCCTATTTGGGCTTTGCTAGCTGGAGAGCACTCAATATCATTTGGATGGCCTTTTCTTTAAAATTTTTTGCAGTTACTATAAAGAATGTCGGTGACACCTACAGCCAAATAACTGGTAGAACTGACCTTATTTTGATATTTGCATGCCATTGGTGACTCAAATGTAGTATAACATATGATGATCAGATTATGTCTGTTCATATCTCAAAAGTAGTAAAATAATTCTATTTACAAAAGTGTGGCATGGATATAAAATGTGGCAGTAGTAAACAAATAATAAGCCCACATGGACAAGCCTGTTGGCTAACTTATTAAATACTTAATAATATTTTTTTTGTTTTGTTTTAGAGGGTACAAGCTTTTGTCTGCCATTCTTATTTCAACTAACTGTAATGACTGACCTTCCTTTTCCCCTTTCATTCCTAAAATCCCCTAGACCCCCAAATTACCTTTTTCTCCATTTTCCACCAACAAGGTAATTAAAAAATGGTTACTTCTTTTAGACACTTTTAATTTTACTGAATAGATATCTACCTTTAGGAATTTTACTAACATTTTAAATCAAATGCGTATTGGCAATTCTTGTAAATGGCTAGCACATTTAATTTAATCAAATTGACTAATGCATTTAACCCAAACAATCATTTAACTTAATGCATTTTTCAAATATCCATAATATTAAAAATGCATAAGGCCATTCTGCAAAGGCAATAAAAATAGCCAACTTCTCAATTTAAGTATATAGGTTATTTGCAAATAACCCAAAACAAGCCATGTGGAAACTGATAAAATGCAAGCGAAAATCAAGAGTAAAATAAAAACATGTAAAAAGAACACACACTTCATGGGTTTGTTCACAACACATGGATCTTGAATCGACAATTTGGATCATGGTTTCACAGAGATATACAATAAATTTCTCACAACTTGAATTAATTGAGGCAGGGAGGTTTAACCCAAACTGGCTGTCTCCAATTAACCACCATTATAGAAAAACCTGTGCCTGCACACTCAATAAAACATCAGACATACTCGCTCCACACAAGATAGTTGAAGCCTAACATAAACAGTGATTGTTATTATTCTAATAATTAATTATGAAAGTGCTGTTATTGTTATTCTGAAAATGTTATAGTTTGCTGTGATTTAATTGAAGTAATTTCCTTTGCTGATCTTTAAGTAGGATTAATACTTTCTTCTGATGTTACCAATCATTCCTTCTAATGTATCTAAGATCGCCAGTTTAGATCTGCATTTGATATAGGATACTTAGATTTAAGAAGAAACTTGCAGTCTTGCATATATTTTGCAGACACCTTGTCAAAGCCAAATGTTCCTGGTTTAAAACAGTAGTGAGTGTGCTCAACATGTGGTTTTTTCTTTAAGGTCTAGTTCATCCTATTGTAAAGGGTTGGAAGGAAAATTCAAAATCACCTAAGTTCACTGCTTTAACCTTTGAATTAGGTTCTCTTAGTCCTACTATCTTTCAAAGTGTTTTCCGAACATTTTTTCATTTCTAGCCTCTGCTAGGTTGTTTCGTGGTTCCATTTAGTATTACCTCCCTTTTTTCCTTATATCCCTCATACTTTGAATCTATCAGATTCTTTGGACAAGAATATTCAAATTATCCATGTATAAATTAGAAAGTACATTTTAATGTATAATTCTCATAATCAAAGATTTATGGTTCAACATTTAAGGTTCACAATTCTTGTGTAGTTGGATTTACAAACTATGTTTTTTCGTTGAATTCATGAGGTAAGAACTAATGTTTCTCCAATCTCTTAAAAATCTGGCTGAAGGAAAAGTTCCAAAGGCAATATGGGATGTGGAATCCACCTAAGGGCTATTGTTGGTGTTTCCTCTGGTGAATTAAAACCCAATGTCCATTGCTTCATGAACGAGCTTACTTGGCACATGACCAATGGCCTAGTTTAAAAACTCGCGATCTGTCCTCTAGGTTAGAAACCAACATTAGAAAGTAGCTTCAAGCCAACATTATCATGGTAAAAAAAGTTGTTTGAATATTATTGACTGGGATTGGAAAATAGAACTATAATTCGTTGTCTTACTATTTGTGTGAAATATGTGGGCTGATTTTGATTTGATCCCAGCAGATGGACCTAATGACTTTACTTTTCTATAAGCTTAGAATTCAATTTGTGTGATGGTTCTTTTTATGTTTGAGCTTCTTTTAGCTTGCACATCACGTCTGATATCTTCATGCATACTTATTTATCTGGTAGACAAGTGTCATCATCAAATTCAACATGAGAAGATCCACCTCCATTAAAAATGAACATTACTATGAGAGGAATTAGCGTCAACATTGGAACATATTCACAAGAAAGCACAAACATATTCATAACTGTCAATGATTTTTGGGAGGCCTAGCAGATTGGAGTGCTATTCAAGGTTAGCCATCTCAAAAGACTTCCCCCCAGAATGGCATCTTATCTGGTGTTGTTGCTGTCCTAGCAGGGTCAACATGAAGAATTGTGCATCACATGAATATGAGTACCTAGAATCTAGATCAATATCATGAGAGTCTTTGGGAGAGCTCTCAACATCAACAAGAATGGTTTGATCATCATGTCTTAACACTTGATGTACAGGTGCATAACAAAAAATGCTAATAGGAAAAGTGGAAGATGAAGAAGATGAAGTGTGAGAAAGAGAGTACATGAAAAGGAGTTGAGGCTGCCTAAAACATCACATCTGTAACAACATCTAGCTTTTTGTCGTCGAGATTATCACCTATAGGCTTTGGAATGCTCACTATTTCCAACAAACATATACTCAACATTTTTTCTATCAAATTTCTTCCTTCTAGGATTGTTTCTATTAAGTTATTTGGTTCTTGCTTCCGTATTGAAGTTGAGTTATCAAGGCATCAATCTTGATTAGTTTTGTAGATGCAATTTATAATATATTATATTGGTTAACCTTTATCTTATCATTATTTCTTTCAGGACTTTTGTTTCAAGTTGGACTTTGGGATACTTCATCGAAAAATTCCATCATCTCTACTGAAATAGATAATTTTCAATCTATCCAATCAATCATGACCAAGAAGAAGAAGCTTTCCTATTATGCTGTGCGGAAAGGCTACAATCTTGGGATTTATCAGTCATGGGAAGAATGCAAGAATCAAGTATTTTCTCATTCTTGACTCGATTCTTTATCCTTGGATGTCACAAATATTGAACCATTGAAAGGGTTTTTCATGGTTGTATATGTGTATTGAGTTTTGATTAATTGATTAATTTATTTTAGTTTGGTTTTATAGTGCCTCAAAATTATGTGATTTATATATGCTCTGTAACTCAAAACCTTGTAACCTTTAAGTTATATTTTTATTCGAGTACTTTTGAATTTTTTTGATTTATTTACATTTAATTTAGATCTGTAAAATCTACTCTTTTGAATTGTGCTCCAATTTTTATTTTGCTGTTTGGACAATTCTCCTTGAAGAATTGTTGATTTCTTTGGATGTCTTAATTGAAGGTTTCCATGAACAATTTTAATTAGATTTTTAATTTTTTTTTGTGCAATTTAACACACGTCTGCTACAAGTCATCTCAAACTGATCTTCATGGGTAGTCATTACACGAATGACTATAAGATTCCTACCTAATGCTTCTTTTGATGCGATTGATTATTTGTGCTTAAAAGATTGCAATCTAATGGACAAATTATTACGTGTATTGAAACAATGTGATGGTTGATGATTCCACAGATGATATTCACATTTTTGACAAAGAACATTTGATGATGGCCATGGCTATTTAACCCTTGAATTCAAAACATGCCTTTTCTCCCTTATGCTGCTTTGTCCTTAGAGTATGTCGAGTAAATTTAGGGATTAAAAGCTTTATTCTTTGATTATGGTTCGTGTGATGGTAGGATCCTTTGTGTGCTTGCATGTCCATTTAATGGAGGCAGTGGTGTACAACAGGTTCATATTTGGGGTAGGCAATAGACCTGGCTGAGGAGAAATATACATTAATAGCTAGTTTTCTAATTACTTCATGCCTTAAGATGATATAAAATACGTAAGGAAAGTGGGAACTTCAAGGGGTTTGTATTTTTATTTGGGTTTCATCCTTTCCAATTAAAGCTTAAGCAAGATGTTTAAAATAAGGTTCATACTTTCCAGGGTTTCTATCTCTTGAACACCTAGCACAGTGCTAAATACATTCAACAGTAGGATGTTAACCTGTTTAGAGAAATCATTGGAAATAAAGTTATTTTGGTATGCTAAATATGGTAGGATTTGAGCTTATATTGCTATTTAGCTTTTTGTCTAAGGATTTGAGCTTTTACTAATTTTTTTGGTCGTTTAGCAGAGTTTTCTTATTTTTGTGGGAGAAATTGTTAAAACGAAGTTATCCTAAATATAGAAGGATTTGAGCTTATATTGCCATATAGTTTTTTTTCTAAGTAGGAATTTCATGAGTATATTTCTTTAAATGATTTTCTTTTAACCTTTTGGTGGTTTAGAGCGTTTTCTTATGTTTGTAGACTACATTTATATTTTTGGTTTCTTTGTTTTGTTGTTGAGGTATCTTTTTTTGTTTGTGTATTTCTTGTAACACTTTATTAGGTGTAACCTCTTGCAATGTGGGCATTTTCTTATGTTTTTCATTGAATGGTTTGCTTTTCTTGTATTGATAATTTTCCAATTTATTTTGGCTTCCTTCTTTCTTAGCAGTTATTTGATTATATAGGCTGGTTGAAATTCTCTATTTTGAAGGATATTACAATTAGCTTGAGCTAGAGTGCTTTATTGGTCTGGGATTAGCATCTCTTCGATGGAATGCATAAGGCCTTCTACACATCTAAGCACTTAATAGTCTTGTTGTCATATTCTTAGCAGTTTAACTGTATTCTTAGACATTTTCCATATGTTACAGGGCACAAACATAATATCTGAGCAAAACTAGAAGATAGAATTTTGACAAAGTGGCGTAACACCTATATGCCTCTACAAAAAGCAAGTTCGATTATGAACCCAAAGTAAGACAAGTTCGAATCTGCTGATGGTCTCAAATCCCTAGTTCATCAATTGGTTGCAAAATTTAATTTGAGGAAATCTTGAGGAATGGGTCCTGAGGGATCCTTCCCTTCAGCATATGCCATAGTATGCCTATTGCTAGGAATTTTAGATGATCTGCAATTGAGAGTGCAAAATTCCATGTTTGTCATTTTGGAAGAATCCCTTAAGGTTAAAATGCCTTGGTTGCTTAAGAACAAAAGTTGAAATTTGAGGTTCATAGTCTGTCATGGTGAAATTTTGGCAGAGATCAATGGTTCCTTTACTTTGTTGAATTATTCCGAAAAATTTATCATTATTTGATTGTGCTACAAGATGGCTTCCTGATTTACTTTGTATCTTGAGCTCGACCATGAAGTTTATCATACAGTCTTTCCATTTTCAAAGTGATATCTGGATGGATAGAAGAAAGGTTTAATTGGGCTGATCTTGGAGAGGGAGATTTTGTTTGGAGAGGCTAAAAGGTTTTTATATCAATTATTTATGGGACACTAAGATACAAATCCGACCCACCAACATCCATAGGAGCATGAAGTATTTGAGGGGGGATGCTGACCAGATGCTAAATTGTTTGTACAGTAAGGTTTGCCTAGAGACAACAAGGCTAAGGTGGTCGAAGTTTTTGAGGGTACTGCAAGAAGAATGATTGTTGTAGTAGGAACTGAGTAAACACTGGGATGGTAGGGGGGAGAGAGACGATTAAGGATATGATGCAAGCAAAAACAACCCCATCCACAAGCTCACAAAAATCACAAGGTTAAATAGAGAGAAACTACTTTTATTCAAATCTGAAAACTTCATTCATTCATGTTGGAACAGTTACAATATTTATTCTAGAATAAAATCAGCAAAATAAAAGATACAAAACTTGGCTCTCATAGCCATCCTCTCACTGTTGTCCTCAAACCCTGTTTTCAACACTGCTTCGTCTCCTCTTTTTCTTTCTTCTCTTCACCTCTCACACATTGGCGCCTTGCCTTTCCTTCACTGGCCCTGCTCCAACCTGCAACAAAAACCCCCAATGAATACTCTATAGAGGTTTCTCTTCTCCTTCCCATTCCTGCACAAACTCCTTTCCACGTTTTTCTTCAAAAACCCCCAAAAAATGCATTGAAAATCATCAATTATTGCCCAAGAATGGCGCTCAACTCTCCCCAATCATATCTATGCATATTCTAAGTTTATGCAGTGTTAAATGAGACGTTTAAACCTCCATTAACTCCTCCAGGTGCTGTCTTTACTCCAAGGGGCGTTTTTCTCTATTCAGAGCATTTTAAAAACTCTAAAATCTTGATTTTTTGCCTCTTTTATGTTTCAAATGCCCTCTAGATTATTCATGCAATAGATAAACAATGAATGAAGGAATAAAAACCAATATTTAATTTCCTTGACCTCCCTAATACCTTTCCAAAATAAAATTGATCAAATTGGTGCTTTGGAAGTGCAAAATTGATTGCCGAGAGGCGGAAAAATGAAAGTTCTCCGATTCGCACGAAAATTGGTGTGCAAGCTTGGAATGGTACCCCATGGACCCCTGCAAAAGGATTTTACTCCAGCCCTCAAAAATTGTGAGATATTAAACGTTTTGTAAATTGACAAGCCAAAACAGGAAATTTTAATATCTCCAAAACGATGAATGCTACGACTATTACGACTGTGAAATCTTCACCGTTAACTCACAAATATCCTCAACCATCTTCCTCTCAAAGAATTTTTCTCCAAACCTCATGAATTTCTCTAAACAATTGTTTCACTGAAATTGCTCTTTTGCACATTGGGACGATAACTCCACAAAATTGTCATCGTGCAACTTTGATTGCATCCAATGCTGAGAAATGTCAAATGAAAGCCAAAACAGACCAAAACTAAAACTCAAACTTGAAAAATGTTTTTGGTTGATGCCAATTGCCAGTCCACCCGGATGCTCTTGCATTAGACAATCCGGGTAGGAAAATTTTTGTCAGTAGAACTCACAAAATGGAGTGGAGTAGTAGAACTACTCTTTTAGGTTGTAGACAACCTGCAACGAACTCCATCACTGATTTAGACAAAAGGAATTTCTTCTTGTCTCTTCCAACACTTAGTCGAGACACTTGCCGTCCTCGTCCACCAAGTGTGCACTGTACTCCTTCCTCTTGTGGACTCACATCCACCATAGGCCATCCTCCTTCGCCATATCTCTTCTTCCCTTCTTTCCTTCTTTATGAGATCCAACCCACCACAAACCGACCACCTCCACCAAATTCCTCTTGCACCATCATCTACAACCTCTATACACAAACATGCATGCCAATCCGCAACTACAACTTCATCTTCTACTACTGCAACTCTTCTTTAAATGGTAAATAGTTCACTTTTAAACTCAAAATTAGAATTTACCTCATCATCTTCTTCGTCCTCAAAACCGTCCATGTATGCATCCTCACAAGGCTGTTCGAATTTCTCCCATGTATTCATGTCCTCCAAAGGACTATTGTTGTTGCATATCCTTCTTTGTTGTCTGCATTGAAGATAACGTTAGCAAAACCATGGAATTTACCTTTTCCCATCTGCATCTTCTTATCATCTTCATCCAACATTTGCCTCTCAAATAACCTATCTAACATCTTCATCTCTTCTTTCGACAAGAGATCATCCTCTTCCTTAGCAATCCGCTTGTCAAATTTAGGACCATCCATGTTCACAATTACTGATTGCAAACCTTCTTCATCCGCTTCACATAATGCACTACATTCATATGCTATCGCTGCAACTTGCATCTCATTATCTTCTCCATTTGTGTGGGCTGCCTCCACATGTTCCTCCTCGTAGTCAACCCTTGCCAAAGGGCTGCAATACTCTTTCTTTCTGCTCTTCTTTTCGCTGTCCTCTTTCATGAGAACGTTTTTCTTCCCATATCTCTCTTCCCACATTCTCACTTCCTATCAAACAAAACAAAGAATACTTATCTCTTTAAATATTATGATGGTCGCAACTACTAAACATAGTACGATTTGCTGCTCTAGTTCACAATCAGATTATGATTCAGATGCAACACGCTATGAGATGTACAGATCTGATTTAGAGATCAGATTATACGCATAATGTTGAACTTGATAAATATGAAGTTGATGCCAAATCAATATTGAAAAATACTGATCATGAATTCACAAGTCTGAATTTTTCCTTAATGGTATTCGATCTACAAGAGCAGAACATTTATTGATTTCGATATCTTCAAGTGTAGATCGGATCTGCATTAAGTATCAAATGGGAGACACGTTCTATGAGTGGACATGTCTCCACGAAGTGGAGGCATGTCTACTCATGGGACGTGTCTCTTGGATTGTGCCAATTTGACTAACTAAACACTTGATCCTTAAATCGGAGTTAGTTACTTAATAAACATAAATGCTTACTAAGTTCGATCTGAATTTATTTTGCACAAATAAATTATATCCAATCTGGAAATGATCACCGATAATGATGCTTGATCAGGATCCTATATGAAACACGAAATGCTATTAATCTGCAGTTAATAACCTCTAAATGCAGATTGATAGTATACTTGGAATGTAGTAGATTCCGATATAAATGATAATGTATACAATTAAAATATATATATGTGTGTATACATATGTCAGTACATACTGACATATATATACACACACATATGATCATCATTTCTATATCTGACCGAAGCTACCATAATTCAACAATATGTTTATCAGTGTGGGGGTTCTATCATAGAGAAATTCAAGCTGAAACCACAGTTCTTTGTTGGGATATTGAGCATAGAGGAGAGAGAAGGTCCAACAAGCATTACCATAGTTTCAATCAAAGGCATCAAATGTTCTAATAGTATGTTGAATGGAGAGAATAATACATCAAATTATACACTAATGTTTATCCTTTGCAAAGATTGTTGTATCCAACCTAGGGCATAGATAAATTTTTAGTTGTTGCCGTTGGTATCAATTTTAATGAAATAATTGGTGATAGGTAGGGAGAGTATTCCTAGTGTGAATGCTAGTAGATTCTTTGACAAGGGAGTTGGGTAGAGATTTTTTCTCCCATTTAATGTGATTACATTGTAGTTGGAAAAAAAAAATTAATTGTTTGTGTTTTGATGTATATATTACTTAGAGCCAATGACATAAAGGAGAAGGAATGCGAATTTCTAGAGGGGGCTTATGATTCTTGTGAAAATTCTTGAAAAGGGACAAGAGATCATTGGAGTACCCTTTAAACACTAAGTGTGATGTATGGCTCATTGGCTAGATAAACCCTTGGGATTATGGCCCAAAGCATTGGAAAATTTATTTGTGATCTGGCTTACATTAATAGGTTAATGACATCTTTGCTTCATAATTTCTTATTGCCTGACCAACATCCACTTCATTGGAGATGCCCAAGCTTGATCCATCAAATTAAGTTTGAAGAAATTAAAAAAGGTGGGTGATCATTTCTAGCACTTACATGAACAAGGAGTTGTCCAACCCTAGAAGGGTGTTTGCTTAGACATGCTGACAAATAGAGGGCATTCTTGATAATCTGCTAAACTTGTAGTTTTGGACTTGACATATATTCTCTGGAGGATCTTGTGTACGGTGTGAGAAGATCAAAATTCCTTTGAAAAGCCAATTATTATGCTCCACTTGTAGTCTCCAACACATGAAATGTGAATATTGTAATGAAGTCGAGGAATGTGTGCAACCATAGAAATAAGAGTGGACCATTTCAAAACCATATCCAAGAGATTTGAATTTTTGGACGAGTCCATATGGAATTTATGTGACTCCAAATTTATAGAAGTGACACTAACATGGAGGTGTTTGTAGTTAGGAAATATGAATATACACAACTAAACCAAAGAGGAATATGCACAAAATACAAATAGAAACTTGGAACTTTATTATATACTCAAATACATAAATACATCGATATCACTAGACAAGGAAAGAAACTCAATGAGAGCTTCTTGTAATGTCCCTCTCTTGATTTGCCCTAGGATTTGCCTACTGAACACAAATTGCAGTAACTAGGGTTAGGATTCATCTTACCAATTAAAATATCTCTTTATTAATGCAATCCTGGGTTTGAATCCTGCAACCACCACATGAACGATATATACATATACACTTATTAGAGTTAGGCAATTACATCACATCCATAGATTATCAATAATGCAAGCATATTAGGGTTTTGGGAGAAGGGACATAATGGGTCCGCTCAAAGCCATTTCCATACCAAGCCTAAGTGGGTGTATACCACAGCCCTCTCCCTTGGCGGCTTGTACCTGCTTTGCCCATCAATGTCTCAACCCCCTGAAGACACTTGCCATCTTGTGGAATTGGGCGGAGATCGCAAGTGGGCTTTGTTGGCTCTCTGCATAAGCGCACTTAGCCTTGTTTACCACTTCACCCCAGGCCTTTCCCACAAGGTGGGTTTTAGGCAATCAAGCATATCACATATTCTATCACAAAAACATGTACTAAAATATTATTTATCATAAGCAAGATATATACATATGTAAAGCAATGATTGGCAGAAAATATCTAATATACCCCTGATTATATATGCATTTCTGATAATATCTGTATCGTTTTCCTCTGCTTCAACCCAATCTATTTCCCTTATTGATTTATCATTTATCTTCAGTTATCTCTTCTTGAGCCAACTCTTTCTTCCCACATATTTCTTCTTCCAAATCTAAGTATATCATATTAATGTAACTGCTGCTACACTCAGGAAATACTCCTCCTATTTCTATCCTTATTCGCTGTTCCATATATCTGTGCTTAAATCTTATTATATTTCTTCTTGATGTCCTTTGCAATTGATTTTATTTCCCTTATATATCTCCCCGTCTAAGTGAAATGGTGCATCTCTTAGAAAGGAGATAACCTCTTGGAAAGACTCATGGCTGTTCATACATTAATTATTATTTCTTTATTGACTAATCCACAGCCACCTTTATTAACTATAGTTTCTGCCCCTCACATATATTAATCGCTGCTTTTGCTGCATATAATCATCGCTGCTCTTCAACTTTCCCACATTACTCTCTTCGCTGCTTGGTATTTATTCCTTGCTGTTGATTGCTGCTTTTATATGAAACACAATCGATGCTTTTGTGAATCACTGCCTTGATTCCCATCGACGCCCTTTAGTTTGCTGCTTGTTATATATTATTTTAACATATCAATTTATATTAGTTTCATATGAACCTTTTTTATTATTATATAATAATTATAATTGTTAATATTTATATATGATTATATAATTATAATATTATCTCATGATAATTATAATAATATTAAATTACTAACATTTCTTTTTATATTTTTAATATGTATTTTGCATTTTAATGCTTTATATCTTAGCGTTACAATTTTGGGGGCATGACACTTCCCAAATCATTTTCAGACAGAACCATGTGAAATCCCCAAATGCTGACCAAAAGACAAGTTGCTGGCAATTGTTGACAACCATCTATGTGTTGTACCCCAAAATTAAAATTTTTTGTTATACTTAGACATTTTGAAGAAATGAGTAAAAGTCTTGTTAAATCAGTCAAAAAGGTCAAAATTTGGGTATGCATGTCTTGCATGAGGGGTTAAAACGCAAAATTTTCAAAATCTGACGATCTGGGTCTGCTAAGAGCAGCTTAATCAACAAAACCCAGATCTCAGTTTTTCATCCTTAAATTTTAGGAAAATTGCTATTTTTAGAAATTTTCTAAAAATAGTAACGTTTTCTGGGTTTCTTTGGAAATGGATACTGACAAAACTTTCTAAAAATAGAAAGTTGGTCCGACAGGGTCCGAATTGATTTTGCTTGGCTCAAAATACATCCATATCAGGCTGGTGCAGTCAGAATCTTAAAAAGATCAGTTTTTCCCTACTGGGTCTATTCTGCTTTTTAGAAGTGTATCAGGAGCTCCAAGGTCATCAATGGAGGTCAGTCTGCTGCCAGGCGACAGTTTCAGCATTCAAACTTTCAATAGAAGGTAAGATGATGAACATGCGCAAAGAACGAGGAAGAAGTTGAAAAAATGATGAAAATTTTCTAACACTGCCAGACATGGGCGCCCCAGTGAAGAAAGGGCGCCCATCTTTTTAGAGCATTAGATGTCAAAATTAGGGTTTAAGCCCCTAGTCAAACTTGTTCTGTTATTTCTCAGCTCCGCGACGAATTCGATGGTGCAGTTATCAGATTACTCAGTCATCCGGAATTCGATGCCGAATGGGGGTATCCAAACTGAAGTCAGAACGAGAGGAAATGAAAAATATCAAAATTTGACTAAGTGTTAGCAAAGTGGGCGCCCCTGGTGAAGAAGGGTGCCCAGCTTTTTGAAGGGGCTAATTCAGCTTTTAGGGTTCAAGAATATGCTTGTTCTTTTCAGTGCTCAGCCAGCTTCGACGTGACTGTCTCCGTCAGATCATCTGATTGTCCAAACTCCAGTAGATTCAGATCAACGAGGAACGTACAAAATGCAAGTTTCAAACTCTGAAGAAAGTTGGAAGAAAAATGGCTAAGTCTGGTGAGTTTGGGCGCCCCTGGTGAAGAAGGGCACCCTAGTTTTCAAGGTATCTAACAGATGAATCCGTAGACGAGTGTCTAACGAGATCTCTTCACAATTGATCCAGCTTTCCAACGACATATCCAGCACGTCAATTGGAGTCCGCAGTCACCAGATACGAGGAGCTGAAAGTAAGGTTCGACGAAGGCTGAAAACCAAGATTTAGAAGCAAACATAGAAAAATCAAAAAATAAACTAAGTCTGGTGAAAGTGGGCGCCCCCAGCCAAGATGGGCGCCCAAACTTTTGAGGGGTTAAAACCCACTTTTTGGCGAAGATCGTTCCAGAAGACCCCTCTTCATATTTCGTCAGCTTTGCGATGAGCATAGTCTTCAGTTGATCCGATGCTCGGAGCTCCAAATTCAAAGAAATCATCTGTAGAAGAGAAGCTAATGAAGAAATTTGAAGGTCATGAAAATGGCTAACTCTGAACAAAATGGGCGCCCCTGGAAGGAAAAGGCACCCACGAATTCGAAGGTCAAGATCAGGTTTTTAGCCAGAGGTGCCTCCAGAACATCTTTCTCATAATCAGTCAAGCTCCGCCGTGAAACCTTCAGCTCACCTGTCGAATCAATCTGTCAACGGGAAATCAGAGGCGAAGTAGCATGTCAAAATGGTGAAAAGTTGAAAATATCAAAAAATAAACTAACATTGGAGGAAGTGGGCGCCCAAATTCTCATGCCTTAGAGAAATTTTTGAGATTTTCAAAAAGTTTCAAAATTACCAAGTGAAGGATGGCGTCCAAGTTCAATGAAGCTGAGTTTTAGGGTTTTGGAAATAAAAGCAAAGAAAGCAAAACCTAATCCAAAGCCCTAAAGTCTATTTAACATCATTCTTTCATGTATTTTTCATTATTTTTGCAGGTAGCATCCAGAGGAGAAAGTTGGAGCAGCAAGTTTGAAGAATTTTTGTGATTCAAGAATCCATAGTTGCTGGTTTTTCATCAGATTTTTCAAATCAGCAAGCATAAACCCTTGCTTTTTCAAGTTTTTCATCCGGAAGATCAAATTTCTCAAAGGGAAGGCCAAGGTTTCCAGTTTTCAATCATCTGGGTTTTTTCTCTTCAATCTTCTGAAGGAAATTTTCAAGAACTTCATCAAGTTGCAGCAAGTGCTTTTATTTTGCATGTCAGTGAAAACCTCAGTGCATTCAAATTTCAACCATTTGGGTCCTTTCCAATCAGTCTTCTGAAGAAAACCCATATCACAGCTTTTTTCAAGAAAATTTCAAAACCTAGGGTTGGCTGCTTTTTCGATCAACCGTTAGGGTTTTGCAAATCTAATCAACTGGGTCCATTTCTAATCTTGTTCTGAACAAAACCCAGGTGCCACTTTTCGGGAAAAATTGAAGAAATTAGGGTATCTTTGCTTTTTAGGCAAAATTCAAAATTTTCCAAAACGGACGATTTGGGTTGTCTTGCAACGAATTTCTGAGCAAAACCCATATCTCAAAAAATTTTCAAAATTTGTCCGTTGGAGCAAGAAAATCAGCATTCTAAAAATAGAAATTGCTCAAGACTTGTCTGAACCTAGGCGAGTTTACAATCATTCTTCAAGTTTTCCGAAATGGAGTACACTCCCAATGTTTTCAAGACTGAATCAGCTCTCTATCGATTACATCAAAACGGTGAGACAGACTTGCATCACATCAAGCCTGTTCGATCTACATGCCTTGGAGAGAGCAGTAACACTTCAATCAAGAACCCGGGACATTACGGACTCCTCAGCAGCGTCAATTCCTATATCAGAGTCTTGAGTTCGTAACGCTTGCATTAAGCATTACAACCCGCTACTGTGGGAGATCCAAAACAGATGGCAGATTGATTTGCAGTCTAAAGCCCGATATGATCGAGAAGTGTTTTCCATTCCCCCGTGGCCTGAAAGCGTTACTCTCTCAAAGGGTGAATGTGAAAGGATATGGAATATGCATAAAGATAAATATAGTAAGAAGATTGCACAGAGGTGGATGAAAGAAAAACACAAAACATTGCCAAAGAATGTCGGGCTTGAGGAAGTGCAAGATCACGAGTATTGTTCACAGTTGCCCAGTTGGCGGAAGGATATGTCATATTTCGATGATGTCAGCAAAGTTCGAGAAAGCGGCCAATGAGGTCGAAGATTTCCTGAGATCTATCGCAGATGCTGAAGATATTCTAGAAAAGCGGTGTTTTGCTATTGAGGGCATAGATGCATCGAACCGGGACACAGTTTCTAATTTCCTAGCGGATGTGATCGAGCTTTAAAGCAGCTTTCTTCTAGAAGCTTTCTTTCCCGCTTTCTTTCTATTCTTGGAATGATCCTTATCCATTCTTTGAAGAGAAAGAAGATAAGATGTAATAGTTGGCGTTTCGCTTTTTCGCTTTCTAGGGTTTTAGATGTTATCTTCTTTCTAGATTTAGTAATGCTTGCTTGTTGAGCAAGCCCTAGATTGTGAAAGCAAGGAGATTTTAGGGTTCCCTACTCCTCTGCTTCTCTATAAATAAGAGCCTTTGCTCATTTAGTTTCTTTAACCGTGCTAGTGAGAACAAAACGCTGAGCCTATTGTGCCTTCTATTTGTTACTCAAGTATTGTTCAATTGTGTTGTGATAGCAAATTGTTGAGCCTCTTTAGCCAACAAGGAGTTAATGTGATTGCTGTTTCTATTGTGTGAAGAGCAAGATTGCAAGCCCTTAGCTGCAATTTCTTGTTCTAGGCATGTTAGAAGTGAGCTTGTTCTAGAGATTTGAGTAATAAAATCACGAGCCTCCTTTGCCTTGATATAAAATCTCAAGTTTCCGTTATTTATGTTTTACTTTCATGATCTTGATTTCAACTCGCATTGAAGTGTGTAGGTGTTTGTTGAGAGATGGTTCATTGAAGTATTCTGTCAGAAATCTACCTTGTTAATTTCTAGCTTCTCTCGCTCTGCATATTACTTGAGAGGTTAGGAACGTCTTTAGTTTAAGTTAGTCGTAGTTGAAGGTCTTAAAACAGAAAATCTCAGCTGCGGCGTTTGTGTTTAATAAACCTTGTGCTCTAAGCTGATCAAAAAGATAGGCAACTTAGTTCTAGTTTACTTTCTTTCAAACACCATCAGCAAGAGGGAGCTTCCCCTCCTAATTTGAAGAGCAGTTTATCTGTGCATAGCTGTCCGTTTCAAATACGCATACCAGAGGTGCGAATTTAAACACCAACACTATGGACTGGTCTTCAACTAATAAAGCATAAATTGCCCTCTCTGGACAAAATACAAACTAGAGTCATATAACATCTTTCTTACTGTCATGGCCAAGTAATTGCAGATAAGCGAACAATAGCAAATACCTAACTGATGCAAAATGGTAACTTACAAGTACCCCTACAAAAGTGGTTGTATTCCTGCAGACTCTTGGGAGCTAACTATATGGTATGTGGCATCAAGGACATCCGGATTTCTGGAATGTTGTTGCTCCTCTATCACAATTGGTAATCCAGTGATAGTTTCTTGAAAATTGTTTTTAATTCTGTTGCTTCATTATTGCAAAAAGCGCACAAATATGAATTTCAAAGTCAAATTCATTGAAAGATTTCTTCAAACCCTGAAATTTTGCTGTAAACTTAAAACATTGAAGTTATATTGAAAAAGAAAGATGCTGACATTACCCCTATAGTTTGACTGGTCAATCCTGATGTCACATTGTGTCTAGCAGACCCCAAAAATTTACTGAGGCCACATGCCTATGATTTTTCTGCCACTGGTTGCCCTGCTGATTTCTGACAGACTTGCTGCTGACATCATCATGCTAACATCTTATCTGAATTTCTGTAGATCAGATTTTCTTTTGGTACCACCTGTATGGTCTGTGGAATCACCCTGATGTCTATTGAATTCTGCAGGTCTTTTGACATCACCTGCAGGTTGGATAGCACCACCTTTATGCCAGCTAATTTTCTTCTTGTTGACTTCATCTTTCTTCACAATCGTATTCACATATTGTCCTACACTTTGTACTCGCTCATCCAGCTTATTCAGTTTAAACATCATGTCAACATTTTGCCCAGGCTGTGCATCTAACTTATAAGTGCACCTTCAACTTCCATGATAGGAGTCGGAACAAGTTGAACAAGTTTTGCCTTGCTAATATTTTCTACATTGAACAACATTCTTTCTAATTTACTGCTTGGTCATATTCTCAATTGTATGCATGCTCTTTAATGCCCATCTATGTGTGTTCAAGTTGTTCTTAGGATAACTGTCCTTTCTCTCTTATGTCTGGTATACTCCGAGAAATCCCTTTCTTATGCTACTAAACTCGAATGGTATGTCTGTCCACTAAAAACTGAGAGAAAATGATATTTTCATTCATTATGACTCACTTTAACTTTTATTGCTTTCCTTTGGCGTTTCTAGAAGAACATTAAGGTGGATTCCGTGGCTGTGGTTCCTTGTCAATATTGATGGCCCTGTCTCCTGTAACTTCCTCTTCTAGACTCTGAGCAGCACTCGTGATTTTGATAAATATAAGCTCTACTTGATATGATGGCAATCCAAACGTGCTTGCCTTTTCTTGACAATCCTTAGGCTGCAAGATCCCCCCTTTCTAGTGGAATAGTATTGCATACTGACTTTCTTGAGCAACCATAAGACAATTTGTAACCCACATTTTTTACTTAGCTCCAAGCAATTCTTGCAGCGTGGCTTACTGCCTTCTGGTAGACCATGGATGTGTTTGTCCTTTTCTCTTGTTTGCTCAAAATCACATATCCATAATGACTCTAGGTTGGATCTCTAAAACTCCAATGCCATCATGGTTGGCAGATCTTCAATCCACTAATTTCAAAATCAAATTCATCCATTACAAAGTACAACCTCTATCTCAGCTTTCTGTTCTACCAACCATGTGGATCTTCTAACCTTTTGTATGACTTCTCGATATATTGTTGTCAGTTTTTCTCTTCAGATTCCCTTCCTTAAGCCATTGCTTTGTAGCTCATCAGATCGTCCTTTTTCTTCCTATTGGATTCTATTCTTACATTTGGTGGATTCTTTCTGTTTGAATATCCTGGTCTCTTTCTACATGTAGGTATTGTAAGATAATGTAATGGTATGCCAAGATTTTGGGCAGAATTACCATCAACTATTTGATGTTCTTGTTCTAGATCAATTTACTCAATTTTGTTGGGCATCACTTGGATGCATTTTGTAGATTGCAATGATCCACAAAAAAATTTGGTACTCTTGATTTTGATTGGATTGCATCTATAGATCAAAATCTCTGTCCATAAAGAATTCTTGCAGGCAGACTTTGCACTGAGAGCTGTTAGATTCCCTGTATGATCCAACTTTGGAATGGCAATAACACCAAATAGAGTATAGGAAAATATGAATATACACAACCAAACTAAAGAGAAGTATTCACAGAATGAAAAATAGAAACTTGGAACTTTGTTATATTCTCAAATGCTCTCGTACATAAATATCACCAATTTAGGGAGGAACACAATGAGAACTCCCTGAACCATCCTCAGACAGAACTACATGAAGACCACAAATAGCAACCAGAAGATATGTCAGCTGACAACCTTCCACAATCACCTATGTGTTGATGTTATTACAGCATCGGGCTTCTACTTCCAAGCCCGCGATGAAGACAATTTAAATAATAGCCTATCGGCTATTTAAATTGGAAAGCGATTTTTATTAAGAGACATGTCTTTCATTATATGATATTTAATATTTGTTTATTGAGGCCGACCCATCTCTAATCAGCAATTATATTGGAAAGTCGTCGCACTTCATGAAGGCCGACATCATACTTGAAAGGACACATCTATTGAAGTCTCCTCATTCAAATTGTATATAAGGAAGGTGCCATTCGATCTCTAGGGCATTTAGATTCATTTGTTCATATAGTTAGATATTCTCAAGTGCGAGCAAGAGTAAAAGAAGATACATTATAGAGCAGATCGATATTATTGTAGAAGGCGAAGTTACTTCATTGCTGTGTCAGCATCAGTTTGTGGTGCTCATTCTTGGCCTTAATATCGGCCTCCTTGTAAAGGAGACATTCATTGATAATTCAATATATAAGTGATATATTGTTGCTGGGTTTTTCTCCCTCAAGAGGAGGGTTTTCCCAGGGTATTTGCTGTGTTATTGTGTCTGATTTTGAATTAATTTTCTGTCCATTTAATCTGATCACTAAATTTAACATGGTATCAGAGCGGGTTTGAGGAGATCGTGATCAGATTTGTTCTTACAGCGATACTCTATTCTCTTCTTTATATTTCTTTGTCTATCTCTACCTTTGTCAAGATGGTGAACGGTTTGAGGATAGACTCGAGGGAGCATCCAACTTCACATCATGGAGATTCAGGATCATGCTTACCTTGCGTGAAAATGACTTGGGTGAGTTTGTGGAGTCTAGTGTTCCTGAACCTGAGAAGGAAGAAGAGAAGTTGCGGTGGTTGAAGAAAGATATCAAGGCAATGAAAATATTGGTTGATTCCGTTAAGGATCATATTGTTCGTATTGTCTCTAAGTTGAAGACGGTAAAAGACATGTTTAAAACATTGGAAGAAATGTACGAAATCAACAATACCAGCCGGGCACTTGCACTGAAGCAACAACTACACCATGTGAAGATGGCAAAAGGAGAATCAGTGATTACATACTTCATGAGGATTTCAGATTTGAGAGATCAACTCTTGACAATTGGCCATATGGTTGACGACAAAGACTTGACTATGCTTGCTCTCAATGGTCTCCCTTTGTCTTGGGAATCCTTCATTTAGGGAATCAGTGCAATATCAAAATTGCCTAAGTTCGATCGTCTAAGGGCAGATTGCATTCAAGAAGAATCAAGGTTGGTGGCTAGAGGCGTTGGTCAAAGTTCAAAGAATGAAGATATTCATGTTCTCGCCTTCCATGCTTCAAAGAAGAAAGGAAAAGATGGAAAGAAAGGGTTCTTCAAGAGGAATCGAGATAAGCGAAATGATGATACACCCACCTCCAAGAAGAAGAGAGACATGTCCAAGATTCAATGCTTTAGGTGTGATAAGTTTGGCCACTTTGCTAAGCATTGTCCTACTAGACCTAAGCAACAAGCCACTGTTGCAGATGTTGATGTTTCTCCACAAAAGGATTCATGTGAATACTTGTTCTATTCAGCATTGTCAAGCAATGTTCCTACAGATACCAACACTTGGCTGATCGACAATGGTGCTTCTCGACACATCACTGGATTTAAGGAGCACTTATCAAGTTTGGTGGAGAAAGATTCTTCCGAACAAGTTATTATTGGAGATGATGCTGGCTACTCCGTGAAAGGGATTGGGACCTCTACTCTTCATTTGGATTCCGACATTACACTTCAGTTGAGGGATGTTCTTTATGTTCCAGGAATCAAGTGCAACCTCATCTCCATTTCAGCTCTAGAAGATAAAGGATATCAAGTTGCCTTCTCCAAAGGCAAAGTTCTTGTGTGGATGGAGAATTCTAGTTTCAAGGATGCTAAAGTAATTGGTGTTAGACATGAAAGCCTCTATAGGCTATGTACGTGTCCTCTACAAGCATTAGTTCATGATTCTTCAAGTCTATGTGATTTGTGGCATCGAAGATTGGCTCATCTTCACTTCCGAGCCTTACCTATCATGGAGAAGATGGTCACGAGACTTCCTAAGTTCAATCAAGAGCATGAAGGAACTTGCAAAGGATGTGCTATGGGTAAGAATTCAAAAGCTCCTTTCCACAATAGAGAAAGTAGATCTAAGTGTATTTTAGACCTTATTCATTTTGATTTATGTGGACCTATGCTGTTCCTTCTTCGAGTGGTTTCTTGTATTATGTTCTTTTTATTGATGATCACTCTAGAAAGACTTGGATTTATTTTTTGAAAACTAAAGAGTCTAAGGAAGTGTTAGAAAGGTTCAAGGAGTTCAAAGCTCTTGTAGAGAATCTTTCCGGTAAAAGAATCAAGATCCTCAGATCTGATAATGGAGGAGAATACACCTCTGGTAGCTTTCGAAATTTCTGTGTTGATGCTGGGATTAAGAGGGAGTTTTGTGTTCCCTATAATCCTCAACAAAGTGGTGTTGCAGAGAGAAAGAACAGGACAATCGTGGAAGCAACAAAAGCCATGATTCATGATTAGGATCTGTAAACCTTCTTATGGGCAGAAGCTTCCAGGACTGCAGTATATGTTCAAAATAGAAGTCCTCACAAGATCTTGGAGAATATGACTCCAGAAGAAGCCTTTACAGGGAAGAAGCCTGAGGTTAGTCATTTGAGGATCTTTGGATGTCTTGTCTATGTTCATGTTCCAAAAGAAAAGAGAACTAAGTTGGAACCTTCTGGCGAGAAGGGAATATTTGTGGGCTACAGTGAGACATCAAAAGCCTACAGGATATATGTTCCAGGTCAGAAATTGATTGAAATCAGTAGAGATGTCACATTCGAGGAAGATGTTGCATTTAGAAGATCCAAGGGAACTCATGTGGAGATTGACTATGATGAGTCTCCTCAGGATATGGAAGTTGACCATACTCCTGAGATTCAGAGGGAGACTTTAGAACCGAAGGAAGATGTTGATCCAGTTGAGCCCTTGGAACCTACTGATGGGCCTACCAATATTGTGATTAGAAGAAAGAGACCTCTTTGGGCTAGGCAAACTATGCAAGAGGCTGAGAGGTTCGCAGCTCCTAGAGGTACATTCAGAGAAAGTAAAAGGCCACATAAGTTCTCCAGTTATGTTGCCTTGATGAGTCAGATTATTGAATCTGAGCCTTCTAGTGTGGAGGAAGCCTTCAGTCATCAGGTTTGGAAAGATGCTATGTCAGAGGAGTACCAATCAATTCTCAAGAATGATGTTTGGGACATTGTTCCTAGACTCGAAGGCAAATCTGTGGTATCTTGAAATGGTTCTTCAAGATCAAGCATGCAGCTGATGGGAGCATAGAGAAGTACAAGGGCAAGATTCGTGGCTCGTGGGTTTTCATAGAAAGAGGGAGTTGATTATGAAGAAACATTTGCTCCTGTTGCTCGCTACACTTCTGTCAGAACCATCATTGCCATTGCTGCATCTAGAGGATGGAAGATTCATCAAATGGATGTGAAGACAACTTTTCTAAATGGTGTGATCGAGGAAGAAGTTTACATCGAGCAACCTGATGGGTTCGAGGTACATGGGAAGGAGTCTCATGTTTGCAAGCTGAAGAAGGCCTTGTATGGTCTTAAGCAGGCTCCTCGTGCATGGTACGAAAGAATTGATCGTTACCTGTCAAGCTTGGGCTTCTTGAAGAATGATGCTGACTCTAATCTATACTTTAAGGTAATTGATGGTGAAGCATTGATTTTGGTTTTATATGTTGATGATTTGATACTTACTGGAGAAGAGCACTTGATCATCAAATGTAAGAAAGAGTTGGCCTCTAAGTTTGAGATGAAAGACCTTGGACTTATGCACTACTTCCTTGGCTTAGAAGTCTGGCAGAAACCAGATGAGATGATTCTAAGTCAAGGGAAGTACACCATTGATGTACTTAAGAGGTTTGGTATGATGGATTGCAAATCCATGTCTACACCTATGGAGACCAACCTACATAAATTGAAGGAGGCTGCAGCTAGTTCAGACTTGGTGGATCCTACAATGTATAGACAGCTGATTGGGTCCTTGATGTATCTAGTTAACACTAGACCAGATATCTGTTATGCTGTGAGTGCACTTAGTCAGTTCATGTGTGAACCGAGACAGATACATCTTGTTGCAGCTAAACATATCCTGAGATGCTTGCGTGGCACAGTTGGATATGGGTTGAGATATTCTTTAGATGCTGACTTGGAGTTGCATGGTTATATTGATTCTGATTGGGCAGGATGTGTCACAGATCGGAAGAGCACCTCTGGATGTTGCTTCAGTTTGGGATCAGCTATGATATCCTGGTGCAGCAGTAAGCAGTCATCTGTAGCATTGAGTATAGTAGAGGCAAAATATATTGCAGCTTGAATGGTAGCTCGGGAAGCAGTGTGGCTTCGTAAGCTCCTTGCAGGATTGTTTGGACAATCACTGGAGCCTACTATCATTCATTGTGATAACCAGAGTCGTGTGAAGCTTTCTGTCAATCCTGTGTTTCATGACAGAACCAAGCATGTTGAGATAAAATACCACTATATTAGAGATATGGTATTGAGGAAGGCTATACAGTTGAGGTATATCAGCATTGATGGGCAGACGACAGACATTCTCACCAAGCCTCTCTCCAGAATAAAGTTTGTGTACTTTCGAGATAAGCTTGGTATGGTGGAGAATCTAGCCTTAACTGAGAAAGAGACTCAGTATCAGTGATAGCCTGTAATGAGTTCTTCTCTGTGAAGAGAAGTTCGAGGTGAAATCCCTTGATTAATGAGTTCTTCTCTGTGAAAAGAAGTTCAAGGTGAAATTTCTTGATTAATGAGTTCTTCTCGATAAGAGAAGTTCGAGGTGAAATCCCTTGTTTCCACCCTCTGAGAGAGTCATGGTGGATGTCATGTGTGTGACTCCATGACATCATCATGTGAGAGAATCCGTGATGATCTTTTGTACTTGTGTTTCACCCGCTGGGAAACCCATGGTGAAAAGTCATGTTGAGGTGACAACATCACGCAAGTGATGAACACTTGTACATACCATATATGGTTGTAGCCAGTGTGGTTGATATCATGTAGAGGTGATATCTAATATCACGATGAGGTGAAATTCTTCTTTTCCACTTTTGGTTGTAGCCATTGTGGTAGACATCACGATGAGGTGATATGTCTTGTGTAGTTGGAAGTATCATCCCCAGCTGAGAGGGAGTGTTGATGTTATTACAGCATCGGGCTTCTACTTACAAGCCCGCGATGAAGACAATTTAAATAATAGCCTATCGGCTATTTAAATTGGAAAGCGATTTTTATTAAGAGACATGTCTTTCATTAAATGATATTTAATATTTGTTTATGGAGGCCGACCCATCTCTAATCAGCAATTATATTGGAAAGTCGTCACACTTCATGAAGGCCGACATCATACTTGAAAGGACGCATCTATTGAAGTCTCCTCATTCGAAATGTATATAAGGAAGGTGCCATTCGATCTCTAGGGCATTTAGATTCATTTGTTCATATAGTTAGATATTCTCAAGTGCGAGCAAGAGTAAAAGAAGAAATACATTATAGAGCAGATTGATATTATTGTAGAAGGCGAAGTTACTTCATTGCTGTGTCAGCATCAGTTTGTGGTGCTCATTCTTGGCCTTAATATCGGCCTCCTTGTAAAGGAGACATTCATTGATAATTCAATATATAAGTGATATATTGTTGCTGGGTTTTTCTCCCTCAAGAGGAGGGTTTTCCCAGGGTATCTGCTGTGTTATTGTGTCTGATTTTGAATTAATTTTCTGTGCATTTAATCTGATCACTAAATTTAACACTATGGACTGATCTTTATTTTGTCTGGACAAAGCAGAATCATGAGTTGGCTAGCACCTTTATTTATTATGATTTAGCCATGCAATTAAAACATAAGAAAACTATTGTCTATATAACATACAAGATGTTCGTCTAACAATGTTACAATATTCTCATACACATGCTAATAGTTTGGATACAATGGGCCAATCCAACTTCTGGACCTTAAAACATTGACAATGAAGGCCTTCTTAGGCACAACTAGTCAACAAAAAAGATTTGACCTTGGGCCATGTTCAAAAATTCTAGAGCTTGGTCCAGCAATATTTTCCGTACAAGTGAGATCCAAAAGATTGTTGTTAGCTGCTTCAATGTAGCATTATTTAGATGTATTTATGCCCCAACAAAAAATTCCAATTCATGTTTTGACCAAAGACAATCAATAGCTGGGGGATGTCTATCTTGCATGCTTAGAATAGAATTGAAGTTCTATTTGGCAGTAGTTTGAGGCAGATCCAGGATTAGGTCTTCGACATAATTGTTGTTGGCTATTACTAAAATTTAGGTGCCAAAAATGATTCCATTTGTCCTCACTGATATTTGCCATATATCCACCCGTTAACTTTCCAATTTAGGTATATAATATCTGAGGTCATGTAGCTAACAAAGATGGGAAGAAACGACATAGGTTGCAGGCAGAATGGTAATGGCTTTACACATTCAATAATTATTATAGATTATAGGGCCTTCTTACATGCAAGAAAATAAGTTTCTGGTTCTCAAGATCGCTCAAGGCACAAGAGAAGAGCATACACTTCTTTCTAGACTCTTAGACTCAAAGCACTAAAATTCTCGATGATCAAATAACTTTGGGATGGACTTATTTATATCTTAAACTAGACATAAGGATCTGGTAACACTGCATCTTTCTTGAGATACTAGGTAAACTGGTAATGTGATAAAGTAGGATTATTGTACCAAATGATCGATAGCGTAAGTCCTTATTACTCATATGAAGCAAATTTTATTCATTAAGATATCCTTTTGCTGTCTGAAGAGGATGGTTCATCATGTGCCTGAGGGTTGCACCATATGTGTTCCACTTCCTCAAAAAGATTATCTCTCGTGATTGGATGGAAAAGATTTTTGATTTGAAAGTGATGCTGGATATTCCAATTAGTGTCTAAATCATTCCTTTGGAGGTCTATGTGAAAGTGGGATTCCCAACTCAATCTTCTCTTGATGATAATGCCAACTGTCAACTACTTGGAGAATTGATTTTCAGGATTGATTATTGGTGGAATAGCATTATTAATGAATTTATATAGTTGGACAATTGATAAGCAGGAGGTATTTTTCCACAGCGTGTCAAATTATGATATTGCTATCAGGATTCAACCGTGTAGTTTCGAGTCAAACTCATTGACCCATGTTTCATGAGTAGTGGTTCAACAAGAACCCATCTCTCATGATATCGAATGGTCCCTTTACTTCATCTAGGTGATACCGGGAGACGGTCCGTTCGAGGAAACACATCCCGACTGCTCCAGCTCAGCCGGCTTAACCTTGGAGAAAAACTCCCTGGTTAGCGCGCTGAGCTGGAGTATACTGGGATGGGTGACCTCCCGGGATGGACCAGTGCTTCACTCTGTGAGCATCACCTAGATGCAATGAGTGCTAAGTGGACCATTTGATATCATGAGAGATGGGTTCTTGTTGAACCACTACTCATGAAACATGGGTCAATGAGTTTGACTCGAAACTACACGGTTGAATCCTGATAGCAATATCGTAGTTGGACAATGTTATGGCATGCTCTTCTTATTTTCCATGTCCAATTAGGTCTTCTAATAAGGTCTATTAACCTTAGATATTGCGGATCAGTTTGCATGCAAAGAATAGTGATTTCTCCTTGGTTTCTAATGTTCATACAGAGATTTCAGCTGCTCTGATGGATTGTAAATCATTCAAAGCTTGTTACGAAAAGGTAGTATACTAAGATTTATTCCTAGTCCAAGGATTTAGAGTTGGACATGCCTTTGCAAGGTGTTAAAATTAACATCAGTCATTCTAAAACAATTAAAAACAAGAGGTTTTGGCCTATTTATCGTTCTTATTGTAAGATCTCGATTCAACTAGTCAACAAGAATATTATTTGTTCCTTTGAGCTCGGCCTTCTAGTTGAAATGGTTGAAGTAATCCTGCCATTGCACGCACTTCCCTTTGCCATCTTTTCTTCCATGGTCCTTTTATTTGAAGGTGAGGAATTGTGTGTAGTTTGTTTTGATGACAAAATGGAGATGTATCAATTTAACAACGGATTTTTTTAGATGTTTCTTTACTCTGTAGATTTCCTTATGTAAGATAGCACCCCTGTTTTTTTTTTTCGGGAAATACTCTGTTTGCTGCCCTTGTTTGCTCAATGATGTTTGTGTTTGTTAATTCAATGCATTTGCAGTGATACATAACATAAAGGAAATATGCCAATGAACAGGAAATCTAAACAATACTATTTCCCTCAAAGTAGATTGAGCAAATTACATGAACACATCATTTTCTGTTTTTACATCAGAACTTTTACAATTGAAATTTCAGATTTAATGAACCTGTTAGCAGCCGTATGAAGTCCTCTATTTGCAGCAGCAAGAGTCCCTGTTTGCAGCACCAAATCGACCCAGCCAAAAATCTTCTTTCTCCTAACTTTCCTCCAACGTCCCAGGCTCTTTGCAGCGTCCAAACCTGAAGCCAAAATTGTCTTGTGCAAACCGAGGCAAGTGTTTTCTTGGAGCAAGAGGTCGCCTCCCTCAAAAGTTCGATCTTCCTTTAAAATTCCAAATCTCCATTAAAAATAGCAATCTTATACTCTATGGAATCGGCTTGAGATAGGTTCCAAAAGGAAACAACACCCAGAATGATTTCTTTAGGCAATGAAAAGCTACGAAGTAAAAACCAGGTTCAGGCCCTAAAGTCGAATCACCCAGAAACTGTAGAAAATCACTCCAAAACTTCTAAAAAACACACCAAAATCTGCAAACCAAGAAAGCACACCCAAAACTGCTAGAAATACTGAAATATCTTCATTTTTTCTTCTCTATGAATTAGTCTTTGAAGCTCCTGTAATCTCAACTATGAACCAACACCAATATCTGATTAGGGTGTATATTTCACCACCGAAACCAGCCCAACGATGGAGGGTTTTCGTCCTCACAATGCAGCCCAGGAAAACCAGAGAAAATCTGGCAGCAAATCTGTAAGTTGTCAAGTCTGGATAAACAAAAATGAGAGCCAAACTTCATTTTATAAGATTAGGGAAACTGGACTCCAAAAGTCTTTTAATTTCTCCTTAAAAGGTACGCCCTTCTCTTTTAATTTTTTTAACTTTTAAAAATATCAAGTTTCCCTCCTTTTGGCGTCCACCCCCACTATGAGAGGACCATTTAAATAATTTAACATTATAAAATGTTAATTCCTCTTCACATTGACGTCCAAGCACATAGAAGACATATATTATTTAATTGACTTTTAAAAACAACTTAAAGTTGTTCACTAGGCGCCTTAGTCCTTTTTCAATGACCACTTTACCTCTTGATATAAGTTATAATATAACTTTATAATTCAACTTTATAAAATGTGAGTGGTCAAATAAAACAAATATTAAACTGCAACCTTAGGCTCTCCAACTGAAAATTGGATAAATTCACTGCCGCAAATGCACAAGCTTGGGACCAACTCTTCCAATGGTGACTTACTAAAAATAGCACTGCTATAAATAGTAAGTATATGCCCAAAGCCCATAATTGAGCGAAACTGAAGACCAATGAGGAAACTGTGACCAACGGAAGATGGCAACACTGTACCGGCCATTGCTATAAATAATAACCCCTTAGAAAAATCCCAACTAAACATCAATGCTGACAACTGAGTCCCCTAACCACATCAACTAGCCTACGAGAACTCTGGAATAGGCTAATTGAGTCTCAATACTGCTTAGGAGTGAGAAGGGGACATTACAATCCGCCCTTCCCAAGATTGCTTGCCCTCAAGCAATCGTAACTCAGGATGCTGCAATATCTGCTCACTCTCCCAAGTTGCATCTTCAACTGACAAGTTTTTTCATTTAACCAAATACTCTTTGATAACCCTTATGCGCAGTGTACGTTCTCTCACCTCCAAGATAGCCTCAGGGATCAATATTAACTTGCCTTCCTCATCCAAAGGAGGCAACTCTGTAGAAGGTACCACATTCGGGCCAAGTGCTTTCGTAAGACGAGAGACATGAAACACATTATGGATCTTGCTGTCCTTAGGTAGCTCCAGCTCATATGCTACCTTTCCAACTCTTTTGATCACCCTGAAAGGACCATAAAACCGTGGCTTAAGCTTCTCTGACCCACTCTTCTTGAGAGTGGACTGCCTATAGGGCTGCAACCACAAATAAACCATGTCTCCAACCTCAAAAACTCGCTCAACACGGTGCTGGTCAGCATATAATTTTTGCTGATTTTGAGCATGCTGTATATTCTCTCTTAGAGACCTCATGATGTCTTGACTCTCTTGAAGATCTCTAGCTCTAGGCACTCTGCAGTCTCCAAAAAGTAAATCAACGAAGTTAGGAGCTTCGTACCCATATAATGCCATGAATGGAGACATCCGAATGGACATGCGAAAGGTAGAATTATAGCAGTACTCTCCTAGATGCAGCCACTTAACCCACACCTTTTGCTGCCCTGAAACATAATTGCGTAGGTACCCTTCCACCCATTTGTTCACCACCTCAGTTTGCCCATCATTCTGAGGGTGGTAGCTAGTGCTAGGGGTCAGCTCCGTGCCACATAATTTGAATAACTCCTACCAAAACAAGCTCATAAACTTGCTGTCCCTATCGTTGACAATGGTCCTGGGTGTCTTGTGAAGCCTGAATACCCATCTGAAAAATAAATCTGCCACCTGTACTGCTGAAAACCCTGCTGATATAGCAAAAGAAGTGAGCAAATTTTGTTAATCGGTCAACCAACACATATATACTGTCCTTCCCTTGCACCTTCGGAAGCCCTATGATGAAATCCATTGATATGCTTTCCCATTTCTGAGTAGGAATGGGAAGGGGCTGCAACAAACCAGCAAGATAAGAATGCTCATTTGTGTTCTGTTGGCATACTTGGCACTCACGTACATACTATAAAATGTCATCCTTCATTCCTTTCCATGAGAACCTCTCACGAATCTGCCTGTAAGTCTTATTATAACCTGGATGACCAGCCATGGGGGTGTCATTAAAAGCCTTAAAAACATGCTCTCTTACCTTAGGATCAGGAGTCAACCATATTCTATCCTTACAGTATATGAAGCCATCCTTCACCTGGTATTTATCATCCTGTAAAGTCCCATCTAGAGTGCTGTTTGCAAGCGCATTCTTAGCATAATCAACCTCTATCTTCTCCTTCCAATCTGCTGCTATGACTGAAATAGTACCCAAATGTGGTCTCCTAGATAAAGCATCTGCTACTACATTCCTTTTCCCTTTGATATATTCCTTGAAGTTTGCTTATCCATTCTATGTCAAAGTCATCCCTGAAGTTTGCTTACCCATTTCTGCTGTCTCTCATTAAGATCCTTCTGATTTAAGAAATACTTAAGGCTGTTATGATCTGTCTTAACTAAAAATATGCTCCCTACAAGGTATTGTCTGAACTTGGAAAAAGCATGCACAATTGCCAACATCTCCTTATCATAAATGGAGTAAGCTTTCTCACCACCTCTCAACTTCTTGCTCTCGAAAACTATAGGATGTTTATTTTTATGAGAACTGCACCTATGCCTTCACCCGAGGCATCACACTCAAGCTCAAAAGGCTTGGAGAAATCTTGAATGGCCAAGACTGGACATGTGCTCATCAACTGTTTAAATTTGTCAAATGATTGCTGCGCTGATTCAGACCATACAAATGCCCCCTTTTTGGTTAAATCTGTAAGTGAGGCAGCCAACTGTGAGAATCCCTTAACAAACCTCCTATAGAAACCACATAGCCCAAAGAATCCCTTCAACTGTGTGAGGTTTGTAGGTGGAGGCCAATCAAGAATAGCCTTGATCTTTTTAGGATCAATGCGAACTCCATTTGAGCTAATAATGTGGCCAAGATGCAACAACTTTGTCATGCCAAATTCACACTTGGACTCCTTGGCAAACAATGATTCACTCTCCAAAATGCCCAACACCTCATCTAAATGCCTCAAGTGGTCCTCCCATGTCCTGCTGTAAATAAGGATTTCATCAAAGAAAATCAAAACAAACCTATGCAATTGCTGTTTGAAGACTCTGTTCATACAAGATTGGAAAGTAGTAGGAGCGTTAGTCAACCCGAATGGCATAACAAGAAACTCGAAGTGTCCATAATGACACCTGAACGCTATTTTCTCAATATCTCTTCTCTAACTCTGATCTGATGATATCCAGATCTCAAGTCTATCTTAGAAAAATAGACTGCTCCATGTAGCTCATGAATCCATGGGATGGGATGTCTATTTTTAATTGTCTTCTTGTTGAGTGCCCTGTAATCTATGCACATGCGCATAGTCCCATCCTTCTTCTTCACTAACACCATTGAAGAAGCAAATGGACTCTTGCTCATTCTAATATGCCCCATATCCAAAAGCTCCTTGATTGCCTTTTCTATTTCATTCTTATGTCTTTTTGAATGCCTGTATGGTGTAGTGATTACCGCCTTAGTGCCCTCCTCTAACTCAATGATGTGTTCTATTCCCCTGTCAGGTGGTCTCCCTGGAGGTATGCTACCAAATACCTTGCTTCGCTTAGTGAGCAAAGCCTGTATGTTAGGTGGATAAGTGTGTTTCTACTTCTCTAAACCTGCAGGCATAATTATACATTCTACTGCCCACTCCACCTAGTTATGTCTAAAAAGCCTCTCCATCCTCTTACAAGAAACAACTCGAGGTCCTCCATTAGAAATCCCTCTCAACACCACGTTCTTTCCATCTGATTTGAACTTCAGCTCTAAGGTTTGAAAATTAAGAGTGATCTCACCTAATCACCATAACCACTGGATGCCCATCACTACATTTGTATCCCCAATACCAACCACATAGAAGTCATTTGTGAACTCATGGTTACCCAACTGAATGCTAAGTTGTGGAATCATATGAGTGCAATTAATGGTGAAACCATTTGCAACCATCACTCTGAATCCATCAACCTCCTGTGTCTGTAATCCCCTACGTGCAACAAGTCCCTCGTCAATGAAATTATGTGTGGCACTTAAATCAATTAGAGCTATCATCCGCTGCCCCTTAATGACTCCTCTAATGCGTAAGGACTTATTCTTCTGAAAACTGTATAGCTGGGCTAGTTTACACTCCTTTGATTCCTCTTTTTCAACCTCTTTTGGTGGCTCTTCATTCTCTTTATCATCAAAATCTGATTGCTGGTCTGAAAAATCAGAATTACTTTCCTTAGGTGAATAGTATTCAATTTGATGAATTGTGGCCCCTTTTGCACAAACATGATCCTTAGACCACTTGTCCCTACATTTGAAACATAGGCCCTTTTTTTTGAGCTCATTGAGTGTGTCTCCATCCAACCTTGAGACTGATTTTTTCTATTGTGAGGTATCCTTAATGTGAGGTCTTTTATCTTTTTTGTGAATAAATGGTTTGGACTGAATTTTTGCTTTAGGGGCAGCCCACTCCATACTCCTTGCTTTCTTCATAGCATCCTGCAAAGTTGGTGGGTCAAAAGCCTTAATCCATCCTTTGAGTGGTTCCATAAGATCTTCACTGAACAAGACTACCATCCATCTCTCTGTGATACCTGTAACCATTACTGAAAGCCTCTGAAATTCAGCTATGTATGCCTCAACTGTACCATACTGTCTAAGTTGTGCTAGCTCTTTGAAATGAATCTCTGGATCCTTTTTATCAAATCTTTCTATGAGTCTAGTGGTGAACTCATCATAGGTAGTGATAGACTGATGACCTAAGGTGACCATGTTAGTTTTAGGATCAGAAGTTAAATAAGCAGATTTTAATTCAATTTCAAACAAATAGACACAACATATACCCTGGGAAAACCCTCCAACTTGAGGGAGAAAAACCCAGCAACAATATATCTCTTATATATTGAATAATGAAGCGAAATTCGCTTTTACAAAGAGGCCAAATACAAGGCTGAAAGTAAGCACCACACTTGATGCAAACACAAGATAATATATAACTCCTTGCTGATGTTAATATCAATCTCTCTTGATGATGAACTTAGCCTCCTTTTAGATTTCGATCTGCACTTGATAAACTCACACTTGAATAGAAACGAACTATGAATGAATGATAGTATGAACAAACATCATATATATAATACAAGACGAAGAGAGGGGCGCGAACCATTGCGTCTCTTCACATCACCAAGTCGGCTCAAGAATGAAAGAACATAACCCAACAAAGGTGGCGATCCAAGAAGTTGGCCTCAATTAAAATCAATAATTAAATATTATTTATTATTTCATGTGAAGCCCCTCTTCACCAACGGATATCTCCAATAAAATAAATAGCCGATAAGGCTATATTTAATTTTATTGCTTGATAATCGGGCTGGAAGATGAGACCCGACGCTACCAACATCAACACTCCCTCTCAGCTAGGGAGGAATACTTCCAGCTATCCAATGTCATGACACCCACAATAGCTACACCATATGTGGAAAGAGCTCATCACGGAGTCACTCAACGTGATATCGTCCATCATGGCTACTCCCATGCATGGATAGAACATATGCACAAGTGCCCATCACGGAGTCACTCAACGTGATGTCGTCATCTCATCATGATGTCCACCATGGCTACTCCCAGAGGGTGGATAAACACAAGTACAAGGAAATCATCACGGAGTCTCTCAACGTGATGTCATGGAGTCACTCAACATGACATCCACCATGGCTACTCCCAGAGGGTGGATACAAGGGATTTCAGCTCAAATTTCTCTCACAGAGAAAAATGCATTAAACAAGGGTTTACACCTCAAATTTCTCTCACAAAGAAAAATACATTAAAGCAAATCACAGAAGATCACTGATGCTGAGTCTCCCTCTCAGCTATGGCTTCATTCTCCACAATTCCAAGCTTGTCTCAAAATTACACAAACTTCACTCTGGAGAGAGGCTTGGTGAGAATATTAGCCGTCTGCTCATCAGTGCTAATGTATTTCAACTGGATAGCTTTCCTCAATACCATATCTCGGATATAGTGGTATTTGATCTCAACATGTTTTGTTTTGTCATGAAACACTGGGTTGATAGAAAGCTTCACACAACTTTGATTATCACAATGAATGACAGTTGGCTCCAATGATTATCCAAACAATCCTGCAAGGAGCTTCCGAAGCCACACTGCTTCTCAAGCTGCCACACAAGCCGCAATATACTCGACCTCTGCAGTGCTTAGTGCTACTGAAGACTGCTTCTTGCTACACCAGGAGATCATCGCAGATCCCAAAGCTGAAGCAACAGCCAGAGGTGCTCTTCCGATCAGCTACACACCTTGCCCAATCAAAATCAGAATATCCTTGCAACTTTAGGTCCACACTGGAAGAGTATCTCAAACCATATCTGATTGTGCCACGCAAGTATCTCAGGATATGTTTCACTACAACTAGATGTATTTGCCTTGGTTCACACATGAAATGACTAAGTGCACTCACTGCATAGCAAATATCTGGTCTAGTATTGACTAGATACATCAACGATCCAATCAACTGCCTGTACATAGTAGGATCCACCAGATCAGAACTAGTCGCAGACTCTTTTAGCTTCTGAAAATTGGTTTCAATAGGTGTAGACATGGATTTGCAATCCATCATACCAAATCTCTTCAAGATGTCTATTGTATACTTCCCTTGACTCAGAATGATCTCATTAGGCCTCTGCCATACTTCTAAACCAAGGAAGTAATGCATGTATCTAAGATCCTTCATCTCAAATTCATAAGCTAACTCCTTGCATTTGATAATGAGGTGTTCTTCTCCTGTAAGAAATAGATCATCAACATAGAGAACCAAGATCAATGCCTCACCATTAATTACCTTGAAGTACAGGTTTGAATCAACATCATTCTTGGAGAAGCCCAAGCTCAACAAGTATCGATCAATCCTCTTATACCAAGCACGAGGAGCCTGCTTATGGCCATACAAAGTCTTCTTCAATCTACATACATGAGACTCCTTCCCATGAACCTCAAATCCATCAGGTTGCTCAATGTATACTTCTTCTTCAATTACATAATTAAGAAATGCGATCTTCACGTCCATCTGATGTAACTTCCATCGTTTAGTTGCTGCAATAGCAATGATAGTTTTGATGGATGTATAACGAGCAACCAGAGCAATGGTTTCCTCATAGTCTATTCCCTCTTTCTGAGAGAATCCTCTAGCCACAAATCTAGCCTTGTACTTCTCAATGCTTCCATCAACTGCATGCTTGATCTTGAAAAGCCACTTAGAAGATACAACAAATTTCCCTTTTGGTCTAGGTAAAATGTCCCAAACATTGTTCTTGAGGATAGATTGATATTCTTCAGCCATAGCATCTCTCCATACTTGTTGACTTGAAGCTTCCTCAACACTGGAAGGCTCAAATTCAATAATTTGACTCATTAATGCAATGTAACTTGGAAACTTCTGTGGTCTTTTGCTTTCTCGGAATGTTCCTCTAGGGGCTGCAAAATTTTCTGTCTCCTGCATTGTTCGCCTGGCCCATAGAGGTCTCTTTCGATCAATAACAATGTCTTTAGGCCCATCAGTAGGTTCCAAGGGCTCAACTGGATCACCATCTTCTTCTAGTTCAGGAGACTCCCTCTGAATCTCAGGAGTATGGTCAACTTCCATGTCCTGAGGAGTCTCTTGGTCTTCATTATCTATCTCCATGTAAGAGCCTTTAGATCTCTTGAATGCAACATCCTCTTCAAATGTAACATCCCTGCTGATCTCTATCATTTTCTGACCTGGAATGTAAATCCTGCAGGCTTTAGAAGACTCACTGTAGCCCACAAATATTCCTTTCTCGCCAAAAGGTTCCAACTTTGTCCTTTTATCTTTAGGCACATGAACATACACAGGACAACCAAAGATTCTCAAATGACTGACTTCAGGCTTCACACTTATGAACACTTCTTTAGGAGTCATGTTCTCCAAAATACGATGAGGGCTCCGATTCTGAACATACACAACTGTCCTAGATGCTTTAGCCCAAAGGAAGGTTTGTAGATCTTGATCATGAATCATGGCTTTAGTTGCTTCTACAATAGATCTGTTCTTCCTTTCTACAACACTGTTTTGCTGTGGATTGTAAGGGACACAAAACCCCTTCTTAATCCGAGCCTCGACACGAAAGTTACGGAAGCCTCCAGAGATGTATTCTCCTCCGTTGTTAGATCTCAGAACTTTAATCCTCTTCCCGGACAAGTTCTCTACTTGAGCCTTAAATTCCTTGAATTTCTCAAGTACCTCCTCAGATTCTTTAGTCTTTAAGAAATAAATCCAAGTCTTTCGAGAGTAGTCATCAATGAAAATTATATAATACAAGAAACCACTCAAAGAAGCAACAAACATTGGACCACACAAATCAAAATGAATAAGATCTAGAATACATTTGGATCTACTCTCACTACTATGAAAGGGACCTTTAGTATTCTTACCCAATGCGCATCCTCGACAAGGACCTTCATGCTCCTAGCTGAGTTTAGGAAGGCCAATGACCATCTTCTCCATGGTTGGAAGTGCTCTGAAGTGAAGGTGAACAAGTCTTCTATGCCAAAACTCACATGAACTTGTTGAATCATGCAACAAAGCCTGTATTGGAGAGTGGAAAGTCTATAGAGACTCTCTTGTCGAACACCAATCACTCGGGCAGTCTTGATGCTAGAATTCTTTGGCCATGCAAGAACTTTTCCTTCAGAGAATGCAACTTGATATCCCTTGTCCTCCAAAGCGGAAATTGAGACAAGGTTCCGCTTGATGCCTGGTACAAATAGCACATCGCTCAACTGAAGAGAGATGCCAGAATCTAAGTGAAGAGAGGAGGTTCCAACACCTTTCACAAAATAGCAAGCATCATCTCCAATTATGACTTGAATGCTTGTATCTCTCTCCACCAAATCTGAAAGATGTTATCTAAAACCAGTAATGTGACGAGAGGCACCACTATCAATCAACCAAGTGTTGCTATCTATAGGAACATTGCTTGATAGAGCAAAATAGAATAGAAATCCACTTGAATCCTTCTGAGGAGAGATCTCACCCACATCCGCAATTAAAGCATGCTGTTTAGGTCTAGTTGGACAATCTTTTGCATAGTGACCATACTTGTCACATCTGAAGCACTGTATATGGGAGAGATCCTTCTTCTTCTTGGATGCAAGAGCACCATATGATCTTTTATCTCTGTTCCTCTTGAAGTTGCCTTTCTTCCCTTCTCTTCCTTTCTTCTTTGAAGAATGAGCAACAAGTACATGAATGTCTTCATTGGTAGAACTTTGCCCATTGCCTCTCGCTGCCAATCTAGATTCCTCTTGAATGCAATCTGCCCTAAGACGATCAAACTTAGGTAGCTTTGATCTCCCACTGATACCTTGGATAAATGGCTCCCAAGATTGAGGAAGA
Organism: Sequoia sempervirens; assembly: GCA_007258455.2. Classification (NCBI taxonomy): domain Eukaryota; kingdom Viridiplantae; phylum Streptophyta; class Pinopsida; order Cupressales; family Cupressaceae; genus Sequoia; species Sequoia sempervirens. The sequence goes on from VDFB02270651.1 coordinate 657,775,403, forward strand.
CCATTAAGTGCCAACATGACCAAGTCCTTATCATCAACCATATGACCAATGGTACAAAGCTGATCTCTCAACTCGGGGATCTTCATGAAGAAGGAGATGACAGAATCTCCTTTCGCCATTTTGATGTGATGAAGCTGTTGCCTCAATGCAAGAGCTCTGCTTGTATTACTGATCTCATACATTTCCTCCAAGGTTTTGAACATCTCTCTTGCTGTCTTCAACTTGGAGATAATCGGCACAAGGTGGTCCTTCACAGAATCAACCAAAATCTTCTTTGCCTTAGTGCCATTCTTCTTCCATTGTGACTTCTCATTTTCATTGGAAGGTTCGGGAACTTTGCTCTCCACGAACTCAACAATCTCGTTTTCTTCCAATGTAACCAATACTCTAAACTTCCAAGAGGTGAAGTTGGAAGCACCTTCAAGTCTATCTTCAACCTTGAGCCCGTTCACCATTTTCGAAGATGAGATAGACACAGGAAGATGAGAACAAGAGTGGAAGATAACGCTGCTTATGTAAATCTGATCACGATCTTGCTTAAATCCACTTTGATACCATGTTAGTTTTAGGATCAGAAGTTAAATAAGCAGATTTTAATTCAATTTCAAACAAATAGTCACAACATATACCCTGGGAAAATCCTCCAACTTGAGGGAGAAAAACCCAACAACAATATATCTCTTATATATTGAATAATGAAGCCAAATTTGCTTTTACAAAGAAGCCAAATACAAGGCCGAAAATAAGCAGCACACTTGATGCAAACACAAGATAATATATAACTCCTTGCTGATGTTAATATCAATCTCTCTTGATGATGAACTCGGCCTCCTTTTAGATTTCGATCTGTACTTGATAAACTCGCACTTGAATAGAAACGAACTATGAATGAATGATAGTATGAACAAACAACATCATATATATATACAAGACGAAGAGAGGGTCACCAAGTCGGCTCAAGAATGAAAGAACATTACCCAACAAAGGTGGCGATCCAAGAAGTCGGCCTCAATTAAAATCAATAATTAAATATTATTTATTATTTCATGTGAAGCGCCTCTTCACCAACGGATATCTCCAATAAAATAAATAGCTGATAAGGCTATATTTAATTTTATTGCTTGATAATCGGGCTGGAAGATGAGACCCGACGCTACCAACATCAACAGACTAGGCCATGGTACCACCACTCATGTGCTACCCCATCCAAGTGCAACATGGCAAACTTAATTGCCTCTTCCTCTGCCATGGGTCTAAGGGCTAGATAATTGTCAAGCTTCTGTATCCAAGCCCTAGCTGAACAACTGTCACTCACATCAAAATGTGCAAGCGTAACCTTGCTGATGGCATGCTGTAAGTCCCTCTGCATTGCTGATCCTCTCTGATCATAATATCTTCCATGGCTTTTGCTTTTTCTTTTCTGGTCCATAAAGTTGTTGTAGGATACATCACGTTTGACCTCATCAGGGAGGGAGCTATACTCGGCATGGTTATGTCTTATACTTTCCACAAACGACATAGAATGTTCTGGATCGGGTTGAGGAATCTCCGAAGTCAAGAAAGTGGGTCTAAATGGCCTAGAAGAGATGAATGTATTAGTTGTAGTTCGCTGGTCTCCATTACCACTTTGCTGATTTGAAGCACTATGCTCTCCTATATGCCTTGTATTGTTCTGAGGACTTTTTTGCACCACTGTGTTTTGTCCCATTTTTCCAAAAATATGAGACATCATATCCATCATTGCATCTAATTTCCTCTCAAACCTTCTTCCAGGACTCAGTGTTTTTGCTCTCTCTTTCCCTTTGTCATCCTTGTTACCAAAAGATCTCTCCTCGCCGCCAAATGTTCTCTCATTACCACCAAACACTCTCTCATTATCTGGCTGCATTTCTATTTCCTGAGAGTACTCCCAATGAGCCCTGAATACACATGATATTGTCTGACCTTCCGAAATAGGTGGGGGCTGCCAATGACCTTTTCTTATTTCTCTCTAAATTTACCTCTGTTCTCTTGCGCTCATAGAATTGCAATGCTGTTTTCAGTGTATGCACAGGATGGCAGGAAGGGTTTGGCTCTGATACCATTGTAAGATGGCACCCCTGTTTTTTTTTGTTTGGAAATACTCTGTTTGCTGCCCTTGTTTGCTCAATGATGTTTGTGTTTGTGAATTCAATGCATTTTCAGTGATACATAACATAAAGGAAATATGGCAATGAACAGGAAATCTAAACAATACTATTTCCCTCAAAGTAGATTGAGCAAATTACATGAACACAGCATTTTCTGTTTTTACATCAGAACTTTTACAATTGAAATTTCAGATTTAATGAACCTGTTAGCAGCCGTATGAAGTCCTCTATTTGCAGCAGCAAGAGTCCCTGTTTGCAGCACCAAATGGACCCAGCCAAAAATCTTCTTTCTCCTAACTTTCCTCCACTGCCCCAGGCTCTTTGCAGCGTCCAAACCTGAAGCCAAAATTGTCTTGTGCAAACCGAGGCAAGTGTTTTCTTGGAGCAAGAGGTCGCCTCCCTCAAAAGTTCAATCTTCCTTTAAAATTCCAAATCTCCATTAAAAATAGCAATCTTATACTCTATGGAATCGGCTTGAGATAGGTTCCAAAAGGAAACAACACCCAGAATGATTTCTTCAGGGAATGAAAAGCTACGAAGTAAAAACCAGGTTCAGGCCCTAAAGTCGAATCACCCAGAAATTGTAGAAAATTACTCCAAAACTTCTAAAAAATACACCAAAATCTGCAAACCAAGAAAGCACACCCAAAACCGCTAGAAATACTGAAATATCTTCATCTTTTCTTCTCTATGAATCAATCTTTGAAGCTCCTGTAATCTCAACTATGAACTAGCACCAATATTTGATTAGGGTGGATATTTCACCACCGAAACCAGCCCAACGATGGAGGGTTTTCGCCCTCACAATGCAGCCCAGGCAAACCAGAGAAATTCCGGTAGCATATCTGTAAGTTGTCAAGTCTGGATAAACTAAAATGAGAGCCAAACTTCATTTTATAAGATTAGGGAAATTGGACTCCAAAAGTCTTTTAATTTCTCCCTAAAAGGTACGCCCTTCTCCTCTTTTAAATTTTTTAACTTTTAAAAATATCAAGTCTCCCTCCTTTTGGCGTCCACCCCACTATGAGGACCATTTAAATAATTTAACATTATAAAATGTTAATTCCTCTTCACATTGGCGTCCAAGCACATAGAGGACATATATTATTTAATTGACTTTTAAAAATAACTTAAAGTTGTTCACTAGGCGCCTTGGTCCTTTTTCAATGACCACTTTACCCCTTGATATAAGTTATAATATAACTTTATAATTCAACTTTATAAAATGTCTGAGTGGTCAAATAAAACAAATATTAAACTGCAACCTTAGGCTCTCCAACTGAAGAATGGATAAATTCATTGCCGCAAATGCACAAGCCTAGGACTAACTCCCCCAATGGTGACTTACTAAAAATAGCACTGCTATAAATATTAAGTATATGCCCAAAGCCCAAAACTGAGTGAAACTGAAGACCAATGAGGAAACTTTGACCAATTGAAGATGGCAACACTGTAACCGGCCACTGCTATTAAGAGTAACCCCTCCGAAAAATCCCAACTGAACATCACTACTGGCAACTGAGTCCCCTAACCACATCATCTAGCCTACGGGTACTCTTGAATAGGCTAATTGAGTCTTAGTACTGCTTAGGAGCGAGAAGGGGACATTACACCTTATGAGAGGAAGTCCACTTTTTTACATTTTTAGAAAAAACACCACTTGCATATTCTGCAGCAAATTCTGCAGCAAATTCCTGTCCATCTTTTAGACAACATAAAACACCTCCCTAAGCATTGTTAGAAGCATCAATGTAAAGAACAATTTTTGTGTGGAAGGAACATGTAAATTGGGAAGACTACTTATCTTGCTTTTAATCTTCTTTGTAGTAGTAGTGTGCTTGGATTCACGTTTGAAACCTTGTATCTTTAGTATATTTTACAAAGGTTTTCAATCATTTCCAGAATCTAGATAGAATCTGTTCACATAATTTAGCATATTGAGGAAACCTTGTAGTTGTTTCTTGTCCATCTTTGCTAGAAACCGAATGATCTCTTCTCTAATGTGTGATTGTACCTCTAAAACACCATTGTTTACTATTATGCCTAAAAATTTACAACTAGATTGACACCATTGGACTCTATTTATTGAGAGCACAATGCCATCTTTCTTGGGTAAATTATAATATGTTTCAAGATGAGTATAATGCTCATCAATGTTTTTGCTAAAAAATAAAATGTCATCAATATAAATGCATAAATTTTTTGATGTATTTTATCCATATGTTCTTGGAAATAAGCATGAGCATTCATAAGAGTGAATGCCATAACTGTCCATTCATAACGTCCAAATTTACAACTGAATGTTGTCTTGGGATGGTCTTCTTGCTTTACTTGAATTTCGTAAAAAATTGACTTGCAATCAAATTGTGAGAAATATTTGCAATTAGCAACCTTTTTAGCAAATAGCTCTTACCTGACATGGGGTATGGAAATGGTTTTGTAGTAGCATTAAGGGTTTGTAATTGATTACCATTTTCTTTTTCCCTTGTTTCTATTCAGAGTGTTTATTGAACATAAAAAGCATAACAACAAAAAAGAGATTTAGATGGTTTAATAAAGCCAGATTTTTAAAGCTCTCCAATGGCTTTTTCCATATTTGGGTAGTAATGCACAGGAATAGGAATTTTCTTTCATATTTTCATCCATTTCAGGTATTGTCTTGTTCTAGAATTTTTGGGGATCTTAAGAGCATATTTTATCTCAAATTTTTCTTTAAGTAAGGACATTTGGTTGCCAAGTGATTGAGATTGCATGGTATAAGGAAACTGTTATGAAGCATAGACAAGTTTGGAGGCCTTTATGCACTCTCCTCATATGGTAAATAATACATGTTTATTGGTGTTTCATAGGGTGAATGAGTATCTATAAATTTTCCTCCTAATAGGATATTTACATGCATCTTAGCTAACTCAAAGAAGTTGCATTTAAACTTCTTTCCTTCAATATATATAGGTTCTTGATGTTTATAATTATCACAGGTGAATTTATTTTCTTGTACATCAATACTCTTATATACATCATTCGTATTGAGTTGTTCCCAATCTTGTAATATAGGTGCTTTGCAGAAAGCGAGATGCTTTGGTATCAATTTGCATATTATATTATTTTCTATTAACTTGTATAGAAATTAATTGTGCATACCTTCCATTGATGAGAGAAGCAATATACTCTAGTCTTAGCTCTTGTGATGGTGGTGGAAATGTAGATAATATAATCCTGCAATTTAATGGATTAGATTGTAGTATTCCTTTTCTAAAGAAATTCATTTTTCTTCTTCCTCAATTTGTACTATTGTAGGATCAAGTTCATCTTTGTGGTGGCTTTTGTACCAATATTGAATGTTGGGAGGAGCTTAATGTACACATCTTTCTTAAAAATTCAAGATAATTGCTAGTTGCTTCTACATCCTTCATTGACTTGGGTACATGATTATGCTTCATTGTATGTCGACTAGGGCCACATCCACCTTGACATGTGGAAGATTTCCTGGTTAATTTATTTTCTAACTAGTTAATATCTCGTGTCAGTGGTTTAGGTATTAGATTTTGAATTGGTGCTGATGTTGGTCTACTATTCATGGGACCGAAGGAGCAAATAGGAGAATAATTTCTACACCTAGAATGGAATCCTCTTCCTTTGTTCCTCTGTCTTGCCATGGATGGTTCATCATAGTAGCAGGTAATTCAAGATCATTGGCAAGGCTCATCGGTTCATATTCTTTGCCATATTCTTGTTCTCGATCTTCTAGTTATTCTAGAACAAGTTCACAAATATCATCCTTGTGGTACATGTCTTCTATTAAAGTAATGTTTTATCTTGTAATGGTCAATTAGCTTTTAGGATAGACTTTAGGAATCTTCTTTAATAAAGTCATGTTGACTTTAGATATTTTTCCTATGAGTTGTCATCCTTATCCTTTGTGGATAAGATATTTGTCATCCTTATCCTCTGTGGATAAGATATTTGCAATCCTATATAAGGATGCTTTTGCTTCTTATTTCTTAATAGATCATTATGGAATCTTGATTAACTTTCTGTGCTATTTTTGTAATATGGTATCAGAGCTCGGGTTTTGTAACTTCTCGGGATTGGTGAGCACCTAAATTCTATGAACTATGGCAGTGATGAATTGCACACAAGAGACACAAAAGAACGTGCCAAAGGAAGCTGTACAAATTTGTACAAAGCTTTTTACGATTTTTTCTCCAAAAAAAATTGTGGGTCTATTTCTGTAATTTTTTAGCAGATTTTTTTACAAAATTCGTGGGTTTTTTAATAGTTAAAAATCACACAGGGTTTCAAGTCTTGTTTTTTTGATGATTTTTTTAAAAATTGTAATTTTTCAACTTTGTTTTGGCGATTTTGGTACAAAATTGTGGCTGTAAAATTTTCTGCAGATTTTTTTTCAGAAATTTGTAGATTTTTTCTAGAAATTTTTGCAGATTTTTTTAGAATTTTTTGAAGATTTTTTTCCAAAATTCTTGCTGATTTTTTTATAAAATCATGCGTTTTCGAGCCTTTATTTTGACGATTTTAAAAAAAATCATGAGAGTTGTGCCAGATGATTGTCTTGGGTTTTGTGCTAGTTGATCATAGACTTTACCTTGTATTTCATGCTTTTGGAAAATGGGAGGGATGGCATCTTTGTCCAACATCATGTTGGAAAGTACCTAGAGGTTCAGTGGGAAAAACTACAACACGTGGAAGCAGAGGATGCTTACCATCTTTGAGTACCGGTGTCTAGATGCGCTTGTTCTAGGTATAGAAGTTCGTTCCACAACTACAAGGAAGGATCAAGACAAGTATGATGGAGGTAATCGGGAGGCAGTTATGCTTCTTAGGTTATCAGTCATTGATGAGATGTTACCAGAAATACCATTTGGTAAGTTTGTTGCAGAGATTTGGAAAAATTTGAAAGATCTTAATGAGACCTCAGACAAGGGAAGGGATTTCTTCCTAAAGAATATGCTGTTTTCCATTATGATGGATGACAAAGTGTCTTTGCAGGAGCACTTGATGAAAATCAAAGGAATTCACGATCAATTGGAGGCCATTGGTCGCAAGATGGAAGAGGAGGATATGGTGGTGATCACGCTGAAAAGCTTTCCACGATCCTACAAGCACTTCATTGAAACTCTCAACATTACATCCACCAATGTTGACTTGAAGTTTGATGAGTTGTGCAACAAGCTCTTGCAACAAGATAGGTGGAAGAAGCAGTTTGGGAGCAACAGTGAGTCTCCCAGTGTTGAACAAGCGTTTACTGCCAAGGACATTGGCAAAAGAAAATTCACTCAGCAGAAAGGACGAGGCAATTTGGAGGAGAGTTGCAAGAACTCTTTCACATGCCATTATTGTGGGAAGATTGGTCATATGCCGAAGTATTGTAGAAAGCGGTTGGTTGATGAGAAGTCCAACCAGAAAGAGTCTCAGCAGAGTGCTCAAGTGGTAGAGTATACTGAGTAGAAGGAGTTTGCATATTATGCATTAATGGCTAGAAGACCATCAGATTATGGGTAGACTTTGTTTAAGTTAGTAGAATGACCATTAAGGGAGGGTATTAAAGTAATGTTTTATCTTGTAATGGTCAATTAGCTTTTAGGATAGACTTTAGGAATCTTCTTTAATAAAGTCATGTTGACTTTAGATATTTTTCCTATGAGTTGTCATCCTTATCCTTTGTGGATAAGATATTTCATCTTCATATACTACATCCCACCATGCTTCTACATTAGTGGTATAAGCGACTTTCTCAACTTTGTTCTTACAAGAACAATTGGGGGTTATATGTCCAGGTTTATTACAAATGTAACAAATGATAGTGTGAAATAAGCCCCTTAATTTTTTCTCTTGATTTTCAATATCAATTACAATGCACATGCACCCGACAAGGTTAGCTCCAAACCAAAACGATGTGGAAAAGAACTCTAACCAAGAATGCGCCCTAAGACCACTTAAGGAAGAGGGGCAGGCATATGGTTAGAGGATCCCTAGGATCTAATAACTCAACAACTATAGGATGATTACAACTGGAAGTACAAAATAAACTCAACGCCAAGAATGTGCACACAAGATCCCTTTGAAGGCGAGGTGCTAACATATGGCAGGGTAAGTATTACAAAACTGAAAGAACTTAGGCGGTGAACCAGCCATAAAGATTTCCGCTCAACCACTTAAACAGTGGGGGGAATATAACAAACAATTCAACTAATTCATCCGCTGTAGTGGGCATCCACTTAAGAGTGGGGATTCTCCACTTTTTAGTGGGTACAATGAGAGTTACAAGTTTATTCTCCACACTGGCGGTAAACCATCCAGGAGTAATTAATCTTTGCTTAGAAATTACAAGTAAGTGCAGCAATAACAAATTGGTTGGATTAGTACTACTAAAACCTTACAATCAAGATACTCTGCAATTTACTAGTATTACAATGATAAAACAATGCCAATATGTGAAGAATGATTCTCTCAAATTACAAAGCTCTCAAAACACTGAAAATGAAGCATAAATCTGATTCTTTTGAAGTCTGATATAAAAAACCAGCAAATTGAAACTGTAAACCAGCAACCCGTGAATCAATGAAATGCACATAATTTTATCAATTTACCTCCAAATTGAGTGAAATCAATTGCAATGAACCTCTGGAGGATAGGCGCCCATGTCATGATGATGAAACAGCTTCAAAAAACAACCATTAATTTACTTGCACAATTCCCAATGCTCCCAACATGGTACGGCCCTTAGCAAGGGCGATTTTGCAAGAATAAAAATAAATACTTTGAAATAAATTCTGATCTTCTATGGGAAGGGGCGCCCATGTGCTAAGAATCCATATCTTCAATACCCAGAAGCATATTAAAATCGTACAAAGAGCTGTTAATGAAAATCACCTTCATCCATGAATGAACCAGCAAGCTCAAAGACTGAAAAATACTTCAAATTCTCCAACAATGAAGCTCAATGTGCACTTCTGAATGAAGCACACTCTCAATCCACCATCTAGGGAACCATAGTTTCAGGCCCGAAGAATGGAGACAAATTGCTAAGCTTTCCCTTAGCCGGATTCTGGATTTCAAACTAGCAGCATAACTTTACAATATTTCTAAAGATGAGAAATGAATGAGCAATGCCTCAATAAATAGGCTCTTCAGCTGGAAATTGAATCAACTTGAAACTCCCACAAGAAACTCTTCAGCTTCTCCAAGGGACGCCACCTCTCATGTTGCACTTTATTTGAATTAATAAAACATTAATTATCTCCCTTTAGGCATCCATTTACAATTTGCACAATAAAACATTTAATATAAATATTAAATGCTCAACCCCTTATGACCCCTTTTTAAAAACAACTTGAAGTTGTTGCCTAGGCACAAGGTACAAACTCAAATTATAAAAATGACTGTTGTTGCCTAGGCACAAGGTACAAACTCAAATTATAAAAATGACTAAGTGTTGAGACTTAGTCCAAAGGAGAGATAGAAGCCAAAGCCAAAACCAACGCCCAAACTGATTCTGCCAGAAAAAGAATGATGACTTGAGTTGATGTTGCAAATGATGCTACTGCCAAAATTAGACTTACTAAAAATAGCCAATGCCAAAAATAGTAAGTTCATTTCAAAACCATCAGAAAGCCAAACTAAACCATCGGATTGCAAAGGATTGAACTGCTGCTAAGTAGATACTGCTAAAAGATAGACTTGCTAAAAATAGCGAATTGCTATAAATAGTAAGTCTGCACAACATCCTCTGAACGCCAACTGAACAGTATCTGAAAGAGGAAACCCTCGAAAAAGCACTGAAAGAGGAAACCCTAATTTTCTGCTTCAGCTTAGCCTACGGATTTCCAGAAATAGGCTAAATCCAAATGAAGAGCGTATGACCAAAATGGGGACATTACTTGAATTAGGGAAGCCAAAAGGTTTAGTTTCATGGAATTGTGGAGCAAGGCGTTTGGCTTGATGCTTAGTGAAATTTTGTGTAGCATGGTGTTATTTGATAAACTTCTAGATCTCATTTCGGGTAAAACCAATGAGATCAGATAAAGAACAAGCATAAATGTTGGTATTTTGTTTCTAAACAGGGCATAATCTTTTCATTAATATGATAAGGAAAGTTTCAAGATATTTCAATTTAACAAATTGGTTGTTAGCACATTTCCCTTCATAGGCCAGCTATTTGAACTGGAGAGAGAATTCTTCAGATTGGCTCAAATCACAACATTTCATTTGGCAAACTGTCTTAACAGCTTGAGTTATCTTGTTGACAATTAGAGGGAAAAATTCTACAAGGAGTTCATTTAGCAGTGCTTGCATTGGCCTAGGTTGGATGAAGGCTCTGGCTTGTTGTCCTTTGACCTCAGACTCGATCCACCATATGAGAGTAATTCCCCAAAAATATTGGGTTGCTAATGTTGTGGATCCTCTTTAGTGAGGTTGGATGTTATGCCAATTGTAAGAAAAGTATTACAATATGTGTATATCATTTCAATAGGATTTATAGAATTATCAATATCCAAATACCAAGGTGAAATGGGAATTGATGTTTCCATCATAAAGTTACAAGGATAGAATGTTGCAATATAGGTATAAAGGTATAATTGACCACATAGTTCATTTGTGGCCAATTGATAAGAAGGGATGCAATTGTTTAAATTTAAGTTGCATTACTATGATTGGAATAATAAGTTATTGAATGTGACAAGCATGGCACGCGTCTTAAGAATCTGGATGATTTTATTAATTAATATTTTGATATCAGAGACCTATATTCCATGGCATTTCCGTCATGGGGATGGGGGGATGGCAGTCCAAGGGGCCATTTTTTGGGGATGGCAATGCATATGAAATTTTAAAAATCTCTCTCTCTCTATTATATATATATATATATAGAGAGAGAGAGAGAGAGAGAGAGAGAGAGAGAGAGAGAGAGATTTCTACAAGTTAACAAACAGCTGTATAACAGCAGCAATATAACATGAAACTGTTAAAATGATGTTGGATAAATCTGCAGAAGCTTGCATGCTGACCACATTCCAAAAATAAATTGTTTGTTTGCACTTTTTACACAATACCACACCATACAAGACCATGGCCAGTACACCTTTAATCTCTTTTGCAACTAACTATAATAACTGACTCTAGTACCATATCAAGAATTTTGAAGTTTGAGACATTTTTGAACAATGAAATCAGAAATCCAAATAATTGCTGTTAGTGTTAAGTGTTATATAACTTATATCATTAGCTATGAATTTGAATCATGATTTATTTATTGCTATCATACTGTCACTGCTGTCATGATTAATTTTATTGCTGTTATACTGCTGTTATAATGCTCTTGTGATATATTTAACAGTCTCTTTTTTTTAATGTTATAAACAACCATTCTAAAAAACAGTTTACAAAATTGCTTTATTGTAGGGGATGCCTGGCTGTCCCTGGGATGGTAGACGGATATTTGAGACGTCCCTGGCCACCTTGGGGACAGCAAGGCATCTCTTAACTGTTTAATGCTGTCCCCTAAAATGGGGATGAGTACCTGAGATGTTTCCAAAGTTTGCTTGTTGGGGGGGATGGCTACGGGACGTCCTCTGTTGTCCCGCCACCCCGAAAGGCCTAAGGGGATGGGAGCGGGTTTGAGGGATGCGGATGCGCCACTGTGTAACACAGATCGAAATACCTAAATGATCTTAGAAACAATTAATTTACTATTATTGCCTTTTAAATTAAAATCTAATAATATGCTAAATGTATTTAAGATGCTTGTCTTCCAATTAACTTACATTTAAACTAAAATTCTGAAACAACAAACAGTAATTTTAACATTAATCTGGTTGAGTCATTCTGTCCTTACCGCATTTCATTCAAAAGCTGTGTGAATAATTTAGTATCTTAATGATGGTGAGGTGATGCAGGTTGCAGGTTTTCCAAATAATGAGTACAAAGGTTTCTCAAACTTGGTTGAGGCTGAAGAGTACTTAAAGTCACCTGGAGGGTGGAATTGTGGTAGTGGATGGAGTGCAGATAAAAACTTGTCGGCAAAGAATAGCAATCAACTGTTTTCAGAATTTGCTTTTACAGCAGAAAGAACGAGTTTAAGAAAATCCACTTGTGAAAATGTGAGTTGAGAATAGTCAATGAAGTTAAAGGACTAGATTTCCTGCCAAACACAGTCTATCTCTTACTAAACAATTTGTACAAATGCATTTGGTTGATAATGTTTTTCTTCATTGTTGTAGTGGAATTCATAATATTACATTTTGCTGCATTTGAACCATTTTAATTTTTCTTGTAAATGGCCAAATGCCTAATTGATTGTATGACCAAGAAAAGAACCAAATACCTCGTGCAAAATATTGAAAAACTTTCCCCAGTTAACAATGATTTACTGGAATAACTTGTATCCTGTATCTCTTCCTGGTTTGAGCCAATCTATATTCATGACTCATACAACTACCTCCAACGTATGTAACACAGTATCTACAGGATTAGTTGAGAAACTCCTCTATATTATAATTTTGAATAACAAAACTCAATATTGTTGAGAGCTTGGTAATGTAATTTTGGGTTTTTGGTAGATGCATAGAATCAATACAGATATGTGTAAGCTAATTAAGTGCCCACTAGATTTTTCTTTTCCAACACTCCAAAAACCTGGCTATAGTGGAGAAATAAATATTCAGAGAAAGTTTACTGGATAGGTATGCAGTTCATCGAGTGAAAATTGTTGAAAATAGTTTTTATGGTATCAAATAAATTAAAAAGTTGTCCAAAGCCGCTGCAACCATTAACTGGTCATTTATGGCATGAAGTTTAGCATTTTACAATGCTGCTACAGTAAACAAAAAATCCTTTTCCTATGACAGTCCAAATTCAATGCTTAATATGGAAGAAAACATCCAGTGAATAAATTATAGGTGAAGTGACTATGGTCATGGTAATGACAAATATTCTCTGCCTATTTCAAAACATTCTAACCTCAACAGGTTGTTGATTTCATCCAATTGTGAGGATCCTCTCAGCTTGCCCTGCTACTTAATTCAGTTCATGGGTCATTTCTAGAGGTTCCAAATATGGCATACCACATATCAATCAGAAGCTCTTAATTCATACATCTAAATATATGTCTCAAGTTGTTCTAGTGTCTTCTCCATAGCAGCATAAATCGTTTGGGGAAAAAATCGGCAAACCAAAAAAACAGGATTTTTTGAAAAATTGTGAAAAAATCGGGAAAAAATTGGATTTGAAAAAAAACGTAAAAAACTGTAGAAAAATAGACAAAACCTACTTTTTTTTAAAACTTAAGGTCATTTCCATAGCATAGAGATATAGAGAGCAAATAAAATAGAGATTTTAACCCGTGGATTGTAGAAAATAGATCTTTTTTGTTTATATTCATATTGCTGATTACATTGCATCAATGCATTGCACAAAAATATACTTCATATATAATAAGTAGATGTTGACATATGACAAAATGTCAATTACAATATAGTGTGCAACTTTGTACAAAGTCGACCTCTAAACTAAGTACATAAAACATAGAATAAACAAAATGTTAGTTTTTATGATCAGATATAAAACTCAGATTTTAATTCAAAAGAAATCAGACACAAACACAGAATATACCCTGGGAAAACCCTCCTCTTGAGGGAGAAAAACCCAGCAACAATATATCGCTTATATATTGAATGATAAACAATAGTCTCCTTTACAATGAGGCCAATTATGAGCCCAAGAATAGCGTCACAATCTGATGCTAATGCAGATATAATATAATGCTTCTTGCTGATGACAAACTCAGCCTTCTACAATACTTCGATCTGTTAATGTTATAACAGCTTCAGGTTCGTCCTTCCAGCCACGAGTAAAGACATTAAATAAATGTAGCCTATCGGCTATTTATTTATATGTAGGAATGGGCGCTTCTCTTGGCAACAATATAATTTCTCTTGGGGCCGACTTGTTATATTTATTATTTGTAATTATATTATTTTGTATCTTGGCCGACCTTGTACATGAAGAGGTGCGACCTCTCTCACATTTGTATATATACAAGGTCACTTTCTTCTATTCGTCATTCATTCAAGTTCGATTCATTTCATCCATTCAAGTGCGAATTTATCAAGAGCTGAGTGCGAATCTTATCAAGAGCAGTTTGCGAATTTCTTTGAAGGGCAGATTTATATAGTCAGAAGTGTAGGTCATTATCTGTTATTGTATCTGGTGTAGGTGCTGAATATTGGCCTTGTGATTGGCCTCATTGTAAAGAGAATTGTTGCCACTATCTATATATATAAGAGAGATCTTTGTTGCTGGGTTTTCTCCCTCAAGAGGAGAGTTTTCCCAGGGTATCTGCTGTGTTATTGTGTCTGATTTTGAATTAATTTCTGTGCATATAATCTGATCTTTAAAATTTACATGGTATCAGAGCAGGTTTGAGAGGATCGTGATCAGATTATTTCTAATCAGCAATACCCTAGTTGTTCATCTATCTACATTAGTCAAGATGGCGAACGGTTTGAAGATCGAGGATAGACTCGAGGGTGCATCCAACTTCACATCATGGAGGTTTAGGATCATGCTTACCTTCCGTGAAAATGACTTGGGTGAGTTCGTTGAGTCCAGTGTTCTTGAACCTGAGGAGGAAGAAGCGAAGTTACAATGGGTGAAGAAAGATGTTAAAGCAATGAAGATATTGGTTGATTCCGTCAAGGATCATATTGTGCCTATCGTCTCTAAGTTGAAGACAGCGAGAGATATGTTCAAATCATTGGAAGAGATGTACGAAATCAACAATACCAGCCGGGCACTTGCACTGAAGCAACAACTTCATCATGTGAAGATGGCAAAAGGTGAATCAGTGATTGCATACTTTATGAGGATTGCAGATTTGAGAGATCAACTCTCGACAATAGGGCATATGGTTGATGACAAAGACCTGACTATGCTTGCTCTCAATGGTCTACCTTTGTCTTGGGAATCTTACATTCAGGGAATTAGTGCAAGATCAAAATTGCCTAAGTTTGATCGCCTAAGATCTGATTGCATTCAAGAAGAATCAAGGTTGGTGGCAAGAGGTGTTGGTCAAAGTTCAAAGAATGAAGACATTCATGTTCTTGCTTCCCATGCATCAAAGAAGAAAGGAAAAGATGGAAGGAAAGGATTCTTCAAGAGGAATCGGGACAAGGGAAATGATGATGCACCTCCATTTAAGAAGAAGAGGGATATGTCCAAGATTCAATGTTTTAGGTGTGACAAGTTTGGGCACTTTTCCAAGTAATGTCCAACTAGACCTAAGCAACAGGTCATCGTTGCGGATGTTGATGATGCCTCTCCTCAAAAGGATTCAAGTGAATATTTGTTCTATTCGGCATTATCAAGTAGTGTACCTTCTGACTCCAACACTTGGATAATCGACAGTGGTGCTTCACGTCACATCACCGGCTTTAAGGATCACTTACCAAGTTTGGTGGAAAAGGAGTCTTCTGAACAAGTCATCATTGGAGATGATGCTAGCTACTCCGTGAAAGGAATTGGGACCTTGATACTTCATTTGGATTCCGGCATCTCACTTCAGTTGGGTAATGTTCTTTATGTTCCCGGAATCAAGCGCAATCTTATTTCTATTTTAGCTTTGGAAGATAAAGGATATCAAGTTGCCTTCTCCAAAGGCAAAGTTCTAGTGTGGATGGAGAACTCTAGATTCAAGGATGCTCAAGTAGTTGGAGTTAGACATGAAAACCTTTACAAGGTTTGCACACGTTCTTTACAAGCTTTGGTTCATGACTCTTCAAGTCTTTGCGATCTTTGGCATCGGAGATTGGCTCACTTACACTTCCGAGCCTTACCTATCATGGAGAAGATGGTGACGGGCCTTCCTAAGTTCAACCAGGAGCACGAAGGTACTTGCAAGGGCTGCGCATTGGGTAAGAATATAAAAGCCCCTTTTCATAGTAGAGAAAATAGATCTAAGTGTATTTTAGATCTTATTCATTATGATTTATGTGGTCCTATGTCTGTTTCGTCTTCAAGTGGATTCTTGTATTATGTTTTGTTTATTGATGACCACTCTAGGAAGACTTGGATTTATTTTTTGAAATCTAAAGAGTCTGAGGAAGTGTTGGATAGGTTTAAAGAGTTTAAAGCTTTGGTAGAAAATCTTTCTGGTAAAAGAATTAAGGTCCTCAGATTTGACAATGGTGGAGAATACACCTTTGGTAGTTTTCGGAACTTTTGTATTGATGCAGGGATTAAGAGGGAGTTTTGTGTACCCTATAATCCTCAACAAAATGGTGTTGCAGAAAGAAAGAACAGGACAATCATGGAAGCAACAAAGGCCATGATTCATAATCAAGATTTGCAAACCTTCCTGTGGGCAGAAGCTTCCAAGACAGCTGTATATGTTCAAAACAAAAGTCCTCATAAGATCTTGGAGAATATGACTCCAGAAGAAGCCTTTACAGGAAAGAAGCCTGAAGTCAGTCACTTGAGGATCTTTGGATGTCCTGTCTATATTCATGTTCCCAAGGAAAAGAGAACCAAGTTGGAGCCTTCTGGCAAGAAGGGAATATTTGTGGGCTATAGTGAGACATCAAAAGCCTAGAATTTACATTCCAGGTCAGAAGTTGATCGAGATCAGTAGGGATGTCACATTTGAGGAAGATGTTGCATTGAGATCCAGGGGATTCATATGGAGATTGATAATGAAGAGTCTCCTTAGGATATGGAAGTTGACCATACTCCTGAGATTCAGAGGGAGACTTCAGAACCAAAAGAAGATATTGATCCTGTTGAACCCTTGGAACCTACTGATGGGCCTACTGACATTGTTATTGGGAGAAAGAGACCTCTATGGGCCAAGCGTACTATGCAAGAGGCAGAAAGTTTTGCAGCTCCTAGAGGCACATTAAGAGAAAGCAAAAGGCCACATAAGTTCTCCAGTTATGTTGCCTTGATGAGTCAGATTATAGAATCCGAGCCCACCTGTGTTGAGGAAGCATCTAGTCATCAAGTTTGGAAAGATGCTATGACAGAGGAGTATCAGTCAATTCTTAAGAATGATGTTTGGGACATTGTTCCTAGACCCGAGGGCAAGTCTGTGGTATCTTCTAAATGGCTATTCAAGATTAAGCATGCGGCAGATGGAAGCATTGAGAAGTACAAAGCAAGATTTGTGGCTCGTGGGTTCTCTCAGAAAGAGGGAGTTGATTATGAAGAAACATTTGCTCCTGTTGCTCGCTATACTTTTGTTAGAACCATCATTGCTATTGCCGCATCTAGAGGATGGAAGATTCACCAGATGGACGTGAAGACAACCTTTCTCAATGGAGTGATTGAGGAAGAGGTTTATATAGAGCAACCTGATGGATTTGAGGTCCATGGGAAGGAGTCACATGTTTGCAAATTGAAGAAGGCCTTGTATGGTCTTAAGCAGGCTCCTCGTGCATGGTACGAAAGGATTGATCGGTATCTGTCGAGTTTGGGCTTCTTGAAGAATGATGCTGATTCAAATCTCTACTTCAAGGTAATCAATGGTGATGCATTAATTTTGGTTTTATATGTTGACAATTGATCCTTACTGGAGAAGATCACCTGATTCTTGAGTGTAAGAAGGAGTTGACTTCAGAATTTGAGATGAAGGACCTTGGGCTCATGCATTACTTCCTTGGATTAGAAGTCTGGCAGAAACCAGATGAGATGATTCTAAGTCAAGGAAAGTACACCATTGATATACTTAAGAGATTTGGTATGATGGATTGCAAATCCATGTCCACACCTATGGAGACCAACTTACACAAGTTGAAGGAGGCTACAGCTAATTCAGACTTGGTGGATCCTACTTTGTACAGACAGCTAATTGGATCCTTGATGTATCTAGTTAACACTAGACCTGACATTTGCTATGCAGTGAGTGCACTTAGCCAGTTTATGTGTGATCCGAGACAGATACATCTTGTTGCAGCTAAACATATCCTGAGATACTTGCGTGGCACAGTTGGATATGGGTTGAGGTATACTTCAGATGCATACTTGGAGTTACATGGGTTCACTGATTCTGATTGGGCAGGTTGTGTCACAGATCGGAAGAGCACCTCTGGCTGTTGCTTCAGTTTGGGTTCCACTATGATTTCTTGGTGTAGCAGGAAACAGTCATTTGTAGCATTGAGTACAGCAGAAGCAGAGTATATTGCAACTTGTTTGGCAACTCGAGAAGCAGTATGGCTTCATAAGCTCCTTGCAGGATTGTTTGGAAAATCAATGGAGCCTACTATCATTCATTGTGATAATCAGAGTTGTGTGAAGCTTTCTGTCAATCCTGTGTTTAATGACAAAACCAAGCATGTTGAGATCAAGTACCACTATATCAGAGATATGGTACTGAGGAAGGCTGTATAGTTGAGGTACATCAGCACTGATGAGTAGACGGCATATATTCTCACCAAGCCTCTCGCCAGGATAAAGTTTGTGTACTTCCGAGATAAGCTTGGTATGGCGGAGAATCCAACCTTGACTGAGTAAGAGTCTTAGTATCAGTGAGCCTTGTTAATGCATTTTCCTCTGAGACGGAGGAATTTGAGGTGCAAGCCCTTGTTAATGCATTTTCCTCTGAGACGGAGGAATTTGAGGTGCAAGCCCTTGTTAATGCATTTTCCTCTGAGACGGAGGAATTTGAGGTGAAAGCCCTTATTTCCACCCTCTGAGCTGAGTCATGGTGGATGTCATGTGAGAGACTCCATGACATATGTTGTACTTGTGTTTCACCCTCTTGAGAGAGTCATGGTGAAAGTCACGTTGAGGAGACAACATCACGCAAGTGATGAACACTTGTACTTACCATAGTATGGTTGTAGCCATTATGGTTGATATCGTATTGAGGCGATATCTAATATCACGATGAGGTGATATTCTTCTTTTCACATCTGGTTGTAGCCAATGTGATGGGCATCACATGTTGAGGTGATTTGTCTTGAGCAGCTGGAAGTTCTCTCCCTAGCTGAGAGGGAGTGTTAATGTTATAACAGCTTCAGGTTCGTCTTTCCAGCCACGAGTAAAGACATTAAATAAATGTAGCCTATTGGCTATTTATTTATATGTAGGAATGGGCGCTTCTCTTGGCAACAATATAATTTCTCTTGGGGCCGACTTGTTATATTTATTATTTGTAATTATATTATTTTGTATCTTGTCCGACCTTGTACATGAAGAGGTGCGACCTCTCTCACATTTGTATATATACAAGGTCACTTTCTTCTATTCGTCATTCATTCAAGTTCGATTCATTTCATCCATTCAAGTGCGAATTTATCAAGAGCTAAGTGCGAATCTTATCAAGAGCAGTTTGCGAATTTCTTTGAAGGGCAGATTTATATAGTCAGAAGTGCAGGTAATTATCTGTTATTGTATCTGGTGTAGGTGCTGAATATTGGCCTTGTGATTGGCCTCATTGCAAAGAGAACTGTTGCCACTATCTATATATATAAGAGAGATCTTTGTTGCTGGGTTTTTCTCCCTCAAGAGGAGGGTTTTCCCAGGGTATTTGCTGTGTTATTGTGTCTGATTTTGAATTAATTTCTATGCATATAATCTGATCTTTAAAATTTACACGATCTGTCCTTGCAATGTTCGCACTTGAAGACTCTTGAATTATACAATGAACTGAATATGAATGAATTGCAATGAAGTAGCATCGAACATATATACAAGAGAGAAGGAGAGGACGTGACTTTCCAAGTCTTCATGTCGGCCTTCACAAGAGTCGTGTCTTCTAGAAAATAAAGTCGGCCTCCAAAAGATTGTGTCTCTTCAAGAAATCGCGCCTTCATGATATCGGCCTTATTACCAATAATTAAATATTAATTTATGTGAGATGATGAAGCGCCTCTTCATCAATCGTTGTCTTTCAAATTAAATAGCCGTTTAGGCTATCATTTAATTTGATCTTCATAGACGGATTTGGGCTGGAAGTAGAAACCCAACGCTGCCATGTAACATCAACACTCCCTCTCAGCTAGGGAGGAGACTTCCAGCAGTATAAGACATATCACCTCATCGTGATGTCAACCACAATGGCTACTCCCATATGTGGAAAATAATCATATCGCCTCATTGTGATATCAACCATCATGGCTACTCCCATGAATGGTAAATGTGCACAAGTGCCCATCATGGAATCACTCAACGTGATGTTGTCACCTCATCGTGACGTTCACCATGGCTACTCCTAGAGGGTGAAAAGCACAAGTACAAGAAAATCATCACGGACTCTCTCACGTGATGTTGTCATGGAGTCACACACATGACATCCACCATGGCTACCCCCAGAGGGTGGAAACAAGGGCTTACACCTCAAATCTCTCTCACAGAGAGAAATGCATTAACAAGGGCTTGCACCTCAAATCTCTCTCACAGAGAGAAATGCATTAAGGAAGATCACTGATGCTGAGACTCCCTCTCAGCTAGGGCTTCATTCTCCACCATACCAAGCTTGTCTCGAAAGTACACAAACTTTATTCTAGAGAGAGGCTTGGTGAGAATATCTGCCGTCTGCTCATCAGTGCTGATATACTTCAACTGGATTGCTTTCCTCAATACCATATCTCTGATATAGTGGTATTTGATCTCAACATGTTTAGTTCTGTCATGAAACAGTGGATTGACAAAAAGATTCACACAACTTTGATTATCACAATGGATGACAGTCGGCTCCAATGATTGTCCAAACAATCCTGCAAGGAGCTTCCGAAGCCACACTGCTTCTCGCGTTGCCACACAAGCTGCAATATACTCGGCCTCTGCGGTGCTTAGTGCCACTAAAGACTGCTTCCTACTACACCAGGATATCATTGTAGACCCCAAATTGAAGCAACATCCAGAGGTGCTCTTCCAATCAGCAACGCACCCTGCCCAATCAGAATTAGAATATCCATGCAGCTCCAAATTCACACCAGAAGAATATCTCAAGCCATACCCAACTGTGCCACGCAAGTATCTCAGGATATGCTTTGCTGCAACTAGATGTATTTGCCTTGGTTCACACATGAACTGACTAAGTGCACTCACTACATAGCAAATATTTGGTCTAGTATTGACTAGATACATCAAAGATCTAATCAATTGTCTGTACATCGTGGGATCCACCAGATCTGAACTAGTTGTAGCCTCTTTTAGCTTCTGCAAGTTGGTCTCCATAGGCTTAGACATGGATTTGCAATCCATCATACCAAATCTCTTCAGAATGTCAATAGTATACTTCCCTTGACTTAGAATGATCTCATCAGGCTTCTGCCATACTTCTAAACCAAGGAAGTAGTGCATGAGACCAAGATCCTTCATTTCAAATCCAGAAGCTAACTCCCTGCATTTGATAATGAGGTGATCTTCTCTAGTAAGAATTAAATCATCAACATAGAGAACCAAGATTAATGCTTCGCCATCAATTACCTTGAAGTATAGGTTCGAATCAACATCATTCTTGGAAAAGCCCAAGCTCATCAGATATCGATCAATTCTTTCGTACCAAGCACGAGGACCCTGCTTAAGGCCGTACAAAGCCTTCTTCAGCCTGCAAACATGAGACTCCTTCCCATGAACCTCAAAGCCATCAGGTTGCTCAATATATACCTCTTCCTCGATTACACCATTCATAAATGCTGTCTTCACGTCCATTTGGTGTATCTTCCATCCTTTAGATGTTGCAATAGAAATGATGGTCCTGATGGATGTATAAGGAGTAACTAGAGCAAAGGTTTCCTCATAGTCTACTCTCTCTTTTTGAGAGAATCCTCTAGCCACAAACCTTGCCTTGTACTTCTCAATGCTCCCATCAGCCGCATGCTTGATCTTGAAGAGCCACTTAGAAGAAACAACAGATTTTCCTTCAGGTCTAGGTACGATGTCCCATACATCATTCTTGAGGATGGATTGATACTCTTCAGCCATAGCATCTTTCCACACTTGTTGACTAGTAGCTTCCTCAACACTGGAAGGTTCAGATTCAATGATTTGACTCATCAATGCAACATAGCTTGAAAACTTGTGAGGCCTTTTGCTTTCTCTGAATGTTCCTCTCGGGGCTGCAAACCTTTCTGCCTCCTGCATTGTTTTCCTAGCCCAAAGAGGTCTCTTACGACCAATCACAATGTCTCTCGGCCCATTAGTAGGTTGCAAAGGATTAGTTGGATCATCATCTTCTTTAGGATCAGTAGCCTCCCTCTTAATCTCAGGAGTATGGTCAACTTCCATATCCTGAGGAGACTCTTGATTGTCATTGTCTATCTCCATATGAGTGCCCTTAGATCTCTTGAATGCAACATCTTCTTCAAATGTAACATCCCTGCCGATCTCAATCAACTTCTGACCTAGAATGTACACTCTGTAGGCTTTTGAAGATTTACTATAGCCCACAAATATTCCCTTCTTGCCAGATGGTTCCAACTTTGTCCTTTTATCTTTAGACACATGAACATATACAGGACATCCAAAGATTCTTAAATGACTTACTTCCGGCTTCACCCTTGTGAATGCTTCTTCGAGAGTCATGTTCTCCAAAATTCGGTGAGGGCTTCTATTTTGAACATACACAGCTGTCCTAGATGTTGATGTTCATAGCAACATTGGGTGTATCCTTCCAGTCGATCTTCTTACACGTTGATAAATTAAATAATAGCCAATGACTATTTAATTTATAGAGACTCCGATTTGATGAAGAGGCATGATTTATGTTAACTATATTTAATTATTGAAGAGGCACAAATTAATGAAGAGATGTAATTTTTGATGAGGTCGACCTCATGCTTGTTGGACGCAATTTACAAAGAGACATACTTCTTCATTGGGACACGATTTAATTAAGGGTCGCATTCTTCTATGTAGGCCGACTTGTTTTGAAGGGTCACGTCCTCCTCTCCACTTAGTATTGTCATTCAGTTTTTCATTCATTCAAGTTCAAGTGCGAATTATATAGAGGAGAAGATTGCGAATTCTGTAGAAGAGCAGATTGTTATTCATTGAAGGCTGAGTTTCTAATCAGCGAATTACATCTGATTGTATTTGTGTTTGCATCAGTTTGTGGTGCTTCAAATTGGCCTTCATATCGGCCTCTTGTAAAGGAGACAATTTGTGTTGATATTCAATATATAAGTGATATATTGTTGCTGGGTTTTGCTTCCTCAAGAGGAGGGTTTTCCCAGGGTATCTGCTGTGTTATTTTGTTGATTTTGAATTAAATTTCTGTGCTCTAATCTGATCATAAAAACTAACATGGTATTAGAGCGGGTTTGAAGAAGATCTTGGTCAGATTTAGTATTGCAGCGATACTCTTTATTCTCTTTCTCATCGTTGATTACTTCTATCTCTTCGTCAAGATGGTGAACGGTCTCAAGATTGAGGATAGACTTGAGGGAGCATCAAATTTCACATCTTGGAGATTCAAAATTATGCTCACCTTGGAGGAAAATGAATTGGCAGAGTTCATGGAGAGCAAAGTCCCCGAGCCTATGGATGAGGAAGAGAAGGTTCAATGGAAGAAGAAAGATATTAAGGCGAAGAAGAGGTTAGTTGATTCCGTGAAGGATCATATTGTTTCTATCGTCTCCAAGTTGAAGACGGCAAGAGAGATGTTTAAAACTTTGGAGATGTACGAAATCAACAACACAAGCTGGGCACTTGCACTGAAGCAACAACTTCATCATGTCAAGATGGCAAAAGGAGAATCTGTTATTGCTTACTTCATGAAGATTTCCGAATTGAGAGATCAACTCTCTACTATTGGTCATGTTGTTGATGACAAGGACTTGATCATGCTTGCCCTTAATGGTCTTCCTTCATCTTGGGAGTCTTACATTCAAGGAATCAGTGCAAGATCGAACCTTCCCAAGTTTGATCGTTTGAGGGTGGATTGCATTCAAGAAGAGTCTAGGTTGGCCGTGAGAGGTATTGGTCAAAGCTCCACTAATGAAGACATTCATGTTCTCGCCACTCAATCCTCGAAGAAGAAAGGGAAAGATGGAAAGAAAGGATATTTCAGGAGGAATAGAGATAAAGGAGCTGATGGTGCTCCCGCATTCAAGAAGAAGAGAGATCTCTCCAAAGTTTCAATGTTTTAGATGTGACAAGTATGGTCACTATGCAAAGGATTGTCCAACCAGGCCTAAGCAGCAAGCTACCATTGTAGATGTTGATGAAGTCTCTCCGCAAAAGGATTCATGTGAATACTTATTCTATTCGGCATTGTCAAGCAATGTACCTACCGACACCAATACTTGGTTGATTGATAGTGGTGCCTCTCGCCACATCACCGGATTTAGGGAGCATCTAACTAATTTGGTGGAGAGACATTCTAGTGAACAAGTCATTATTGAAGATGATGCTAGTTACTCTGTGAAAGGAATTGGGACCTCCACTCTGCACTTGGATTCCAACATTTCCCTGCAGTTGAGTGATGTTCTATTTGTTCCAGGCATCAAGCGAAACCTTGTTTCCATTTCAGCCTTGGAAGACAAGGGGTACCAAGTTGCATTCTCAAAAGGCAAAGTTCTTGTGTGGACGAAGAACTCAAACTTCAAGACTGCTCCGGTGATTGGAGTCAGACATGAGAGCCTCTACAGGCTATGCACTCGTCCACTTCAGGCTCTAGTGCATGATTCTTCAAGTTTGTGTGAACTTTGGCATCGAAGATTGGCTCACCTTCACTTTCGAGCTCTACCTATCATGGAGAAGATGGTCACGGGCCTTTCGAAGTTCAACCAGGAGCATGAAGGTACTTGCAGAGGCTGCGCTTTGGGTAAGAATACAAAAGGTCCATTTCATAGGAGAGAAAGTAGATCCAAATGTATTCTAGATCTTATTTATTTTGATTTATGTGGTCCAATGTCTGTTGCTTCTTCAAGTGGTTTCTTGTATTACATTATTTTTATTGATGACTACTCTAGAAAGACTTGGATTTATTTCTTGAAATCTAAAGAATCTGAGGAG
This sequence comes from Sequoia sempervirens, assembly GCA_007258455.2. Taxonomy (NCBI): domain Eukaryota; kingdom Viridiplantae; phylum Streptophyta; class Pinopsida; order Cupressales; family Cupressaceae; genus Sequoia; species Sequoia sempervirens. Next base: position 657,800,506 of record VDFB02270651.1, read on the forward strand.
GTATTAGAAAGGTTCAAGGAATTCAAAGCTTAGGTGGAGAATTTGTTCGGGAAAGCGAATCAAAGTTTTGAGATCTGATAACGGAGGAGAGTACACTTCCGATAGCTTCCGTAACTTTTGCATTGAAGCTGGGATTAAGAGGGAGTTTAGTGTCCCTTACAATCCTCAACAGAACGGCGTTGCTGAAAGGAAGAACAAATCTATTGTGGAAGCAGCCAAAGTCATGATTCATGACCAAAATCTGCAAACCTTCCTTTGGGTGGAAGCATCTAGGACAGCAGTCTATGTTCAGAATAGAAGTCCTCAGCGCATTTTGGAGAATATGACTCCCGAAGAAGCATTCACAGGGGTGAAGCCGGAAGTGAGTCACTTGAGGATCTTTGGTTGTCCTGTGTATGTTCATGTACCGAAGGACAAGAGAACAAAGTTGGAGCCTTTGGAAAGAAGGGGATATTTGTAGGTTACAGTGAGACATCAAAAGCCTACAGAATCTACATTCCAGGCCAACTGTTGATCGAGATCAGTAGAGATGTTAGATTTGAGGAAGATGTTGCATTCAGAAGATCCAAGGGCACTCATATGGAGATTGATAATGAAGAGTCTCCTCAGGACATGGAAGTTGACCATGCTCCTGAGATTCAGAGGGAGGCTCCTGAACCTAAAGAAGATGATGATCCAGTTGAGCCCTTGGAACCTACTGATGGGCCTACAGATATTGTGATTGGTTGTAAGAGAACTCGTTGGGCTAGACAAACAATGCAGGAGGCATAAAGGTTTGCAGCCCTGAGAGGAACCTTCAGAGAAAGTAAGAGACTTCACAAGTTTTCCAGTTATGTAGCCTTGATGAGTCAGATTATTGAGTCCGAGCCTTCCAGTGTTGAGGAAGCTTCTAGTCAACAAGTTTGGAGAGATGCTATGTCAGAAGAGTATCAGTCCATTATCAAGAATGATGTTTGGGACATCGTTCCTAGACCTGAAGGCAAATCTGTGGTATCTTTTAAATGACTCTTCAAGATCAAGCATGCGTCTGTTGGGAGCATTGAGAAGTACAAGGCTAGATTCGTGGCTAGAGGGTTTTCACAAAAAGAGGGAGTTGACTATGAAGAAACATTCGCTCCAGTTGCTCTTTATACTTCTGTTAGGACAATCATTGCCATTGCTGCATCTAGAGGATGGAAGATTCACCAAATGCATGTAAAGACAACTTTTCTGAATGGTGTAATCGAGGAAGAGGTATATATCGAGCAACCTGATGGATTTGAGGTACATGGGAAGGAGTCTCATGTTTGCAGGCTGAAGAAGGCCTTGTATGGTCTTAAGCAGGCTCCTCGTACTTGGTACGAAAAAATTGATCGTTACTTGTTAAGCTTGGGCTTCTCCAAGAACGATGCTGATTCTAACCTGTATTTCAAGGTAATTGATGGCGAAGCATTAATTTTGGTTTTGTATGTTGATGATCTGATTCTTATTGGAGAAAAATACCTCATTATCAAATGCAAGGAGTAAGCTTCTGAATTTGAAATGAAGGATCTTGGTCTCATGCATTAATTCCTTGGCTTAGAAGTTTGGCAAAAGCCAGATGAGATGATTCTAAGTCAAGGGAAGTATACTATTGATATTCTGAAGAGATTTGGTATGATGGATTGCAAATCCATGTCTACACCTATGGAGACCAACTTGCATAAGTTGAAAGAGGCTGCAGCTAGTTCAGATCTGGTGGATCCCACGATGTACAAGCAATTATCATTGATGTATCTAGTCAATACTAGACCAGATATTTTCTATGCAGTGAGTGCACTTAGTCAGTTCATGTGTGAACCAAGGAAAATACATCTAGTTGCAGCAAAACATATCCTGAGATACTTGTGTGGCACAATTGGATATGGGTTGAGATATTCTTTAGGTGTGGAATTGAAGTTGCATGGTTATATTGATTCTGATTGGGTAGGGTGTGTGACTGATCGGAAGAGCACCTTTGGATGTTGCTTTAGTTTGGGGTCTGCGATGATATCCTAGTGTAGCAGGAAGCAGTCTTCTGTGGCATTGAGTATAGCAGAGGCTGAGTATATTGTAGCATGTGTGGCAGCTCGAGAAGCAGTGTGGCTTCGGAAGCTCCTTGCAGGATTGTTTGGGCAATAAATGGAATCTACTATCATTCATTGTGATAACCAGAGCTGTGTAAAACTTTATGTCAACCTTGTGTTTCATGACAAAACTAAGCATGTGGAGATCAAATACCATTATATCAGAGATATGGTATTGAGGAAAGCAATTCAGTTGAGGTATATCAACATTGATGAGCAGACGACAGACATTCTCACCAAGCCCCTCTCCAGGATAAAGTTTGTGTACTTTTGAGACAAGCTTGGTATGGTGGAGAATCAAGCTCTAGCTGAGAGGGAGTCTCAGTATCAGTGATCCTCTTTAATGCATTTCTCTTTGAGAGAGATTTGAGGTGCAAGCCCTTGTTAATGCATTTCTCTTTGAGATTTGAGGTGAAAGCCCTTGTTTCCACCCTCTGGGAGAGCCATGGTGGATGTCACGTGTGTGACTCCATGACAACATCATGTGAGAGAGTCCGTGATGATTTTCTTGTACTTGTGTTTTCACCCTCTGGGAGAGCCATGTTGAACGTCACGATGAGGTGACAACATCACGTTGAGTGATGAGCACTTGTACATACCATACATGGGTGTAGCCATGATGGTTGATATCACGATGAGGTGATATCTTTCCTTTCCACATATGGGAGTAGCCATTGTGGTTGACATCACGATGAGGTGATATGTCTTCATGTCGGCCTTCACAAGAGTCGTGTCTTCTAGAAAATAAAGTCGGCCTCCAAAAGATTGTGTCTTTTCAAGAAATCGTGCCTTCATGATGTCGGTCTTATTACCAATAATTAAATATTAATTTATGTGAGATGATGAAGTGCCTCTTCATCAATCGTTGTCTTTCAAATTAAATAGCCGTTTAGGCTATCATTTAATTTGATCTTCATAGACAGATTTGGGCTGGAAGTAGAAACCCAACGCTGCCATGTAACATCAACAAAGGTTATTTCCATAGCATAGAGATATAGAGAGCAAATAAAATAGAGATTTGAACCCGTGGATTGTATAAAATAGATCTTTTTTGTTTATATTCATATTGCTGATTACATTGCATCAATGCATTGCACAAAATATACTTCATATATAATAAGTAGATGTTGACATATGACAAAATGTCAATTACAATATAGTGTGCAACTTTGTACAAAGTCAACCTCTAAACTAAGTACAAAGTTAGAAAAATCAAATGTAGCCAATGACAACTACGCTAGAGGGCAGCAGGTCCTGATGATGAAGCTCCTCCTCTGGTGCTTCTAACCAAATAATCAAACAAATGACTAGGCACACTAGCCTCCTGTAGTATCTCGATATCCTCAGGCTCATAAGAGTCATCATCACCAGCAATCCATTCGTTCTCTCGATCAATCTCATCAAGGTCAATTGGCTCGTCATCCTCAACAGTACCTGTTTTTGTCCATGTAGAAATTAGTCTTGCCCTTACAAGTGAAAAAGATAATGAATACAATTTCAACTAATTGCAAGTATATTGAAAGTCTAACCTTGAGATTTCTTCAGCTTCAAGCGGAGGTTGTGGTGAACAAACACCAAGTCGCTCATCCGTCGTTGTGTTAGCTGGTTGCGTTTCTTGGAGTGTATGTGTTCAAAAACACTCCAATTACGCTCACAAGCAGATGAACTGCATGGCTGGCTCAAAATGTGTCTCACCATCCATCTAAGGTTTTTGGTTTCATGACCAAAATAATCCCACCATTGTGCTGCAAAAACACATTACATGGAGATGATATCATGTAAGAATATCTTAAAATAATCTTAACACTTAATGATCATGTCCACAAAATAGAGAGACTGTCACAGGTTTATAGAGTCTACCTGGTAGCAAGGTATTTCTGCCTTCGATGGCGGCTATAGATGAGAGAAAACCCCTTGCTTGCTTGTACGTTGCTAACTTTCCCATAGTTGCCTGTAATTGTTCTCTAGTAAACATTTTTTCCATGCACATGAACAAGCCCTGTGCTACCTCACCATCATCACTTCTAAATGAAGGGTCATAGAACAAACTTGGATTAAGATAATATCTTGCAACATGGAGAGGAGAATGCATTTGTTGATCCCATCTTCTATCAATTATGTCCCATAACGGCGTATACCTGTCCCTGTCATTTTGCATCCTACCCTTCATCACCTCCTTGGCCCTATCCTTGGCCTCATACAAATAACCCATGGAGGATTTATCCCCATCCACTAGTCTTAAGACTTTTACTAGAGGCTCTGAAAACTCTACAACTTGTTCAGCTGCATCCCAAAAACTAGAAGAGTACATATAGCCTGCCACTGCTATGCCTTCTACTAGATTTGCGAAGCCAGACTCCTCCCACTCATTTGAAACAAACATTTGTTTCAAATTCATTTTTTGTTGGCATAGAGTCTGTAGTGCAAGGAAATGTGTTGCAAATCTTGTCACCCATGGTTGAACTAGCTCCTTGCCCTATGTGAAAGTACGCATCATGCACAAAACCCTCGTGTGATTATAAATGAATTTTGTAACTTTGCGGGCCTTTTGCAATACCTCCCTAACCCATTCAAGTTTTCCAATGTCTTCAAGGGTTAGATCAAGGCAATGTGCTGCGCATGGGGTAAAAAATATAGAGGGGTATTTGTCTGTCAAGAGTCTACCAGCGGCTACACAAGTTGCAACATTGTCTGTAATAAATTGAACCACATTTTGTGGCCCAACTTCTATTACCACAAGATCATACATCTCAAACAATGCAGTTGCAGATTTGATAGTATCCGATGCATCCAGGGATTTCAGAAATATAGTGCCAATCTCACAAGAGACAAGGAAGTTGATGAGGGTTCGATTCCTTTTGTCTGTCCATCCATCTGACATTATGGTGCAACCAGTCTTTTCCCACTCTATTTTATGCTTCGTAACATCTTCAACATCCCGTACTGCATCATTGAGCATACCAACCCTTAATCTCTCGTAAGATGGGGTTTTGAACCTAGGACCCGCAGCTGCAATAGCATCCACCATACCTTGCCAATATGGCGATCTAGCAACATGAAATGGCAAGCTAGAGTAGTACCAAAAGTTTCCAATCGCCTTCCTTGCTTGTTCATGGACATTCTTCCTCCATCCTGTACTCTCCAAAGTGGTTTGTGATCCTGGTGTAGTACGAGGTGCAAAGAAAGTATTAATGTTTCCTCCACCTGTGTTTGGGCCACGCATTGTAGAAGAAAGTGTTGATCCTAATTCCCTCAAAAACTCACTTGCATCATCATCGTGACCCTGATTCCCTCTAGTATTTGTAGAATTAGAACCTATTTCAACCCCGGTTCTTGCCTTTTTTGCCTTGTTCTCAGGAATCGCATGAAGAGCCTGTAGTGCCTGGTGTGCGACATTTGTAGGGCATGCTATACAAGGAGTGCTGTTATTTCCTGGCTTCTTTGCCAAGTGCCATTTGAAACGATAAATGCCCCCATTGATATTAGTCTTACACCAGTTGCATTTAACCTTCGTTGTACCTGAAACTGAAGTACAATGTGTCCATGCAAAGTTTTTTTGACGTGGAATTATGATCAAATCTGCAATAAACTTTTTAATTCAGCAAGCAAATGATGTGCATCTTCACAAGTTAATTTACAAACTTTACATCAAGGTGTTAGTTAATGAACTCTCCTCTTAGTCTCTTACTATTGAGTCTGAAAAAAAACGAACCGAGTAGACTTTTTGATGCTGTTTCTTGTACTAAGAATGGTGTCTGGATTTTGTAACAGTAATTGATATGTCCAAATATTTAGGAGGCATATATGTGAAGGGATCATATGCAAAGAAATCATAGGGATCATATGCAAAGAAATCATCACTGACAATTATAATAAATTGAAGTTTCATTTTCAAAGTAAAAGTAAAACTAGTAATTGCTGTTGTGCAAAATGAAGTTAGCTTGAAGCACTGAAAGATCAAAATAACTTTTTCAAATGTTTTAAAACCTAAAGAGATAAAAAAGTTCAATTCCTTAGCGTGTTATTTATCACAATAAGCTTTTTCAAATGTTTTGAATCAATGAATTATGAATGTGTAGACTTAAATTTTGATGTCGTGGAGATCAACTTGTAAAAATCTGAGTGAATTTCTCTAAATGTATTGTAGATTTTTTTAAATTTTCATTTTATATCTATGATTCTATATTACTTGTGCTTTATCAGTACACTGCAAAAAAACTTAAATTATTTAATATTTACATATATTATTTAATAAATTTATTTAATTATATAATACTTTATTTCAGAAAATATTATTTAATTATATAATATATTGTATTTCTGAAAATTGTTACCAGTTAATAAATAGCAGGAAAAAGCGAAGTTCATTTTAATCAATAAACATTAAAATGAATAATATGATTAAATATTATATTTAATATTATTAATTTATTAAATGTAAAATTGTAAATAGTACAGAAGGAAAAAAAATAAAAATATACAGCCGGAAATATTAAATAAAGAATACACAGCCGAAAATATTAATTGGACTATAGAGAAGCAAAAAATATTAATACACAAATATTAAATCAATACACAGAAGGAAACAAAATCAATACACAAAAGGAAAAGACTCAAAATATTAACCAATTTATATAGAAGAAAAAAAACGAGTCCATAATTTAGTCGCCTACCTGGTTGCGTCTTCACAGTTAGCGACAAAGAATGAGTTCAAAATTTACTTGATCTGCGACCTTCGCCCCTTCGGCTTTGCTACAGATGAAGAAGTCACAAATGCGAGGTAGCAGGTCGCGTGTAGATTTATGGCAGCCAAAAATCGTGCCAAACCTCCAGTCGCAGCACGTTCGCGTGTCACAGTCGCAGGACATGAATAAAATCAACTGGCGACGCATATTTATGCAAAAAAAACTCTTTTTTAGGGCTTTTTTGGCGCTTTTTAGGGTTCGCGATTTTTTGACCTTTTTTTGCCTTTTTTTCACGATTTAAACCTGATTTAAACGTGATTTTCAACGATTTTTTGGGCGGTCAACGCAACCCAAAAAATCATGATTTTCAGGTGGAAAAAATCGGGAACAACCATGATTTTTTAAAAATCGCGATTTCTGCGATTTTTTGCAGATTTATGCTTCTATGGTCTTCTCAATCAGTATGACTTCATTAATCTGGGTGAGCTTTCTAGATATTTTTTGCTCATTGGCAACCTTGGGGTCTTCCATAATCATTTGGAATTTTGGAGGACCATTGTATTAGAACATTTTCATTTATTATTGGCCATAAAGATCTCATTCTTCTCATAGCTATGGCTATTTGTGTTGTCGTATCTGTGTTGTGCTTAAATAAAGTAACATGTATTAAATGTTACTGAAAGAATTGTAAGGTACACTAAAAAAATGTTATCTTTGTTGTATTGTGGATAAAATATATTGTACCTTTGCTGAAGTCCATTCTATATATTATGATGTGTAAATGTGACAAGATTAATTACGTATGATTATTGTTATTATACTTGGATCATTAGAACATCAAGTCCCGAGGGTAATGTATTGGTTTGGTTGGTATTATAAAACATAGTAGGAAATCCCTAGGATATTGTATTAGTTTGGTTAGTATTATGAAGTAGGTTGTAAGATATGTTGCATGGATCCTAGCAGGAGGTAGGATTACTGGGTGTTCATGTGATGGATTTGAATTTGGACACACACACACATACTCCTAAATATATTTTTATGTTTATATACATATATATTTATATATGTGTGTGTATACATGTATGTTGCATGGATCCTAGCAGGAGGTATAATTACTGGGTGTTCATGCCATGGATTTGAATTTGGAGACACACACACATACTCATAAATATGTTTTTATGTATATATAACATATACATATATATTTATATATATGTGTGTGTATACAGACACACATGCTCATAAATATATTCTTATGTATTTATACATATATATGTATGTGTCATTGTGTATACAGTGTACACACACGTATATTGTATATGAGTATTACCAATATTTAGTTGCATTCCATACTATTGGAAACCTAGCTTGGATGGGAAGAACTATGGTGATTGAAAAAAGAAAATTATAAGCTCCGAGACAACAAAGGAAAGTCCTCGTGCACAATATTATATCTTTAAAGGTGCTCGTTGGTGCTATGAGTAGACTATGATCATATGGTGTTAATCATCTTAGAAGGGTCTCTGTTTGAGGTATGCTTGCTCTAGAGTCTATACTATGCCCATATAATTCTTTACTAAGCTTTTATGGAAGTTTAGGGATGTTTTGTTCTTGATTTTCGTCAGCTGTAATGGGCAGTGAGAATAGAAAATGGCCATTTCCTTTGCAACAAGGTTTTTATAATAGCCTTTCCTTGAACCAATTGTTAACATGTTTCCTATCTAATAGCATAAGCTAGCTTACTCCCTCCCACGTCCCTCGACATTGTCTCTCTTGCTCACGTGGACACCCAAAAACCAGCATGCATGTATAATGATGACCTTGTATGGTGAGCAATGAAAACTCAATCAAAGCATGGCAATCTTTGTTTGGCCACCAAGTCCATCCTACATGACGCAAAAGACAAGTTGCTCCCTTGGATTTCTATTGTGGCAGATTCAGTGATATGTCACCTTCGTATACAAACATGAAATGGCAACAAACTTCTACGTTCATTCCAGTGCTGATGACCTTTGAAAAGATTTAATTAAAACCTAAAATTCAACCAACTTTACCAAAATAATTATAGCTAACCAAGAAGACACCTCCATGATGAATGTGGGCCTCAAATTCTTTGCACATTCAACCAAAATGAAAAGGATTGCAATTGTGAAGAAGATGATGACAAATATATCCTAAAAATAAATATTTTCTTTTAATACACACTATGCAATTCTTTGCCATTGTGGTGTCGAAAGGAAAGAGAAGAAGAATTTCATAGAGGGAAACATTGCAACTATTAATGGCACTATTAGGGCCCCTAATAATTTTGAACAGGAGATGATTAGATTTTCTTGCCAGAGACATTCTTAGACCTGATTGTGCTGTCAATCTCATTGTATTAATTGGATTGCCAATTGTCTTTTGAGACTTAGAATAATGTCATTATGGCTCGTTGTTGAAACTGAAGGCAATGATTGACAGGGTTTACGGATTCATATGGATTTGGGAATAAATGCTTCTCCTCATTCTATGCCATCTTCTAATGATTTCACCTATGATCATCCTCCGTACACCCTTCAAATCCTTAATAATGCACTTGGCGAACGGCTTGAGGCAGTACTTTGTATTTGTTGTGGCAAATATAGGAGATTTTTTAGATTTGACGTCATTGTTAATGTTTGGAAGCTGTTATCAGGTCAATCACGAATTTCAAGAGGAGTCTTAGGCTGTTAGAAAAATCTAGAAAAGCTTCTAATCCCTACCATAGTTGCAAATACCTCAAATCTAATCACTAACCCTTGAAAACATACACAAAGAAGAAAAACAGGTTTGAAAGAAATAAAGAAATAAAATATATCCATAAATGACCAAAAATAGATCAATAGGATGGGACATACAATAGGCACAATAGCAAATGACTAGAAAAAGAAGGAAGCCCTAGACAAAAAGCAAACAGAAATGGGGGCTAGCCTATAGAAAGGTTTTAAACCCCCAAGCAAGTACAATAATAAAAGAGGAGGGGGAAGATCCTGTAAGGTAATCCATGCTTTGAGACATGTTGGGGAGTTAGTGAAAATGTCATTGATCATAGTCATACCATTTTAGAGTCTAAGTATGCTCACTGAGGATAGTTTAGAGCTATGGGAGCCAGGCTAGAAAATCCTAGAAGGTAGTCAATGCCATGTAGAACCCACCCGCACATTTGAGGCCAAAGAACTGCTAGTAGTAGCAAAAAAATGGTAATGTGAGCTTGCTGTTGAGATTTAGACTGTGGAATGAAGGTGAGGGAGGGTCTTTGACATCAAGTTGATATATAAGCACAACCACTAGAGTGAGAGTCAGGATGCTTTGGTGGCCTCAACCACAGCAGAATACAAAGAAGAGCAATGCTTCATTGATCTATTCTCGTTCATACATGAATCAGGAGTGTTTAAGGGTGCTTAGCACTTCTAACTAGTGTTACGAGACTCGCTCGGACTCGCTAGAACTCAGCGAGTCCCGAGCCACGCACCCCTGGCCGAGTCTTGGGAGCGCTGGTGCGGATGTGGCCGCATCCAGGCTGGACTTGCCGGACGCGCCGAACGCGCCGCGTCCAGGCGAGTCCCGATCCCTGGACGTGGCCGGTGGCAGCAAGCAGAAAAGCCAATAAAAAACAAAAAACTAAAGTTTAAGTTTTTTTTTTTGTCTTATATTATCTCCCCAACCCTAAAAGCAACCTCATTTCATTCATTTGGCAAAATAGGAGGAGAAGAGAGAGTTGTGAAGAAAAATAGGAGGAGAAGAGAGGGCAACCAGCAAGCTGTTGAAGATAAATCCAGGGTCATATATCATTTGGGAAGCTTCATACCAGCAAGGAGGTGCATTGAGAGCTCATTACCAGTGATTGGGAGGAGTTTGCATTGCATTCCAAGCCAAATCTAATAGGTAAGTTTTATTTTAATTGGTTTTTTTTGTGTTTGTTGTACCCAAACCAAATTTTTTGCTTCATTAAGGCATTTTGCATTAAAAAGTCTAAACCTTGCTAAAATGATGTAAAACACAGTTTTGGGCAATATCAAGCATGGAGTTTTTGTCAACAGTTTGTCAGTCAAAGTCAGTTATATTGAACAGAACCTGAAGCAGAGACTCAGAATGGAGCATTTCACGATGGAGGAGCGTCTCACGACAGCATTTCATGTTGCACATGAAGATTTCAGTGATCCAAACGGAGTTTTTAATGGTCAATTTATGAAGATTTTTCAAAGGGAAAGTCAGAAAGTGCAAGTATAGCCCAGGGGCGCCCAACTTGTTGGAGGTCAAGATCTTGTTTAAAATGCTCAAGCATCCAGTCAATCTCTTCAAAATTAGTCTTGGCTATCCGTTGAGCTATCCAGCGAGGTATTCCGAAACTCACAGCTCCGGAAATCAGCGACAGAAGTTGAAATCCCTAAATTTCCAGATGTGAGAAATTTGACCTGTGCAAAAAGCTACTTCTATTCCGAGGGGTTTTAATCTTAAGGAGCGCAAATCTCGACAGCTTCGATGGATACAAATAATTGGTTCAATGATTAGCCCGGTTGTCCAACGGTGATATCGCTTACATAGCCATTCGAAGCCTTTAACTCCGTGGCAGCCATTCAAGATCGCCTTTAAAAATGGAGTTTTCACGCTTCTCGAAGCCTGCTTTATTCCCAAGGTAAGTACGCTGTAGCCATTAAAGGACCTCCGTGATGATGAATTTTATGCATTTAGTCTTCTCCTAACATCAGTAATACTCTAGCCCAGTTCACATGTATCATCCCGCTTGGTCATCCGACGTTCCAGGTGATCGTGGCGGTGATTCTACCAAGCGCGTAATTTCACGGGCGGACCAACAAATGATTTTCAGTGTATTTCCACAGTCCAGAGGCGCCTAGCCTTTAGGCCTGTCAGATGAGCCCGTTCGCGTTCGAAGTCTTCACGGCTATTGAGCGTAATCATTTTATCTATTCAATGAGCCTAGCCGTCAGCCTTCGGGATTTGGCAGTTGCTCGTACGTGCGAGGTCTTTAGTGTAATACTGCAAAGTGAAGACGTCCGAAAAATGGCCAAGTCTAGAGCGGTAATTTTAAATAAAATACGCACTGGAGTGTTTGAGGCCTTAGAAGCAGTTTTCTTGCTTCGTCACCTCCAGAGACTTCTCTTGTGGGCTCTTCCGGCTGTCCGTTAAAACAGATAGTGCCTGAATCGGGTCATCCCAGCTCCAGTTACCAGACGTCAAAGTAGGGTACTTGGATGAAAGTTCGGTTTTCGTCAAAATGACACCAGTGCAACATAGAGCCAGGGGCGCTTTTACTTTTGAAGCCCTTAATTCAGCTTTCAGGTGTCATATGTACAGTCATTGGATGCAGAATGTCTCCAGGCACGCAGTGGGCTTCGTTGCTTGTCAGCAGGGTTCACCGTTCACCGTCGGCAGCCGTTTGAAGCGTCAGATGGCAATTTGAGAAATGGCCAAGTCTGGAACCCGTAAAAGCAATTTAATCAAGAGCACCTAATTTTTCAAGGGGTTAAACGATGGATTTTGCAGTTGTGTCTCCCAACAGACATTTCTTCCTTGTTCAGTAGGCTTTCCGATGAATTCTTCAGATCAGTCTCAGCATCACCCGGTCATCCGGAAATTAGTGTCGAAGTTGGCCAGTCGTGACAGTGCTGTCAGCTATTAAATAGGGAGTTAATAAAAAATGAAGTATCTTGAGCAAATGGACGCCTATATGCTCAAAAGATGACTTTTCGGAATCGTTGAAGCATAACGATGAATCTCAGAGCTTCAACAAAATTGTCAACTGAAGTTCAGAATATTTGCAATTTTAGCATAAGATGGCGATTTTCTATTTTTGGCGCCCTTGCATGATAATAAATATTTTATTATTATTTTCAAATTTGAACTTCCAGTCAGTGGCAGTGCAACTGAAAGGCAACCAATCAGAGGATTTCTATTCTTGTTAGGGTTTATGAATTCTTGCAGTCACAATTCAGTGCGAATTTCTTCTTATTTATACATGGCGCAATCTTCATTGTTATTCACAGAGCTTTCAAAGGAAATTCGTATTTCTCAAGAGCAAATTTAATCTTAAGAGAAATTCGTGATTTGCTAAGGCAAATTCATTATCTTCAAGGGGAAAATCAAAGTTTATTAAATTCAAAGCAAATTCAGATAAAATCGTATTTCTTCAGAAGAGAGGCGCGCATGTCTTCAAAGCAAATTCAAAGTTCAAAGTAATTCGCAATTCCTTGATTCTCATAGTAATTCGCAAATCCTTCAGAGTTTCAAAGGCGAATTTGTTATTCAAAGGCGTATCTCCATTCTTAAAGGCGGATTTTAATTCCTCAAAGGCGAATCCTCAAATTCATTATATAAATTCGTATTTTCTTCAAAGGAAATTCGAATTTCATTCATATTCATAGGCGCAAATTTCAAGAGAGGAAAGTTCGTGGTTTTCAAAACAAGGCGAATTCTTCCAGTTCAAGGCAAAATCTACATCAATTCACAAAGGTGATTTTTCCTAACATATCTTTTTGCAGATTCAAGTTCACAATTATCAGTTATCTAAGAAATCTTCGGCGATTTTCACAGAAGGAGGCATAATAAAAACGTCTTTTTCATCCTTTGATCTCAGATTTCTCACAAAATACAAATTGCATGTTCCTGAAATTGGCGAAATTGGCAAGTCTTAGTATCTGGATCATTCTTATATAGTTTCCTCAAGTTAGAAACGTGCGTTTGATTTTTCATGAATTTTTAGCTTCAGAACATTCGTTCTCGAATTGCTAATTTTCTCAAGTGGAAAATCTTTGTACAATCGAGTAGAAGTTGAATTTTCGCAAATCTGACGTTCTGGGTTGTCTTAGAATCCTTTTCTAGACAAAACCCATATCTCGGATTTTTCGCTGAAAATAATTCTTCGAAAGGCTATTTTTAACTATCGCAGGCTATTTTTAGCTTTCTAGAAATTTTGTCAGAATATAGTCAAGTTCACAGTCAACAGGCAAATTTTTTAGAATGCAGTTTACTCAGCTCGAATACAGGACCAAAACCGTCCTTACTCATGATTTCCGCAGGTTGGTTGAGACAGACCTTCACAAAGTATTGCCAGAAGCAGTGCTGGACCCAGTTAAGATCAGAAGTTCAATCATTCAGAATATTGAGCAGTCTGGTTTACTAGAGGCCGCTTCCATACCTATCTCCGTGCACTGTATTGAATTTGTGATGGCTTGCATTAAGCATTACAATTCTACTACTTGTGAGATAGTGTCAGTTGACGGACGGGTCATTTGCAGTCTCAAACCTTTGGACATCGAAAGGAGTTTTGGCATTCCTCAACACCAGAACAGCCTAGTTGTTTCTATGGAGCAGTGTGCGCAGGCATTTGATGCTGATATGGACAAGTGTCAGAAGAAGATGGCAGAAAGATGGTTAAAACAAGCAAAGAACAGATTGCCAAACAATGTGGGTCGCGGTGAATACAAGGATGAGTATGCGATTTTAATCACACTCTAATCGCGGTCTCAAAGTCAAGAACATGCAAATGTTATCCACCTTGATGTATTATATATATTATTGGTCGATCATTTCTCGTGAGCATTAT
>VDFB02270651.1:657814962-657831273 GCA_007258455.2 Sequoia sempervirens
GTGGACCAGCTTAACCGTGAAGCATGTCAAACCACAATTTTTTTTGTCCAATTTATCCAATCTTTCCTTTAGCACACAAAGCTCCTCCCCTCCAACCACAGTCTTTCTGGTATCAGCATTCACAACATCCAACAGGTCCGAAGACTGAGAGGCTGAAACCTCCTTCTAAACTTTTCCCATGTCAGGAATGGAGTTGGGTCCTCTAGCAAGCTCCTCCTCCTCACCCTCAAACTCCTCTTCATCCCTGCTATCTTTGTTGTCCGACTGCTACTCTTCTGTATCCAAGTCTTTAACCTACACTTTTTTTCTATTCTTGGCCAGCTACCAAAGCGCTGAATGATGGCATCACAACCCAACACCACTATCTCTGCAACCACCGTATCCCCCATAGAGTCCTTGCTCACCACATTTTTATCTTTGCTCGGAGGCTCCTTCAGACTCTTTCCTTCCTCCTTTCCTTTCTTTTTCAAGGCAGACTTACTAGCAGTCTTGGCGGGGGTTGATTTGAGCTCACAAAGACTAGCCGCCACACTAGTCTGGGCCTCTCCCACATTCCCCTTAAGCTTTTTAGTAGCAGGTTTGGGTTTATGCATTTCAATAGGGACCATGTGGTTTTTCCTGGCAGGGCCTTTGGACTTGGCCGAAGATAAATTGGTCACAGTGTGAGGCTTAATCTCTTCAATGCGGACAACTGATATGGGTTTAGGTGGACATAAAGCAGGATGGAAGTGGTAGAACCTCAAAATGATGCACTGGTGGAGCGGTAGTGGGACATAAATCATGTTATGGAATTCAATTGTCTAGGTTTTGACACATGCATAAGACATAGTTCTAGCCTCTTCTAATGGGGAAATGAAACTATCACCAATAGATGACCAAGTCAAGTGATACCAATGATAAAAATAGGAAGAATAAATAAAAATCCAAAAATCTAGAAAATAAAAACATAAATACATAAAACTAAACTAACCACCACATAACATAAAATACAATATGAAAATGTTAGGAAACAAGGACACCAAGGGAAACAACATGAGGAAGAAGAATTATCAAGTTATGGAGGGTGAATTTTTCCTCCTTAAAACTAGCTCTTGCCCCCCTCCCTTCTCTTCATCTTCTCCACATCTAGGCTAACTAAAAAATTAGACAAATAATAAAATAATTGACCTAGATCAATTATTTGGGAGTAAAAGTTAGATTCGTGTCACACTTTTATAAAGGAAATGACCAACACAAGTATAATTTTTTAATTTCGATCACCTAAAAGTGACATTTGTATTTTAAATTTTAAAATGATGTAAACTAATGAAATATAGAACTTTTAATGTAGTTTATGTTGATAATTTAAAAATTTAAAAATTAATTAGATTTTTTAATAAATTTTAGAGCATAATTTGAAGTGCTATTTTTTTTAGAAAAAGTAAGGTCAATGGAACATCATAATAAAACTAATCAAAACATTAAAAAAAATAGATTCTAAAATTCAAGCTCTACAAAATGGTATTTTAACATTTTCATGAAATTATCCCTAACTAAAGAAATTCATAGTTGAAGTTTTTTTGAATTTACCCTAAAAGAGGGCTTAAGCTACCACATAGGAAACTACATAGATAGTTTCGGGAAAAGGGGTTTTGACCAAAACCCTCTTGATCGAAAGGGGTTTCAATCAAAATCCTCTCAACTAAAAGGGTTTTGGTTGAAACCTTACATATAAATCCAATTGTGATTCAAATTTTTAATGGAAAAAAATATTTTAAAGTTTTGGGTGAGAGTTTCACCCAAAAATATATGTGTCGTGTAGGTGCTACGTGGTTTTGGCCAAGAGGGTTTCACCCAAAACTATATGTGCCACATAGATGCTACATGTTTTTGGGTGAAAGGGTTTCTCTCAAAACTATGTGTCCCATGTAGATGCTACATGGTTTCGAGACAATGTTTCGCCTAAAATAATTTAGAGTGAAATTATTTCACTTGAAACTATTTTGTTGTTTGAAAGTGTGAAACAACTCTACGTTTTTACCTTTGGAATTGATATCAAATTTTATAATAAATGCTATAATTATTTAAAAATAAAACAAGTTAAATGTAGGGGTCCTTATCTCAAAATGTAATGAAGATGTCATTGCACAAATATTAGAAGTCCATTTGTAATGATGCCATAAATTTAAAACATATTTGATGACTATCATTACATTGTAAAGGTGACTCTTAAATTATTTAGTTCACTTTCATGAACTTGTAAAGTTATCTCCATGACTATGGAACTAATAAATTATGCAAAGATAGACTTGTAACTCATGTATCTGATATGGCTAAAAAACTAGTCTAAAACATATCTACCTTTGTGTGTGCACTATAAATATGGTACTTTGATGCAAGAGCACCCGTGGTTGACCAACAATCTTGCATCAACTAAAAATAATATTTTAATTTATTTTCCTAAGGTTTGGCAGGTGATTTATTTAATAGGGTAATTTGTAAGGTTAGAATAAACTAAATATTAAATAATTGCCTTTTATTATTTTGTGTATTCAAAGGAGTGTTTATTATTTCCTTTTATTATTTTGTTTATTATTTTGCATATTCAAAGGAGTGTTTATTTTATTAAAGTCACTTTGACATTAATCATTGCAATATGTTAGATTTTTTTACCATCAAGGTTTTTAGGATGTCGATATAGCACTTTTATGAGGCATATAACATGACAAGAGTTGATCTAGTAGTAGTGTTTAAGTAGATTCCTTTCTTCTCAATTGACAACAAACAAATGATGGGTGGAAGAGGATATATCACTATATGCAAAGGAACTCTTGGGATATTAATAAAGGTGGCACATAAAGTGTTTTATGGAGTTGGGATGTGGATGAAGGTGACTATTTTTTGGGTGCTTTTATTTATTTGGAATGATTGAATTAACTCTAATTAAAATGATTAACTAAATATATCAGTAGGTCAAATGGATTACTCCTTTGAATTTGATAAAATTAATTAAATAGTCAATTATCTAATATGTTTGAAATTAAATCCTTAATATATTCAACCAATAGATTGGGATATTCATACAAATTAATATTGTAATAAAAATAGTTATGTTATAAAATTTAATTAAAGTTGAAGGAAGAATATCAAATAGTATGCAAACCATATATATATATTTATTTATTTATTTATTTACATGGAAAATGGCATATCCTCGTGGGTAATCACTACACATAATAAGTGGTTGTTTCTCAAAGATTTTTGACCATATTCATCTAAACAATATATATGTCTTCTTGCACTACAACCAAACACCATCCATTTTAGGAGTTGATAGTGAACCCCATAGCTCCCAACAATCACTTGCAACCAAAATGCCTATCATAAGCGAGAGATCAAAGTAACTGGTTTTCTATGTAACCAAGAGAGAAAATATTGATCCACAAAAGTATTTGATATGCCTTTTGTATTGAATAATGAATACCTAGATTACATGGATAATTGATTACGATGAACGATCAATTCTTATAAAAGGAAAAAATAGATCCTAGATGAGGATTTGATTAGATTATGACAAGTGTCTTAATATCATGTAATGAGACAATTTGACCTATATTTAACCCAATCTAATAATAAAAAACACTCCTAAGTTTAGTTTAAGTGAATAAAGTAATAAGGGACTTGTTGTGCCTATTGTACACATGCCCTGTACAGACCAAGGACCCCCTCTTTTCGTTTCGCTTCTCCCAGTCAGTTTGCCTTCGCCTCATTTTGCATGCCCCTATTTTTGAGCTTAAGTTGATCACATTCCTTATAATTTTCTAAATCCATCTTGGCCAAAGTCACTTATCCAAGTTTCACCAAGTTTCAGGCTTTTGTGAAAAATACCTTGCGAGTTTCTGCCTTACGGGAGCCACCTCGTCCTTAGCCACTTGTGGGTCCACCCTTGTAAGTTTCCATTGTCAAAAATCCATCCTTGTTTTGTTGTTCTTGATGACAGTTCTCTCACATCCGCCCATAGCGGATCTTTCACACACGAGTCTCGCACTCAATTTCTCTACCCGAGTCTCCGACGAACGTCCTCCCCAGTGCGAGTTTCTACACGACCACCTACCTGATGTCTATCATACCTATAATTAATGCGGGAATTAATGGTGGGTTTGTCTATAAATAACCCCTTCCCCAGCTATCATTTTCACCGAAGATTTCAAATTTTGGAGAGCTAAGGGAGCATTTGCGCGCGCAAGAAAACTTTGAGAGATCGAGTCGCGTTCACACCCACCGAGCACGAAGGTAAGTCCTTGATTACCCCATTATTGTGGATTTTTGATAAAATAACTAGGGTTTCAAGATTAAACAAATTTTTAAACACCAATTGTTGCAAATTGAACCCTAATTTGTTTAAACAATACAACCTCTATGGCATGTAACACGAAATCATCCTTGGAAATGCCTTTGAAATCAACAAGACTCACAACAATCCCTGTGCTCCCTTCGGCTCCGCTATGAGCAATATCGAAAGTGAAAATTCTCATCTAAGGAAGTTGAGGTCTTCATGGAATTTCATGCAGAACTTCACCCTTCCTCCGTTGTTACTCAGCGGTGAAACCTTAACAAACCCCTGCTCCATGAACTTTGCCTCTGCTTTCGCTGCTAAGTAACCCAATATGCTCACTCCTAAAAATGACTAAATGATCAAGCTCTTCTAGATTCCTTCATGCGGGTCATTACATAAAGGCCACCACATCCCTATTACCATAAACAACAACAAACTATTGACAACCACGTGCCCTGCAATTTCTACATTATCCATCGCCATGACTCATAAGAGAAGTCAGAAATCTAAAGTTTTTAAGTCCCAACTCATGCGGGCCCTCCAGGACTTATTGCCAAAATTACAACCTTTGAGCCAAAACGATGAAAACTTTGGGTCAACGCCTCTTGCGGGCCTGCCTTTGCATATCTTCATTCACAAAGGTCTATTTTCTCCAAGCCATTGTTAGACAACAAATCAAATACATCTCTCTATCACATGGTTCCCACGTTGATTGCTTGTACGAACCCTGCACTTGTGTCTAAAGGCTCAATATTTTAAGTCAAATGCTCTTTGTGGGTCCCACATTCCTTATTTCCCCAAAAAAAAGTTTTAAGTCCACCAACAAAAACTTCAAGTTAGTTGATCATTTATGGATCCGTCCTTGCGAACTACTGCCTGCAGGAGGCAGTCATCCTTTGGTCATTGCTTAAAAAATTGGACCCCTGTTCCTGTCCATCATGCAAGTCCTACACTCCCAACTGTCATGAAATAACTTTGAATTCAAACAACAGAAACTTTAAGCTAAACTATCCTCTACGGGTCCACCATTGCAGACCGCTGTCATGGTAAGGCCATCTCTGTGCAGTCATTTCCAAATGGAAAAACCTTACCACCTTTCTGACTTACGGCCCCCACGCTTCTCAATGTCACCTTCAATAACAAAGTTTATAATTGGAAAAAATACGAGTCAAGATGTCTTAGCAGGTTCGCCCATGCGGGTCGCCGTCAATGAAACGCCTTTCACTCGAAGTCGTTGCCTAGCAGCCAAGCCTCAGCAAACCTCTGCCCCACAGCGTTCACACTCCTAAGATTTGCATTCCACAAAATGACCAAGCCTTTGAGCCAAACAACTAAGAATGACTTGTTGCGCTTGCCAAACGTTCAAAGACTAAAATTGACCAAGCAAAGAGACCTTGCAAGCTCCTTCATGCAGAACTCCGCTTGCGGAATGCCACTTATCCAAGGATGCTTCCTAATGGAAAAACTAAAACAACCATCCATCTCACGACTTCCACACCCCTAATCCTCCACAAAAGCTTTAATGGTTGATTTAACGAAGGGAACTGATCACAGATGCCTCCATCCTAAATTTGCACATGTGCTTGGCGATTTGATGCAAAATTTACTCAAAGATCAAACCTTGCAAAAATTTGGACTCGGGCCACTACCTGTAGAATTCCACCTACCCAGCATCATTTCTTAGGGCCTTCACCTTGTTGGCTTCTGCAGGGCGGAAACCCGCACCTCCAAACCCACATTTCAACAAACTTCGCAAACGAGCCTCAAATGATGAAATATGATAAATGTAATGATATTTTAAGAGTATGTGGATGTAATTAATGATGTATTTACATGATTTAACTAACATTTTCCATCCCAATCTATCAGCACACTTATTGCACCATTTATGTGCAAGAATTATGGAATCGGCTAAGGGACCAATGGAGAAGCCAATTGGGAAGGTTGACAAAGGGAAAAGGCCAACAAGGATCCCTAGAGGAAAAGAGGAGAAGGAACAGATGAAGTATGAGTTCCACGGGGTCGAGTGTACCTTGAAAATTACCTCCAACTGGGATAAAGTCACTGACACTGATCCAGGGCATCTCAGTATTGATGAATTCAAACAGAGGGTTATGGTCAATCCCACAACAGAGGAGGCCTTAAGAATCAAGAAAAGTGGAATCACTAAGGCAACAGGCTTTCCTCCTGCTATGGTTGCTCCAGAATTAGTAATGGCTTGTTGAGAGTGCTATCACCCCCAAAATAGAAGGATAGTCACCGAGGATGGAAGAGTACTAGTAGACCTGTCTCCCTAGTTTTTTGAAAAAACATTTGGCATTCTCATCTTTGAAAAAATGGAGGAGTTTTAAAATGAATTTTCCTTGAAAGTATGGTAACAATATCCTATTGGCTGCAAGATCACAATAAATCAAACATGGCTTAAAGATAAGAGAGGCAGTGCCAACAAGGTACCCCAAACATTATATAGAAGTGATTTTGTAGAAGAAACTAATGACTTGGTGACTCTCCTCAGTAGAGTAATGGGCCTTCCCACTTCCACATTCTTTGAGGAGTGGATGTTTTATTTTGTAGAGGAAATCCTTTGGGGCACTACTAACTTCCATTGAGCTAAGATGATAAGTGAAAACTTGCACACTTAATTTATGGCGGTGAAGAAAAATTCACAGCTTTACATGACCTCTTATCTAATTTATCTCCTAGTAGTCAAGTTCCCATATAAAGGATTGGATTGTGTTGGGGTACTGGAAACAAAGAAAGGGAAACTCAGGGTATATGATTGCTACTCGCAACTGCAATACAAGAACTTTAAGAAAGACTACAGAAGAGTTAATGATGCCTTCATTGGGAATATCATTCACACTTTTTCAAGAGAATACCACAAGAGGATGTCCCACAGCACTAAGGAAATGGTGAGAGGTTTCAGGTATTGGTTTATCCAATTCCCAAAGTTGACATTCATAAGAATAGAGGGATTCTCAAGAAGACCTTACCGACTACCCCGTTACCCAAACGATAGAATCATCCTGCTAGAACTTACTCACCAGTTACAAACTTCCCACACCTTATTGCACAATAAGCACTACATCGAGGTCCCATATCCCCTCACATTTGGATAGGGAATGTACTCTTTCCCTGCTGCCCCATGCACCGAATACTCCGAGAAGGAGCTTGCTGAGTATAATTTTGAGTTGCACATAGAGAGAGATGAGTTGTTGTGCAAAGACATGTTGTTGCAATATATAAGAAAAGCATTGAGTTGATGGTTTCTTGTGTGTTTCTCTTTATGTGTGCATGATTCTATCTCCAAAGTTTATTTCAACATTGTTTGTTTTAGTTTGAGTTTATTTTATGCTCATAGTTCATGATATGCTTTAATGGTGAATGTATGCTATAGTATTTGATGCATTTCCAGCTCATATTTTTGGTAGTTTTTTTATGACAAACAATTGTGTAAATTTAGTCTAAGCTAATTCATTTACAACACTTATATTCAACTATGTATGTGAATGTTTTAAGTATTCATGTTGTAGTATGAAAATCATAAGTCTTAGAAGATTGCACTGGTTTTGTGAGACTATGGGCTATCCTTGGTTAAGTAAAACTCAATTTGGAAGTCTATCCACTGAAATATCCTCCATTGTTACTGTTCAACTTAGTTTCAGACTTAGGGAAACTTCTCAACCCTTCACTCTTTTGAATTTTCTTTTAAAATCTGAGTTAAATATACCATTCCGACATCACTATAAAGCTAAATATGATGACAAAAGTGACTTTCAAATTGTTGTCTTGACATTGTTGTCATTATTCACCTACTTCCAAACTTCTGAAACTCCATTGCAGACCCAAGAAAACTCCATGCTTTGTCAACCATAAATGCCCCTTGTGATTACCAACAAATCACAACAAACAACTAAGTTATTCTTGCACTGTCATGACCTGACACCTGAGAGACCTTGGGGTGAGTTTTTGATACTTAGTTGCAGATTTTCATCTTTCAAGAGAGGCATCACACTTGTGTGTTGTCTTTGTTGAGAAGTGCAAAAATACCCATCAACGGAACTGACGCTAGGAGGGCTTCGACTAAGCTAGATCAATCTGGGTTATCTTCCTCCCAAAGATCTCATAGAATAACCAGGTCAACACCAAACAAGGGATAATTCCAGGAGTTAAAGACCCCTACTAAGGCTAGAAGAGCCAAGAAAGGGGAAGCTTCAGCATCAGTCCCACCCAATCAACCTCCATCCCCTCCATCTCCTTCAATCCCTCCATCACCATTATCTCCTTTACTTCAACCAACATTTTCTCCATTCACTTCCCACATCCAAAGTATTGTTACAACTGCCATACCTCAACCACAGATTGCTACAACACAACCATTACCACCCCCACCTCCACCAATGGCTTGTTGGGAAATAACCCATCTCCACTATCCTTCAATGATTACCATGACATGCCAAAGAATCCAGAAGGCTTCTGCTCCAAGTTCCATTCAAATGATCCAAAAAGGACAACAAAAGAACATATCAAGATCTTCCAAACAACCTTGAAGGATATGTAGATTGAACATGAAGATTTTTCTTGCAGGTTCTTCCCTTACTCGTTGGGAGATGAGGCATTATATTGGTACATTCATCTACCTACAAGCTCCATCACTTCTTGGGACCTCATGAAAAACACTTTCTTGCAAAAATTTATAGTCCCAATTAGCCCGATGGACTTGTATCAACAATTTATGTCAATAAGAAGGGAAGTTAATGAGTTGGTCAGCTCATTAAATGACAGATTTCATAGAGCATACATGAAGTTGCAGTTGCCTTATGTAGTTGATGATGCCTCAGTAAGGGTTGTGTATTATGCTGCTTTGGACAACCTCACATCCACCTTGGTCAAAAGAATGCATCAACCACTTGCAAGATTGGTGGACACATATGCAAAAGTAGTGAAAGAAAGCACTGATCTAGGACAACATATTGCAAGACTGTTACCTTCGTTGGGATTGATTGCTAACCTTGCATAGATTCATGGACTTACTCATGCCTTGGCTCATCAAAATCCATTGATGAACCCAATACCTCAGCTACCAATTGTGCCACACTCGGGGCCTCCATTGAATCAAGCTCCATCAATTCCAAGCTACCTACAGCCCTCAAATCAGTCAGCCTATTCACAATAGCCCCAAGTTCCTTCATACTTGCAAAGCTCTGAACCTTTGATTTCCCAACCAAGTCAACCCGCAACCCATTCGGTCTACCTTCAAAACTTAGTCTCAACGCAAATCAATGTAGACAAGGAGTGAATTGATGAGTTGGATGAATTAGTGAAGAAATTGTCCATTGAAGTAACTCATCTGAGGAACCAAAACAACTAGCTACAAGCATCTCCAAGGAGCATTCAAGCTAACTTCAACAAAGATAACCGTGATTCAAGATCATCTTCGAGGCAGAATTATGAAAGGAAGCCATCCCAAAGGCAGATTAGAACCTGGAACACCAGAACCAACAATGGTGGGGTGAAAACACCTCTTGATCCACATAGAGGTACATAAAAATCAACAAGCGGGTTCTATCTGGCTAATGCAACCCTATCCGAATGGTGTAGAATTCATCAAACCAGCAGGATTTCTGAGCTTGAATGTCTGGAGTTCCAAACTGCTGCTACAACCTTCCAAGTAGAAGTTCAAAATGTTGTTGATAGCTCAAGTTACAGAGAAATAGTGCCATCAGATCCATACGACTTGGTCTTGGTCATCAACCAGTCACCCTTCCCCCAAAGTGACAAAAATGAGCCTGAGAAGGAGGCTGCAGAAAAGACTAACGAATCAAAAGAGGTAAGTAACGGAGAAACTCTATCTCAAATGTTTGATTCAGTAGATAATGGGCCCAAAGATGAGGAAGAATAACATACTAAAGAAGTTCATATGTTCCACCAACATGCAACCCCTTACAACTTGAGAAATAGGCAAGTTGGTGGTCCCTTCACGACCTCCATACCACCTAATAACTTTAACATGCCTCCTAATCTGAGTGCTAGTAACAACCCACCTTACCCCAAGGTCCCTACCCAATATTTCAATAGGAATAAGAAATCTAAACTAGCTAAAGAGCAACTCGCTTATTCTTCCCGAGGAATTTTTTCTGAGGCAGACATTGAACAAATGGGGGAGTATGTAGCAAAGGAGTTAAAGAAAGTAAAAGTGAGTTTGTCCTCTTTTGAGTTGTTGCAAGTACCTGTCATTAGGAATTCTCTCTTTGGATCATTGAATGGAACTGCCCCATCTAAACTTGCTCGAGACACAACTACTAAGAAAGTCTCATTTGACACTTCTAGTAGTGAGCCAATGATTAGGGAAATCTTAGGAGTGAAGTGTGATCAGCCACCTAGCAAACATCAACAATTGGATAAATAGCCGAATAAGGAGAAAAATTAGGTGCAATCAAAAGATAAAGGCAATGACAGAGATAAGGCTCAGGTGACCCAAGCCGACGCATATGTAGGATTGTTCCAAGGAAGATTAGAAACCCATCCTTTCCTTTTGACAATTTGAATGTTTGGTAAAAATTTACATAATTGTTTGCTAGAATCCAGAGCATCTACAAATATCATGACATTCCCTGTTTTCCAAGCATTAGGCATAACCCCGACCCCATCCAAATGCAAGGTGACCCAATTGGACAAGACCGAAGTCAATGTGGTGGGGGAACTAAATAAAATCCCTATGTAGATTGCAGCTGATCCAAGGGTGTAGCAAGTTATTGACATTTAGGTTGTTGACATCCTTGACACCTATGGGATCATATTAGGGAGAGACTTCACTCGAGCACTCAATGGGTATACATCCATTGAATACTCACACATGTGGTTTCCTTGGAAGGGGCTTCCCAACCAAATCCGGATTGAGCGTGATCCCAGAATGAGGTTCATGATTACTGAAGACAACAATATGAATGAAGTGTTTTTCATAGAGACGGAGCTAGGAAATTACCTCCTAGTTGCATATGAAGTTTCAGAAGAAGAGGTAGAAGAGGAAGTCCTTGTATTATACCATGGTTCCCCCAACTTGACTACTCTCCCTAATATTACAGAAGCACTAGTCGAGTTTGATAATGAAGACCTCCTAGAGGATGGAAACTTGGGCCTGTTTGATGGTTTCCAAGAATTCATGTAGAAATGTGTGGAAAATCAGCTTAGCTTAGGAGCTAGAATGAATTTTAAAGAAATTTGCTACCTGGTTGGTGTTGAATACATGATGCATCCCATTTTGAATTTGAGTGTTGCTTATGCTAGACAGTAGTAGACCACATCAAGAGGAAAATTACTCTGAAGGAGGTTTAGGAAGAATAACAAGGTCAAAATCAACCCGAATGTAAACAACCATCCAAGGGTGAAGGAATAGACACACAACCAGTAAAGGAGGTATGTTCAATCAACTCCAAAGGAAAAAGTC
This sequence comes from Sequoia sempervirens, assembly GCA_007258455.2. NCBI lineage: Eukaryota > Viridiplantae > Streptophyta > Pinopsida > Cupressales > Cupressaceae > Sequoia > Sequoia sempervirens. The sequence continues at coordinate 657,826,725 of VDFB02270651.1, forward strand.
CCTCCAATTTTTGGATTCTATGCTTTGATGGATCCAAATCCAAGCAGGGAGTGAGAGTAGGCTTCAAGCTCATCAATCCTATGGGTAAGACCTTCATTGTTGCTCATAGATTATAGTTTTATTACACCAATAATGTAGTTGAGTACGAGGCTTTAGTTCATGGGTTGCTCATGACATTAAGAAAAAGGGTCAGAACATTGCAAGTATTTAAGGACTCAGAATTAGTTGTCAAGCAAGTTAGAAAATTGTATTCGTACCATGATCAGAGGTTAGCAAACTATAGGCATAGAGTATGGGATCTCATGGAAGGGTTTGATGCATTCAATATCCAATTGATTCCTTGTGGAAAGAACCAAACTATTGGAGCATTAGCCCAAGCAACCAACACCTTGTAGCCTTTATCCTTGACCGGCCTTAAGAAGTTCATTGTGGAACTCACCCCTACTCCATCAGTGCCTGATAATGTCACTAACTTCCAAGTGTTTGAAGATGACAAACATATCCTTGATTTCATCACTAGCTCCAATGTATTCACCTCCCAAATCATAGATGAAGTAGAACCCGAGGAAGCAGAGCTTGACATAAAAGTGGTTATTAATCTGAAGAGCAACACAATACCTAGGGGTATGGTTTAGGACTAAAATTGACCAAGCAAAGAGACCTTGCGGGTTTTGTCATGCGGAAATTTGCTTGCAAAATGTCACTTATCCAATGACGATTCCTAACGGAAAAACTAAAATAGCCTTCCACCTCATGGCTTTCGCACCCTGATCCTCCACAAAAGATTTAATGGTTGATTTAATATAGGGAATTGATCCCAGATGCCTCCATCCTAAATTTGCACATGTGCTTGGTGATTTCATGCAAAATTTACTCAAAGATCAAACCTTGTGGAAATTTGCACTTGGGCCGCTGCCTACGGAAGTCTGCCTGACTAGCGCCGTTTCTTAGGGCCTTCACCCTGGTGGCTTTCGCAAGGCGGAAATCTGCACCTCCAGACCCACATTTCAACAAATTGCACAAACAAGACTCAAATTATGAAATATGATAAATGTAATGATATTTTAAGAGTATGTTGATGCAATTAATGATGTATTTGCATGATTTAACTAACATTTTCCATCCCAATATTTCAACGCACTTACTGCACCATTTGTGTGTAGAATTTATGGAACCGACTGAGGGACCAGCAGAGAAGCTAGCTGGGAAGGTTGACAAAGGAAAAAGGCCAGTAAGGACCCCCAAAGGAAAAGAGGAGAAGGAACAAATGAATTACAAGTTCCACGGTGCCGAGTGTACCTCAAAAATTACCTCGAGCTAGGACAAAGTAACTGACACTGATCTGGGGCATGTTAGTATCGACAAATTTAGATAGAGGGTTATGGTCAATCCCACGATAGAGGAGGCCTTAAGAATCAAGAAAAGTGGACTCGCTAAGGCAGCAAGATTCCCTCCTACTCTGGTTGCTCTAGAATTATTAATGGATTACCGATAGTGCTATCACCCCCAAAATAGAAGGATAGTCATCGGGGATGGAAGAGTACTGACAGATCTATCTCTCCAGTCTATCAGAAAAAAAAATTGGAATTCTCGTCTTTGAAAAAATGGAGGAGGTTGAAAAGGAATTTTCCTTGAAAGTATGGCATCAAGATCCTATTGGCTGCAAGAGGGCAATAAATCAAACATGGCTGAAAGATAAGAGAGGAAATGCCAACAAGGTACCCCAAACACTGTATAGAAGTGATTTTTTAGAAGAGACTAATGACTTGGTGACTCTCCTCAGTAGATTAATGGCCATTCCCACTTCCACATTCTTTTAGGATTGGATGTTTTATTTCATAGAGGAAATCCTTTGGGGGCTACTAACTTCCATTGGGCCAAGATGATAAGTGAAAACCTACACACTCAATTTATGGCAGTGAAGAAAACTTCACAGTTTTACATGACCTCTTATCTGATTTATCTCGTGGCAATCAAGTTCCCATATAAAGTATTGGATTGTGTTGGGGTATTGGGAACAAAGAAAGGGAAACTCAGGGTATATGATTGCTACCCACAACTGCAATACAAGAAATTTAAGAAATACTACATAAGAGTTAACGATGCCTTCCTTGGGCATATCATTTGCACTTTGTCAAGAGAATACCACAGGAGGATGTCCCACAATGCTAAGGTAGTGGTGAGAGGTTTTGGATATTGGTTTATCCAATTCCCAAAGTTTACATACATAAGAACAAAGGGTTTCTTAGGAAGACCTTACCGGCTACCCTATTACCCAAACGATAGAATCATCCTACTAGAACTTACTCGGCAGTTACATACTTCCCACACCTTATTGCACAATAAGCACCGTGTCGGGGTCCCATATCCCATCACATTTGGAAAGGGAATGTACTCTTTCCCTACTACCCCATGTGTCAAATACTCTGAGAAGGAGCTTGCTGAGTATAATTTTGAGTTGCACACAAAGAGAGATGAATTGTTGTGTAAAGACATACTGCTGCAATATATAAGAAAAGAATTGAGTTGATGGTTTCTTGTGTGTTGCTCTTTATGTGTGCATGATTCTATCTCCAAAGTTTATTTTAGCATTGTTTGTTTCAGTTTGAGTTTATTTTTTGTTTGTAGTTCATGTCAAGTGCTTTAATGGTGGATGTATGTTATAGTGTTTGATGCATTTCCAACTCATACTTTTGGTAGTTTGTTGGTGACAAACTATTGTGCAAAGTTAGTCTGACCTAATTCATTTACAACACTTAACTTCAACTATGTATGTGCATGTTTTAAGTATTCATGTTGTAGTCTGAAAATCATAAGTAAGCCTTAGAAGATTGCATTGGTTTTGTGAGACTATGGGTTGTCCCTGGTTAAGTAAAACTTAGTTTGGAAGTCTGTCCACTACAACATCCTCCATTGTTACTATTCAACTTAGTTTCAGACTTATGGAAAATTCTCAACCCTTCACTCTTTTGATTTTTTTTTTAAAATCTTAGTTAAATATACCATTCCAACATCACTATAAAGCTAAATCTGATGACAGTTTCAGACTGTTGTCTTTACATTGTTGTCACTGTTCACCTGCTTCCAGAAGTTCTGAAACTCCATTGCAGACCCAAGAAAACTCCATGCTTTTTCAACCATAAATTCCCCTTGTGGTTACTAGAAAATCACAACAGCTGGGCTATTATTGCACTGTCATGACCTGACACGCAAGAGACCTTGGGGTGATTTTCTAAAACTGAGTTACTTATTTTCATCTTTCAAGAGAGGCATCACATTTGTGTTTTGTCTATGCTGAGAAGTGCAAAAATACCCATCAACAAGACTTAATAATTAATTAATGAATAATTAATTATCAAGTGATGTCCTAATTACTCAAACAACCCCTCTGAAGATCAACTTAGGGAGAAGTTATAAAAACCTGATGAAGAATGTATTGATGGATACATGGATGGGTCCCGACTACAAGCCCTAATGATGTACCCATGTAAAAAAAAAATCTCTCATAACCATAGAAAAGGAGAAAACCACATGGGAAAAACTCCTCTCCAAAAAGAGAGAAAATGAAATGACCACACTAATGAAAGAAAGATAGGAGGACTCAACGTGACCCCCCAAGGACTACTTCTATCACACAACTACAATAGATGTTCCTCCATTAGGAAAAAAGAGAGGATATGAATCTCCCCATAAATAAGTAGCTTTGATACCATGTATAAGTTGATAGTGAACCCTATAGTTCTCAACAACCACCTGCAACCAAAACGCCTATCACAAACAAGATATCAAAGCAACTAATTTTCTATGCAACCAAGAAAGAAAAATTTATCCACAAAATCATCTGATATGTCTTTTGTATTGAATAATGAATACCTGAATTACATGGATAATTGATTACAATGAATGATCAATCCTTATAAAAAGGAAAAAGGAAAACCCTAGATGAGGATTTTATTAGATTGTGACAAGTGCGTTAATTTCATATAATGAGACAACTTTACCTATATCTAGCCCAATCTAATAATAAAAAATCACTCCTAAGTTTAACTTAAGTGAATAAAGTAATAAGTGACTTAGTAATTAATTAATGATTAATTAATTATCAAGTGATGTCCTAATTACTCCAACATCCATTACTTTCAATAGTATAGGCAAACACCTAATTGGTTCTAGCTTTCTACAACACCTCAAAGCATCCCCCAAAACATCTTCATGCTTCTAATCATCTCCATATTTACTTCATCAACACCAAAAGTGCACCTACACTATCATACACACTCTACAAACTTACTCATAATTTTTTGGTTATGATTTCTCTTCCAAATTCATGCAATTGTAACCATAGAAAGAGAAAAATAATGCAATTATTCAAGTTAAACCACAACATATAAAACTAATAGCAGCTAATCATAGCTCACCATAATTATCTTTATAGTTGTTTACTAGTCTATGATCAAATAATGTTGAAATGGAGTTAAATAAAATTCCCTGACCCTGTCACTAAGAACCTCATTAGGAACTCTTTTTACATGAATACAAAACTAAATTT